>CM043015.1:131375224-131975224 GCA_023690525.1 Holotrichia oblita | reverse complement strand
ATATACAAATTGTTGCGCCACGTATCCCTGACTCGAGGTTCGCGCATAAGTTAATAGTAGATGGGGTGGACTACTACAATTAAACAATGAGGAATTTTGAAAAACCTTTTTGGAATTTGTTTGAGGGCTAAATAGGTTACATTTTAAAAATATTTTCTTTATACAGGATGATCGAAACAGTCGGTGACGAACCAGACTTATATTTTTTTAATGAGACACTCAGAATTAAAATATTACAATCCATTATGCTAATTAGGTACCACAAATAATTTGATATAACTTTAGTTCGGTCTAAAACCCATAGTTATGGCTACAAAAGCGGTTAAAGTTGAAGAAAAAAGCTCCAATGCCGTCCATTTTTTATCAGAACCGGCAATGAATATTAAAATAGTAAGTGTATTACAAAATATGCTAAATTCTTGAGAATTTTTCGATTTGATATTAATGTTGCAATAGAAATGACTTTAACTACAGAAGAATTGGTTAATAAGGTGTTTCTACTGGACGAATTTTTACTATTGGCTAGTAGAGTATGTACTTCCCGTATAGTATATGCGCAGAACACAAAAGAAAGCCAAGGTAGCAATTACAAATACAAAAGTTAACGTTGACAGGAATCAGAGTTACTATTCACTTGTTAACTTTTACAGCATCTTTATTAAAATACTCTAACTGGCTGAGTTATAAATAAATTGCATTTATGAGGAATTTGTTCAAAAACGCGCAGTTTTGACAATGTTTTGGCACATACTTCCCGAAAAGTTAAATTATAATTTACTCATCGGCTCTAAATATGTCTTCGTTTGAACGGAGCATTATTTGAACATCTATTGTAGTAACACTTAAAATTTTGAATTGATACTTTTTGTTGTCATTAAATTGATGTAAAATTATTATATTCTTTGTATATTGAATATTTTTTATGATTTTCTTATCACTAATTACATTGCATGATGACTTTAAATCTTTAAGACTAACAAATCTCAAAATATTGCATTTGCGGTAAATGTGCTTAAAAATTCTCAGTCAAAAGGGTAAGGTGTATGATATTTTTGGAAAGCTTTAACACATGAAAATAATATACAGGATGTTCCATTTGAAAAAACTCCGAAACGGATTTGCAAAACTCGATATAATAATAATAATAATAATCATCATTTCAGGTTGAGTGCAGACCATTATTTTACTCAAGAATTTAGTAATTTAGTAATACACTTATTGTTAGTTATAAATGATGACACTGGAGCGTTTTTTCCAATTTTAGTCGCTTTTTCTCCGAATCTATGGGTTTTAGACTCAACTAAAGTTATATCAAATTGTTTGTAGAAACTAGCAGAATCGATTGTAATATTTTAATATCGAGAAAAAAAACATAAGTTTGGTTCGTCACTGCTGCTTTAATCACCACGTATAAAGAAAATATTTTTAAAACGTAGTCATGTAGCTCTCGATCAAATTCGAAAAAGTGGTTTCGATATTTTACACCGTTTAATTATAATAGTTCATCCCATCTTGGTTGCACCACTCTATATACCTCTCAACTTTATTAATTCAATTTCTTTCTGGTTTGTTTCTGTTACGATTAATGCTTTTAATTATAATTTCTCCATTTTGGATACCTGTGTTGGGGTTGTTCTAGATCAGGTCTTTCCGCTCATCTACACAGAAGAGAACTAAAACGAGGATTTTGACTAGGAAATAACTACAGTTCAGTGAGTACAATGCTGGAAGAACTACCAAATTTATCCAGCCTAGACAGGAGCTTGAAAGCTATGATGTTTCAAAGGTATTTCGATAGATCATAAGTTCGCTTATGAACTACCTAATAGCAAGGGAGTCTTATTGATACATGAAGGTATCAAAAATTAACCTATAATCGGGATGTAGTCACACGGGAATATACATAACCATCTTTCAGGCATAGATTGTCCACAAGAAATAAACTACCATTTGAAATCAAAACATGCAAGAGAATGTCGAATAGGTAGGTAGTTCCAAAGCCCATTGAATGTTGGTTTTGTGTTTCCTAAAGCAGTATGGCTCCATTTAATACCAATATTCTAACAATTTTTTCGTACAAATAAACGTTACCTACAATAAAAAAAAATGCCAATTTTGATTTCACATATTTTACGTAATTTCTTTTGTTTTATGATCATCTATAGCTATAATTATAATTATGTATTTAAATATCATTGGTAAATAAGGAAAATGAATAAGTAAATTATTATGTATGTACGTACTTAATATTGATAAATAGACAGTCATAACGGTTATATATTAATCGATGCTACTTATGGATTTCAAGGTTTTGCCAGAAATAATATTCCGTATTAGAATGATAACTGTACACCTTAACAGTATCAAACATTGTTATTTAGTAATACTGACGCATACGTGTACGGAAAAGTTAATTAAAAGCTGACATTCAAAGAAATGACAGGGTATGATTCATAATATGTACAATCAAACATTTTAACTAATACGGAAGCAAGGTACTAGAGACATAGCAGCACGTTTCACGGGAGTGTCTTTCTCGTGTTTGTTTCAACTTACCTTAATATGTCTATCTATTAACCAGTTTAATTCTATGTCGTCATCATCTTCACCGAATGGATTTATTAGCACCTCTGCCACTTTTAGCCATCCAACATAAAAGCAGAACTGAAAGTTAAAGCAAGTTATTAATACCACAGTAAATATTAGACGGTGTAGTTAGTATTTCTAAGAGATCTAATAATTACCTGCAATGCTGTGAATAACGGAAAGTACACGTCTGGGTCTTTATATGAAGAATCTTTGGCATAAGGAACAAACTGTTGTCCCATCAAAGCTGATATAAAGTATATATACAGGGCAAGTGTTACTACCTGAAAGAATATATTAATTAAATAGATAACCGAGTCTCACACGATTTCAAAGAAAAATAAAATGGTAATTCGTTAAATACAATTAATTTTATATAAACTACTTAAATAAATAAGTATAATTTATTTGATATTCATCTTTCTAGTTATTTTTTGTTAGCACACTAGAGTAGAAATAGATTGTCAGTTTTCTTATTCTACTATGATTCTAATTATCACAATACAATCATCGAGTCTTCTTGAACTACACTAGAGATTTGAATCTAAATGCAAATTAATGTTAGTTAGCTGAAAAACGTACAATTTTGAACTTAAGAATTAAGTTCATCCATTAAGATTATATAAGAGAGCCTAGAAAAATTCATTAATCAAGGTGGAAGTGTTTAGATGTTATTTTCTTTTAGAACGTTACACGTTACGTTATGTTCGTATATACTGTAGTTTTTTTTCTTAATTTAATTTAGTCCACTACTTGAGTAATGGAAAGGATTCAGATGATCAATTAATAAAATATGCTTAAAATCTAGAAACCTGCACGTATTTCAATAACCTTGGCAAAATTAAACTAAAGTCCTCTCATGATATTTATTTTAAATCAATATCAGTTGAAACTATTCACATATACTTCCAATTTTTAATGTATGCTGCATAGTATCACAACGATTAAAGTGTTGTGTTGTATTGCAACTTAACTACTATCTTGTTTTAAATGTTATTTTAAATAATTATTTATTTTTAATTTTATCTGATAGTAACAGCAAAACATCCTTCTACGCTGGTTTAAGGTCGTATTAAGGCGAGTACAGGAAATAAGAAACGGGTTCGCGAACAAGTGGTCGCGTTAAATACACCTAATCATGGTCAGAAAGTTAATTTTTATAAAGTTCTCAAGAATGGATATAGATATATAGGATATGTTTATCAATATTGCACTCTTTCGTACATTTTTATCATACATGCGAAACACTTTCTAGAACACACGCGTTAAAATCTATATTCTATGCTTGTTTGAAGACTAAGATTTATCGATTTTTAAATGGTCGTGTTAATAGAATCTGGAAAAGTTATTATTAGTTTGTACGAACTGTGAATTAATAATGGGTGAATAAATAGGCATAACAATGCGATATACTCTTTATCCATGTACCGGGTATCTCAAAAATTCACTTCCGTCTGCTGTATGCATGGAAGAAATGTGTGACATGAGGAAAATGCAAAAGAAGAGAAAAAAGGGAGTATTACACCAATAAATACTATAGACAAGTTCACATTATTGCACATCTTAGTCCGTGTATGTATATGTCGCGGTTTCCACCCGTCGGTTTCTACTATATGTGATACAGTGATTGCATAACATATGTTTCTGGTACGGCAAAAGTTAACACCCTTGCATAATATTTATATGTCAAAATCCTGGATTGAATAATAGTTACAGAAGTGCAATGTTTGAGAAAATGTGTATATAACTCTATGCGAAAACTATATTCGAAGTGATTGATTAAATACACAACAGTCTGTGCTACTAAAAGGTATATGTCTACTTATGTACCTATACGGTATAGCCAAAAGATTTTTATAAGTGAGTTTTGGCAACTAACTTTTTATGCTTTGATATAACTGTTGAAGTAACTATTATATTTTGGCAAGAATATAGTAAGTGCAGGGAATATGTACAATGTAATACTCTGCCGTAACGAAAACTAATCGAAACATACCAGAGCGTATGTTGCTCACGAAGATAGTTGTATAGTATCTATACTGTTGTTTGTGTGTAGAATAATTCGTGGTGAGAGGTTTCTTTGACATACCAAAGCATACTTTTCTGGTGTGTTATAGTATGTACACCTTGCCGAAACTCGCTATATAATTCTGTACAGTGGTGTATACAGTGTTGAAGTCTTCCCGGTATGGTCGCGTTTGCACTTGACGTTTCGCTGATCATGCTGTCAGCTTCTTCATGTAGATGTAGCTGATACTTTTGTTATATGGCAGCATGGACGAAAGACATTAGACAAATTTCTGCAACATTTGAGCAGGCAACACACGAACATTAACTTCACCATGGAAATTGAGAATAATGGCACCTTACCTTTCCTCGACGCATTAGTGAAATACGACGACAGCAACAAGATAAGCCACACCGTATGTCGTAAGAAAGAAGCCGTGCAAGGCCCTTTCATTGAGCTTCAGCAAGGACTCGACAATTTTCCAGGCTGAGGTTGCGGCGATTCACCACTGTGTCAGAGAAGTAGACAGTTGGGCCGAACCAGGAAAAAGCGTCGCTATTTACTCTGACAGCCAAGCAGCACTTAAAGCTATTAGTTCCGCAAGTGCTGACTCAAAGCTGGTTTGGGACTGCGTAAGAGCCCTAAATGAGGCGGGCACCCTAAGGAAAGTCACTTTGGCCTGGGTCCCCAGCCACATGGGAGTGAAGGGAAACGAGGCGGCCGATGAGCTGGCCAGACGAGGCTCGTCAAGGCCTTTCATAGGAGCGGCCCCTTCCTTCGGCACTACCAAATCACAAATTAAGAGGTCCATCTACGAATGGTCACAAAACAAGTCCAAGGAATGGTGGGTAAGTTCGCCAGGACAAGGACAGGCTAAGGAGTTCCTAAGGGAACAGAGGCCTAAGTTTACTGAAGACCTACTGAGTAAAGACAGGAAGACTGTTAAAATGATAGTAAGTCTGATGACCGGTCACTGCAGACTGAATAGGCATATGTTTAACATAGGTCTGGCAGAAAATGCTCTCTGCAGATTCTGTCAAGAGGAAGAAGAAACACCAGTTCATGTTTTGTGCCACTGTGACGGCCTAGCGAGGACAAGGTTTCTAGCAATGGGGGTAGAGAACCCCACAGCCAACGGCTACACAAAAGAGCCGCTCTCAAAAATGATAAGTCTGATTAAGAAGGCGAAACTAGAGAGCGTTCTCTAAGGTAAAGGGGATCACAATAGACCTGTAAAGGTCGCGGTGAAACAGGCCCGCATGCCACCCCACTCTTAACCTAACCTAACCTATCGTAAGAAAACGCATACTGATCGATATCTACACGCTACGTCCCATCATCACCCGCAACAAAAGAGATTTCTTATCAACACGTTGCTAAGCAAAGCAGAGAAGATAAGCAATAAGGAACACAGACCATCTGAGGTTTAAGATGTCCATAACGCATTACGGCAGAACGGCTACAAAATCGAGGACATACGACAAAGACGCAAAGAGAAGAAGAAGGATAATGTAAGTCAACAAGAATCAACAGCATACGCATATCTATCATATATCGCTGGGATAACTGGGATAAGATTAAAGAAAACGTTAAATAAGAAGAATATTACAACACGGTTTAACACTGTCAAGAAGATAGAGGAGTTACTCCCGCCGAATAAAGATCAGCTGCCTAAGCCACCAAAGGCATATACGAACTTGTATGCAATTGTGGAAAAAGTTACATCGGATAGACAGGAAGAAGTATCCAATGCAGAATTAAGGAACACCAACGGGATATCCAACGTGGATATATGAAAAGATACGGAAAGATCTGTTGTAGCTGAACACTTATTCAAGATGAAGACCATCGCATTAATTATGACAAGTTTAAAGTCTTAGCCAAAACTGCGCAGTACCTTCAGAGATTGATACGTGAATCACTGGAAATTATGAAAAATCCAAGCAACGTCAACCGAGAAGATGGGTACAAACTGAGCAACACCTGGCGAATAACTTTACAAGATCATCGACGTAATCACAATATCCGAACGGATGCAGCTCATCGAACTGAAAGGAATCAGCGAAGGGACGAAGAAGTAAGGTATATAACGAGGAGTAGAAGACAACAACATCAGTCTCTAGAAACCTTCTGAAGAAGCTGATAGCACGATCAACAAAACGTCAAGTGCAAACTCAAATACGCGACAATACCTGGAAGACTTCAACACAGTAAACGTCGTGGAAACCTACGCTCAACTAATGGTATATACACATGTACAGTGATGTGCTTTAGTACTGACTCAAAGTGTCATAAATCTTTATAAATATAACCCTTATGTACGACGATATACTGTATTATTCACTTCCCTATAGTCAGTTACAATACACATGTATTGTCTATGTGTGCGTTCGTGGGTGGAGTAGGAAATCTGTAACTAAGCAACGATGCGAATCTATCCCCACCTACGTACTGAACACATCTACAAGCACAGCGCTGCCCATAGGCCTGTGATTTTTACTGTATAGCCACGGCGTGCGAGCTTGTATAGCAATGTTTTGGTTTATTGCAATAGCTATGTAAAGTACACCCAGTTAGAGCCACAATCATACATCGCGTGCGCTGTAGTTGCTTCTATGTAATTTTCAGTTACATTACTTGTTTACAACAGCCATATTGTATCATATACAGTGTTTGTGTGTTTGGTGTCGTTTGCATTTTTGGTTAATTTCATTATTTTAGTGACTGCAATTTATTACTCGAGGTGTTTGTTTACATACAATTACTTTATAAACATTGTTGTATTTAGTCTATATATATATATATTGCGTATTTTTTGTATATATTTAAAGTTTTTGTTTAATTTCTGATATACCTCCCATATACATATATACCTATACATCCTTTGTAGTGCTGCCACTTTTAGACAAATATAACATACGTATACGTGTTTAAATTTCGCGCCTGTATAAATATGGCGACGTTAGTTTGGGAAAGTATGCCCAGTTGGCGCAAATCTGTACGAGTGATTTAATATTGAGCTACCATTCTCCCTTATCTCTGAGTATAGCCGATTGCCCTTGAGGGGTGAGTCAGTACTAAAGCACATCACTGTACATACGTTTGACGTCACATTTGATAATATACAATAACGCAATTATAATATACAGGAAAGCTGTTATTCTATATTTTACACAAAAAGAAAATTCGTAAATAGATATACACATAGGCACATACTTCTTTACGATGGATGTTAAAATCTACAAATAGTGTTTATGATTATTTATGTTAACTGTATCATATAGGACATATTTGTGCATTTTCAAGGTAAACGTGTAACCTCTATAATTGGTACAGAACCGGTCTAGTTCTCTTAAGTTAAATCTATACTCGAACGGCTTTCCAGTCATACAAAAGTATATACATTTGTATACCGATTTTTCTGAGTACAAGTAGTTGCAATTTGAAATATTGAATACTGTGAGTAATTATAATATTCCATGATTTTGAAACAGTGACTTTCTATAATATATTAAAATATACCAAGTGTAGGTATCTCTTTAATGACAGGCTTTAGCTTGATTTGAGAAGACAAGTGATTATATGTAAGGTTTAGATAATTATTGCAGCCACTATCGGAAAGTACAAGGTGAGTCGTGACAGTCCAATGCGATGGTGTAAGCAGAACATTTTCTTAATGGAAAGCTATGAATTTTATTATATATTTCGAAATAATGAATTGAATTTTGGTTTTTTTAAGTTTCACATGGCACGTGTGTCAGAAAAGTTTAGATAAATTTTGAAAAATCAGTATACTATAAGAAATTGAAATTAATAAATGGATCTGGCGTTATTGCATATCTAAAACAATATATTTTATTGTTGTAACGTTAATTCGACGAAAGAAAGTAATTTGTTAAATGTGATATAACTTAAAAAACGTAGGTATATAATATTAAGTTAAGTAATTTTTTTCAAGATACTTAGAGTTATGTCACTGGAAGCTAACATTTTATGTACTTTGATTTGAAATGTAGGTATTTATTAAAGAAAAAAATATTTGTATTAAATTTTAAAAATTTATCAATATGTACATAAGCAAAATTCACTATCATGTTTTAAATACAAAACAACTACTTTCTGCCATCAAATACATACGATTGTAGCGTTTTTTCGTCGCGATCTTTTAAGTTTCCTATTGATTTGTTTCTATTATAATGCCCAATAAATAACAATCTTGAGGTGTCAGACTTGATCATCCAAAGAACCGCAATATATAACTTATCGATCGTCTTGCCATTCGCTGTTGGGAGCAAACTGATTAACAGCGCGGCATCATCAAATGCTCTCAAAAAAAAGGTGATTACCCTAAAATTGCTTCCAAAAATATGTAGATATGTATGTATATTGGGACATTATTCTGTCAAAGATAACCTTGGTTTTATTTATCATCGTGCACTTGCTGAGCATTAAAATGCGAGTGCGTTGATGGAAGAGTGGCTTTTCAATAAACACATTATTTTTCTGTAAAATATATACATATTTTATTTCTCTTGCAAATTTATTCACCTAGACTAACAAGTTTCCAATTTTCTTAAACCATCCAAAAAGTAATCTATCGGCAACTCTGCAAAATATGCATTTCTCTGCATCGCTTCTTCATTTATTCGAAACCTCTTTTTGCTGTGCCTTTTTTTTAATTTGGAAATAAAACGAAATTACTGGGAGGCAAATCTAGCGAATATGGCGGACGAGGGAACAATTCGTAACGCAATTCAATAAATTTTATTGTAGCAGTAGGGACGAATGAGAAGGGCGCTATTAAAATGGACCAACATTTTGTTCAAGAAATGCGGGCGATTTTTTTTTCAATTCGGCATCAGATCGTGTCAGCAAATCATCATAATATTGATTTATCATGTTTTCTTTTTTAAAATAATTAGTAAGGGTAACACCTTTGGAAGCGCAAAAAGCTGTGGCCATTACTTTATCGGCCGAAAAAGCAGTTTTGCTTTCTCGGAGGCATCTTTTACGTGAGAAGGCCATTGTTTCGACTGTATTTTTATTCCAGGAGCATAATGTCCGTGCTTTATCTGGTGTGGCCAAACATTCTCCTGATATTTTAATTCAAGCATGTGTTCAAATATCAGCGCCCCGTGGTGAAAGTGTTGTCAACCTTTGAAAAGTTACACTTCCGTTAAACCATCTTCCTATATGTATACATATATCGTATCGGATACGCGTTCATAATGCATGAGAAATTCTTTATTGAATTGTTTGAAAGTTGGAAGTTTGCAGAAAGTAAATACATATTTTATCTTCTGTATTTCTTGTTTCTCTACGATATATAGTGTGTCATCATATAATTATCATCGAATTGTATGATTGCAGCCCTTGAAACTTTAAAGACTTACAGACGATAGGACCACACTGTACCACTAAATTTAAAAAGCCATTTCTATTTGAAGGTATGTAACCAACTAATGTTATGTTGCGTGTTATGAGGGTTTTGAGGTTTTGACCGCGTCATAGTAAAGTAAATAGAATACAATACAAAAAGGAATAAAAGTGTGTAGGGTTGCCCCTGAAGAAACCACTTACATTAGTGGCAAAAGGTCGGAAGTTCTCATAACGGAGTCTCGGACTGTGGAAGCGTTTGATATCATTTAATGTTATGTCAATGCAAAAAAATATAAACATATGGTTGTGATGCCAATCCTTTGCCAATAAATAATTTTAATCTTTCAAATCCTAGAATGCATCCGTGTATATACTCTATATTATATATATATTTTTTTTCATATTGTACCAAAACTCGCTCTACACCACTGGTAGATGAGCTAAAATAAAATAAATAAATAAAATAAATAAATATGAATGTAAAATTTCCCAGAAGATATATGACGTCACGTAAAATTGAGATACATCTCTATAATCTCTTTCTAATGACTGGTTTATTCAACTTTCTAGAATACTAGATTACTAAGCATTACCAACTCGCGACACCGTCAAAATCTACTTAGAGAATTATGCTAATTTTTCAATTTTATTATTTTACATGGATGTAGTATCAATATGTTTCTTCTGTAATATTTTCTCTAGTCAATTGTTGAATTCTATAAATATGTGTATTTGCACATGTTATGCGCAGAGTTATTTTAATACAACAATGTTGCGGTCATAAAATGATATAGTTACTACAAATCTATGTATATACGTGAAAATTAGTCGTTTACCTACCTGTTCAGCAAATTCAATAACCATTTTAATTATGCAAATATTAAGTCCTTAAATATTGAACGTTTGTCCGTTTATTATTATTTTTTTTATTCTAATAATAATAATCAATTTCAATTTAGTTTGAAAAGATTTATTTAACAGGCACTTTCTATAACGCTTCAACTTACTTTATGGAGGAACTAGATTTCCTCAAGGTTCGTTCGTCAGAAATTCATAATATCTAATACCGTTACTAACAATTCGTATAAAATTGGCGTTTATTTAGATACAGTTTACAAGGAACCATGGTTATTAGAAAGTTGTAGTAAATCCCCAAAACACGTTATCTTCTATAATTTGTCTCCAGTTAAATAACCTACCGGTTAATTCCTAGTAATTGTTTCTGTATGTAGTAAGCAAAATAAATTTCAAGTTCTTTATGAAAAATACGTACAACTACTTCTTTGCAGAAGGCTACCTACTTATTTAAAAGAAATATTATCATATATGTACAAAACAATTGTACTTTTCTATATGTAAAGTACCGAAAAATCAGTTAGGTAAGAAAATAATATTATTTTTAAGAAGTGAAATACATTATTGAAATTCGTAACATTTTAAAAGTATATACTGAGAGATATAAAACAGCTTGATTTTGATGACTATCGATTCATTTTTCATTTTATTAAAATACTTATTCTGACATTTCGCAGTGATCGTACATACAGTAAAACTTTTTCAGATCACCAAGAAAAAATTTCGAATTTGGCACAATTTGTTGCTCAATTGATTTTTTGGAAATTTATGAGAATCGCGCAAATATTCATAAATATCGATATATTCATAATAAATTCATAAATTTCGAATACACTGCCGACATCTATTATACCGATATTTTTCATTGTGATCGACAATTTCTATATGTATTGATATTCTCTCTAATTTTAATGAATTTTATAACAAATATCGGCTGTTCAACATATTCATAAACATCAGTTTCTGATACGAGTATATCGATATATATCGGCTTTCTTATTTTCTAGATTCAATGTCGAATAAAATAAAACCATATTTGATTTATTTATTGTGTATAACAGAATAACTAAATAGTAGGTACATATAAATTAGATAACTAGATACACATAATTAACTTATGAATTACATATATTATCGTCAGATAATATCCTATTATATAAAAAGAGTGATTAATAAAGAAAACAAAAAAAGTCTACATGAATTAATTAAATAATAAAAAGATATTCTATGATGCTCGTTCCACACACGAAATCAGGATATTAGTTTTCGAATGAACACTATAAGCTATAAGGAACATGATAAAGATCAATATTAGTTAAAGTATTTAACTCCGCGACCTATTGATCTATTGTGCCCCCTTGCATGAGCTGTATGCTGCTGTATACAGCCCAAGAGCTTTAATAAATTGCATTAGCTGTGGTTTCAGAGAAGGTATATCTTCTTCGTCTATCACGTCTTTACCGAGATGGTTGACTCGGGTTTCCGTGATGGCGGTGCAGCAAGATGTCAGGTGTTCCGGATTTTCATCCTCAGCCTCGCAGAACCTGCAGTCGCTATTCTGTTTTAGACCTATCGTTGTCATTTGTTCACCAAAGTGACAGTGCCCTGTAAGGAACCCTGTAAGGATGCGCAGTCTATTCCTGTTAAGTTCCAGCAAAGTTTTTGCTCTATGCTTATTGTAGCTTCCAAGGAAGATCTTGGAGTGTCTCAGACCAGGAAGATTCTCCCAGAGGGATGCTCTGAGCCTCTCTTCTTGATCCTTAAGTTCTACAAACGGAGTTGTGGCGGCCTTCCTTGCTAATGAATTAGCTTCTTCGTTGCCTCTGATTGCAGTATGTCCTGGTACCCAGTATAATGCAACTCTATTTTTCGTGCCTACCTTGTTTAATCTATTAAGACATTCCCAGACTAATTTCAAGCTGATAGTGTTAGAGCTTAGCGCCATTAAGGCTGCTTGACTATCGGAGAAAATTGCAATGCTCTGCTTCCGATAGTTCCTGTCAAGGTTCAGTTGAGCACATCTTCCAATGGCATTGATCTTCGCTTGGAAGACGCTAGGGTATATTCCCATTGGCTCGGAATATTTGGTTCCCGGCCCAAATATCCCTGCACCTGTTCCTTTGTCGGTTTTAGAACCGTCCACATACCACTTGATAGTGTTTTCTTTCATGGAGTACGTGGAGTGTTCTCCTACCCACTCTCTTTTGTTGCTTAGCTTGGTGAGGAAATTCCTTTCAAAGCTATATTCCTTGACCATTTCATCATATGGTAAACTTAGAAGTGGGGAGAGCCCCTCTTGAGATGTCCACGCTCTCTGGTACGGAGTCTCGCCCCTTCTCATGGCTCCGGTGATGCATACACTTGCTAACCGTTGCAACTTGTCAAGGATATTCCTGATTGTAACTTTAGTGACCTTCTGGAACTAGGTTATTGCCCTGTACGTTACCATAGGTCTTACTATACTGATGTACAGCCGCCGCAGTATGCTTGGATTGCAGTCCCACGTTTTACCTGCCAGGTTCCGGCATATCATTAGGGCTCTTGTTGCCTTATTCAATGTCAGTTAAAATCGGAACACATACGCTTAATAAAACTACATAACTTAATGGAACGGGACAAAATGGAGTTAGTATGAGGATAAAATGTAAAGCAGCTATCGAAAATAACTCCCAAATCCTTAACTTCGTTGACTCGGCGTAGTGGCGTATTATCTAGAATATAATTGGAAACTAACGGAGTAGAGCTCTAGAAAAAGTAATAGCTTGACACTTATTGTTAGATATATTAAGGGATAATCTGTTAGTAGAGCACCATTTATTGATATATCAATACATCTTCCAAACTCAAATCGACAGCTTGATTAATTCTGTGTCAGGTTGTTCTTGTATTGTAATATTGCAAAGACCGTCCCACATTAAGGAATGATTTTTTCAGTATAATACTTAATACAATTTACATCTTTTCCAGATATATTTCGACTTGTAGGTTAATAAAACAAGAATCAACTAAAAATCAATTTGTTCCGGAACATTTCATAAAAATTATTAAGTCAGTGGAAGAAATTAACATTTCATATTGTCAAATACTATTCAAATATTATGCTTATCAATAAAAATGTCTAAGAACAAAGAAATTATTGATATTAAGTATAGGATTCTTTTTACAATTCTATGAAGAATATATAAGTATATATGTATATTTTTTACGTGTGGTAGGTGCTTAGTTGCAGGGACTCCGTAAGCTATATTACTTGTCTGACTATCACTGCATCTCTCGCGCTGTACTTAAGCCGTTAATACACCTATTACTGTCAATTTAATATAATTATGAACATAAATGTAATTATCTTTATAGATATATAAACGGGTCGACAGCTCCAGTGGTTAGGCGACTGACTATCGTTGTAGCGGAATGATAGAAGCCGGGTTTCAATTCTTTCGAGGGACGGTGACATTTTTTCAGAGAGTTGAAATCCGGATCGACTTACCATTTGTTGGGAGCAAAGTAATTAACAGCGCGGCATTATGAATGGCGGTATGATGCTGTCACAAAGCCATTAGAACACAATTAGACACACACAAAAACAACACAGCCAGAGTTGCATAATAGCCAGACAAGCGATACAGCCTACGGAGTCACTGAAAATAATCACCCACCATCCATAAAACAATATATGTACATATGACAGGGTTTTTTGTCGTGGAAAAATATTACAAAAAAGTAGTCAAGAGTTTAATTTAATAATTGATTGAATTAAATTACTATAAATGATATTTCAATTATCAATACCAGTTCTAAAATTATCCCTTTTTTATAATCATGTTACTATTATATCGGTCAAACTAAACAATATTTACAAAAACTTTACCTGTTTCACATATCAAAACCGAAAATGCCTTACCTAAACACTAAAGATAAACGAGATAATTTTAATTTTAAAATAGGTATTAAAATTTTAAAAAGGGGAAAATAATTATAAAACATTAATTTATGAAGTATATATCAAAAAGAAAATATTGCGGTTAATTTGAGCACTGATGTTGACAATTTAAATGTTATATATAATAAATCAATTTACCCCTGAAGTTTATTAAATTATGTTCTTGACTTGGCTTCTTTGCTATGTGTTTCCCTAGTCCTCGAAGAGAGCTAGCCAAAAAAATACATTGATAATTGGAAAATTCAATTCATTTTATAATTATATGAAATTTAATGTAGTAAGTGTTTTTATTTAATAATTGTGAACAGAATCCTATATACCTATTTCTTTGTTCTTAGATATTTTTTTGATAGACATGGCTATGCATTGTGATGTCAAGTTTTTCCATTGATGAAGTATTTTTTGCAAAAACATAATTATTGTATTCTACTATTCTTAATTTATTTAATTTGTGGGAACAATATTTCAATAAATATTGCATGTCAAGGAATTTATGTAGTTTATAAGCCTAATGTAATTTTAGCAACATTTTAACTTTAGCTAAATGTGTTCTTTCGACGAATTGTGTTAAAATTTTACTGTTTTCATTGATCTGCTTCTCTAAATATAGTGTTAAAAAAGTAACATTAATCTCAGTTAATGTCAATCAGAGCTAGTTATTATAGCCCAGTGACAAATAAAGATTGTGAAATGGATGCATGTTTCCGGTTATATGAAAAAGCTCTAGCAAAATTATGCCCCACAATTTCCAAGTACTAAATCAAAGAAAATTCTGTATCTGAATTTATTTAACTTCTCTCTGTTTTGTAGTAATTTCACTTCCGGGGGCAATCTCGAACATACAACAATTTTCCGTATTTGTTCATTCTTTAGTAACATTACTAAAATCATGATGCATTTAATGTTGTTTTGTAAATATAGCCAATTCTATCGCTGCGAATATATTTGACGTATGTACTGATGTAGTACATACATATATCTGTAGTGTATATTATTACGATAAATAAAGTATCTATCTATCTATTTATCTAATAGTGGAATAAATCAAAACGTGGTTGACTATTTATGCCAAAATATGTATATCTTGTACATTCATGCTTACAACCAATACTATCAACCAATTTAAATGCATAGTTAGTCTAAAATCCTCACTTAACATAAGATTTATGTATTATCATACTTTAAACGTTAATTGACATTTAAACACAATAATAAGACCGTAACGTTTAAAACTGCTTAGTTTAAATACTTTTAACAAAATGTTAAACTCGATATTAGCCGGTAATATGTGTTTATTTGAAGTTGAGATTTGCATGCATAATTGATATTTTTATAAAATAGGCTGTAGATATCCATACGTGGGCACATGCGGGTCAACTTTTAGTCGAGTCCGTCTGAGAGCCGCTCAACAATTGTCATCCTGCCACACAGGTTAGGTACTTGCATTACAATTTGTTTCTATATTTTTCTACAACACATTCAGCAATTACTTTAGCGGTTTTTGTAGTTATTTGTATTTCATTTGATAAAAATAATCATTTTCAACTTTGATAGTCACTACCTTCTTACAACTCCGAAAAACATAAAATTGACTCCTACTCCTACCCAATATTACTACTATTGAGAAATCGGTTGCTTACTAGAAATTATTTGCCAGCATGGCTTTACCGTAATACTAAGATCGTACAAGAAAAACTTTAATTTCATTCAAAATTGATAGATTTCGATTTTGTACTACTTACAATTTAAATGACAGCTACTTCGTAATATTTGATGTAGTGATAGTACCAAGTGTAATTAGTAAATTAATTTGTATTATTACTCGAATTTAAGGAAAGACGTAATTATATAATTACCTTGGCATTGAATTTTAAGCGATTGCTCTACCGTGGTCTCATGACTACATGCCAATATTGACTTCGACATACCAACTAAACAGGTATTTATTCCGGCATAATTGCAACTCATCTTCCCTATAATTTATAGGAGGAAAGGTCATTTGAAGATTATATGTTAGTCGATAAACAGTTTCGTAAGACTATGTGAATGATTACGATTTGCATCCTACCATGTTTTACTCGATTGCACAATGCAAAACTGAACTGCAAATAATCTTTTGCATCACTTCAGTATAGTTTAATAATTATATATGTAGCTGGACATTTACAATTCGCATCGACCTTGCTTACTTAAAAAAAAGAAAGTGACAGGTTACACTAATAATACAACTTTCATAAAAAATTATCACAACAATAACGTTGATTGTCTGTTCTAAGTACAATAGCACATATAAGGCATATTTACTACTCACGAAAGTAATAAATATTTCGCTTTATTATTTTTTGTATAAATTGTCTAAATAAATGAGAGATTTTACATAGTATCGGGGATTTATTTGCAGAAAAAACACCATATCAGTGACATATACATATAATGGCGTCATTTTAATTTGAAACGAATGGCTTTCGTACTGTTAGTACCTAGTGAAAGTTATATTTAATTCCTAAAATTTTAGATTGGCGATATTCAATTCATTAGTGACTAGAGTATTTCTATGTATTGATAGCATCATGTTCTAAAGAATTTGCGCCAGTGAATTTACAGGAATGAAATATTTATATTTAACTTAATTCACCGGGAAAGTTGTTTGATTAGTCATTATGCTGACTATAAGGGCTCCATATAATTTTATTAATGAGAATATTTTTTTTATAGCAACGGGCATTTGAATATGAAAAAGAGTACTTCCCATAAAAGTCGCTACAGCATTAACACATTAGTGTCACTAAAGCTTTACTGAAAATTCATATATTTTATGGAGCTTTTTTATCTATGTTTACCTACAGGAAAAAAATGCATACTGTACATGACTGTGCTGAACCTCACAATACGAACATAGTTGCTCAGTACATTGGATTTTATCGGAAAAGCAAAATCCTTACGAAAAAATATAAAAATTTTCCAGAAAGTAGTATTTTAAAATTATGTAGTCTTCAGGCTTTCACGGCCGCTGTTGATGGCAGCCATTTTAAAATTATCTACCCATTTTTATTTTGTTACAGAGTAAATTTCTGATTGTAGATAGCTTTAAAACAAAGAACGTTTAAACAATTGTTAATAACTTTTAGTATTAACATTGTATAGCGTTTGAAGCTAGTTGTCTTCAGAAAAATTGACAACGAAGCCGTGGGGTAGGATTTGTAACGTGTGTTGGAGATAGTGGATGTCGAGTTATTCACACAAAGAACATGAGTCGTTCCATTGTTTCACAGGTAAAATTTCTTGCATCAGTTATAATCTGGGTAGCATATCGTCTAGAGAGATAAAGATTTCTGGTATGAGATGAGAAATGAAACATAAAATTTGATTACAGCATAGAATTTTGCCAAGACTTTAATTAATACAGGCGATGTTACTCAGTGGTAAAAGTCAAGATAATTTTGTTGTTGGTTTTACAATTATCTACTATGAGATCTTTACCACGTCATACACATAATGTACCTAAATCCAACCGTTTCCGAGTTATCGATCTTTGAAAGTATTACTTACAAGGGTCGCTGATATGTATGGAAACGATCGATTATTGGGTAAACTATATGAGATACTGGAAAAAGTTAAATACAATAGTTTTAGGGTTTTTAAATGCTTATTAGCTAAGAATAATTTTAAGTATACAGGGTCGGTGGTAAAATCGTGGCACGTCAAAGTTACATTTTTTTAAACGGAACTACCTGTATATTATTACATAATTCAATTCTTTGTTCAATTTTAAGTAAAAATTGTAATACACATAATGCACCTAAATCCAACCGTTTCCGAGTTATCGACTTTTGAAAATATTACTTAAATAAAATCTAGGTATCGCTTGTATTGAAAAAAACAAGTATGTAATTGTAAAATTTAGGTTTACAGTCATATTTTATAAGGTGCTATGACATTTTTAAGGTGCGTCATGGCCTACTTAGGTACCTAGATTATATTTAAGTAATATTTTCAAAGATCGATAACTCGGAAACGGTTGGATTTAGGTACATTATGTGTATTACAATTTTTACTTAAAATTGAAGAAGGAATTGAATTATCTAATAATATACAGGTGGTTCCGTTTAAAAAAATGAAACTTTGACGTGCCACGACTTTACCACCGACCCTGTATACTTAAAATTATTCTTGGTTAATAAGCATTTAAAAACCCTAAAACTATTGTATTTAACTTTTTCCGGTATCTCGTATATTTTACCCAATAATCGAAGCTATACGGCTTATTACAGTTGCCCAGTTATATTTACCTAAAGATTGCTCCGAGTAAGGAAAGCCTACAATAGATACGTTTTATGGCAGTTTGAGTCGTTTAAAATGCTCGCGATAGTACATATACAGCGTTAGTAAAAAGTCCCGGAACGGTCGAATAAGTTTGTTATTTGAAAATTATGATTTCTGAAATTTGGTATGGGGGTATAGTTAATATAAATGCATTTTATGCAATATAGTTTATTTTTTTCACTTCCGGTTTAATCGGCAATACGCCCAACTTTATTTTTTAACGGAACGCCCAGATTTTTTTAACACTTTTGAATGCAAAATAAAAAACTACGTTCATGAAGTATTAAGATGTTTATTTTTATTCACAAGAAAACAGTTAAAAAAGTTTCCTAATACAGAAAAAACAAGGTACCTTTGCAAAAAGTTGTTGTTTAGTGTTTGCATTCTTTTTGCCGTCACATTTGACAATTTTAAAAGCGTTTTAACTTTTGCATCGCTATAAATTTACTTATTGTAGACATTGACACATTTGAAAATGGCAGTAAAACTTACTGAATCAGAACGAATTGAGATATTAACGGGTCGATGGCCGCAGTGGTTAGGCGGCTGACTATTGTTGTGAGAGAACGATAGGTGCCGGGGTTCAATTCTCTGGAGGGACGGTGACATTTTTTCAGAGAGTTTATAATTTTCAAATAACAAAGTTATTCGACCGTTCTGGGACTTGTTACTAACGCTGTATAAAACTGTCCAGTGAAACGGATCAGTGAGCATTGGCTAATGAAGCGGGAAAGTCGAGTTTCCAAATACTGGAGAGTGGGTAACTATTCTCACGGTTGAGATTTATAGGATGTCGCTGTATCTCCATTGCTTCCCTTACTATTTGGGGAAAGTAATGCTGTGACTTGCTTACAACAGATATCTGAATATTTTCTCGACACCCACAAATTTGTTTTGATCAGACATCTGCAGGTACTTAGAAAGAAGAAACGTTCCCCACTGCACGTATTATACATTCGGAAATGTGCCTTCGAGTTTGTCTTGCAGGCTACAAAGCTGACAATAGGTTTGAATCAAAACTATTCGGGCTTCATTGCGTGTATCACAACTTATTGATGCAGTAGACGTGTAAAATGGAATTACCTGCTAGCTAGTCATAGTTTGCGGAGTTATGACAACATAAAGCAACATATTTATATCGATAAAATCAATCTAAAAACTACTACATCTTAATAAACTAAATATAAAGTAAAATTGTGAGTTAATGCTACTTGAAGAAGAGTTCCTAAACAGTTTTTGTTAATGTCTAAAGTCTATCCACATGTTCATCTTCAGTAAATTTGTTGAAAGTTTATAATAAGATATTTGGTTGCGGCAGGCACAATATGAGTAAAGTAATTTAACTAATAAACAGAAACTAGCTTATCTGATAAATAAGTGGGAATAGAAACATGGACATAAATAAGAATAATCACCAATAAAACTGCGATGTCTATCCACAATTATTATAAATACATTTAATAATTTACGAGTACATTAACATGTTAAGTAGTCAACAAAAAATAGCTATAAAACTACATTACAAATGCTTTCCATTACGTAGACATTAACCGGTTTTGTTGACAACAAATAATTGTTGAAGTTGTATATATAATATGTCTCATGTAAGTGGGAATTCGAAATAGCATTGTGTAGTTTTGTAATTCAATAAGAGAGACAGACATTTACGCTTTATAAAAATAAAAATAACAACGTTCATGTAAATTATTTGCGTAATATTGAAATATTTAAATGTAATAATTCAACAATATAGGATAAGGCGACTAACTGCAAGTGACTGCAACGTGGTTTCTAATTTTCTAATAGATCGGTGATCTAGTGGTAAGACTAGACAGATGAAAATAATGGTTTATCCGTCGAGTAGTCGACTCAAAGCAATAAAACAACAGATGCATTTATACACAGAAAATTTTGCAATGGGTTCATCATTTGCCGATTAAACTATCCTCGAAATATTCTTGGAGGTATTGCATTGTAGCAACGTTAGTCTGTGTGATAGTTCTATCCTATCCTGAATTTAATTTTGGTAGAGTTTATTAATTATTCGTAGATCTTCTATTTGCAACGAGTAACAGTCAATGTATTGACACATAAATTTTAAAAATATTTTTATGTCCCAAATATGTGTACGTTTAGGTTGTTTACATATCCCTAAGGTCATATAGAAAAAAAGTTGGTTAAGAATACATATATTAATAACAAGCTTTTGCCTTTGGATGCAACTATAGAACAAGTGTCCTGAGGAAAATGCCATCCAGATAGGGTAGAAAGAATTCTTCATTAATTATATTATCCCAATATTTTATATCAAAATCTCTAGATTTAATTAAAGTTGATAACACTGAACCATGGTATTAATGATAAAGTAATTGTTAACCGAAAGAGGTTCTTCTTCTGCAGATCGAGTGAATGTTTTGGTTACGTTGTTAATTTGTTATACAGTCAAATTACTATGGTCTATCTCCCGACGGTTCAATATTATTAACGTTAGGAGATTAGCATCAACAATTCATCGTAGATCCATAACAGTATTGATGTAACGGTGTAAGTTTTTCGATTGTGGGCATATTTCTTTTATCGAGAAAACATCTTACGCTGTAACCAAACCGACCGCAGAATCATTCTAGAAACCTTATATGAAGAAGACATTCTCTGTCAGTGTGACAGTGTGGCTTGTAATTTAGTAATTCTATACTTGCGAGCATGACTCGATTGTATTTATCAATGTAATTGGCTTGTTCTCTTTTCTATTTAGGCCTTGCAGGATCTCTTAAATATATCTGTCACGACTCGTCAGGGCATTTATATGATGACGGGTGGTGAATTGTAAAGTTGAGAGATGATTATATTCTTCGTTGCGCAGAAATGCATCAAACTATATAATAATCCCGGGAGATAAAATGTAGTTATACAAAGTAAGAATATTATTAATAAAAAAAATGTTGTTGTATTACTATTAGCATTTGTCTACAATACACAGGAGTTCCATTAAAGCAAATACAGCTTTGGTTAGTTATTTGTTTACGGAACACCCTGTATAGTTCGATATAATTTCGATTTGTGCTCCTATAGGCATGCAATATGTATATTTTAAATAAATTCCATGTTTTAGCAAGAATAGAAAACCCACGCATAGATCTTGGATCCTGCATATACCAGTTAAATTATATAAACAAACTATATTTATTATAAATATGTAGTTCAGCAAAAGTACAACTGAAACTAATGAAGGACAAAATAAAACCATAACTCAATATAATGCGGGGCTTCATTTCTCGCTAAAGTAAAGGTTGATATGAAGGGGTGAATTCATAAATTTTGAAACAGGTAATGGAGGAGAAAGAATATTGTCATTCAACGGCTGGACAAGACCAACATTATTACGTAAATATTTTCTACAAAAAATTCTGACATCGATGGGATGTTTTTTTCTTACAAGGGCTATAAGCATGAGGTAAGCGAACTTTCTCCATTTCACCGACTCTATGTCTAAAAACCAAAAATGTGGCTAAACATGGTCGTTTTGCATAATATATATGACTTAAAACCAACGAGTACATTAAAAAACGAAGGCATTTATTTTTGTGTAGTCTGATTATTTAATATTTCTGTATTAGAATGAATAAATGCTTTCGTAAACTTTAGAATATATTAAATTATAGAGGTGAAACTTTTAATTCGGCTATTTTACTTATACGACTTACAACATTCCTTCCAAATTAATAGCTTTTTTATCGTTTCCTAGTTTAAATATTTCATTCACAATCTAGAGTTATTTGAATATAAAACAAGGCAAATTTTGGGTAATTATGTAAGGTTTTTGTTTCGCTTTCTGTGTATTATTGATAAATTACAGTTATATTACGTAAAAAGTGCAATACATCACTTACTTGCGTATAAACCAGTGGTACGCAAACGGTGTCGTAACCAATGAGCGCTCCTAACCTTCTTCTGATGTCGGATAGTTCTGTTAGTAAAGTTTGTACTATATGGTCACTAGTTATAAGCGATTCCTTTCTCGCTCTATTTATTATGTTAGTTGCCCACACGAGTGGCATCCAGTATTTTGACATGGGTGTCTTGCCGTCCATGAGTTCAAAGATCTTCCTTTCACTTTCCAACATGAGACCTGTAAAAAAAATACAATGTTCAAAGTATATGTACAGATGTAAATCATTTATATTCAACTCAATAAAGTATCAATTTAAAAATTTTACTTTGTTTTCAAATTTAATTTAACATATTACACAGCGATAATTGATAATCAGATTTATCTCGTAAGTACCAAATAACTTATGAAGAAGAATTATAGTACATGTTCTATACTTTTTTCCAGGAACAGATAAGTTAATAAAGACACGTAATCTGCTCCTGGTATCTCTTTGATTGGGTATTCAAATTTACAGCAAACTCCAATTGAGGTCAGAAAAAATGAGCTCTAAATATAATTTTCCTATCTTAGAAAAATACGATCGAATAAAGCGAACTAACTTACGGATAAAGATTATCCAACTTTTTTTATTTATGAGTGAGACTTTTTTAGAATACGTGATAATGTACTCTCTTCACGGAATAAATTATGGATTATAACTATATTTAATGTATATTAGTGAAAATACTTAAGGAACACAAGAGCGTAATGCCAGCACCTACAAACATTTCTATAAATTAGTTGCAGCCCTTTTAAACGAGAAATCCAATAATATACAGGGTGTCTCAGCGCGACCGTGCATTAGAAGTTTATAGGGTTCTGGCCAAAATATAAATTTGAAAATTCAGAATTATATATAGTCGAGTATGTTCTCTTCAATGAAAATATTATTAGATTTCTAGCGCTTCCGGTTATACCGGAACTCTCCATCTACTTTGTTATTTTTAATGGAACACCCTGCATATTTTTACATATTTGGATTTAGGTACCTATCTTTAAGCTTTATAAATATCTTTGATTCATGCATTTTGTAGTTATTCGATTTTTTCTAAGAAAATTTGCAATAGTGGACAATTTTCAAAAAATCAGAGAACACTCGATTTTTCGGATATTAATTTAGAATTCATAACATGCTTAAATAATATGTTGGAGTATATTTTAGCGCCGAGAATGGCTTTCTACATTGCGTGGCTACTGTACTATGGCACGTTAACTCTTCGAAATTTTGAAGAACCATAACTTATATAGCATAGCACCTCCCATATGTTATTACTTAGTCGTCTTTACCGTTCAATTCTACGTCTTTTATGTCGCACATGTCCTCTACCTAAAATTGATAGTGTAGCAGATAATTAGAATTTTTGAAAAATACACACATAACTCATCGATACTTATCCAGTGTGCCATGGAAAATAAGCGTTCTCAAAGATTTATTGTCAAAGTCTAACGTCAAAATCACTCTTTCTCGTTTGATGCTTGTGAGTTAATAATTATCCGTTAAATGCCTTTACATTATTACTATAAAGAGTTAAAATGGAGAACCCCATAAACTTCTAATGAACGGCCTCGCTGAGACACCCTGTATAATATGCATTTTAATATATTTATGGAAGATGAAACGTTCGCCGTCAGTATCCGTCGCCTGTGATTTTGTAGTCTGAGTGAAAATGCGCAATTATGAGTTCATTTGAAATGAAAGATTGAGGAACAGAAGAAAATGTTCCTGAAATCTTTGACGTGAATCAAGCACTTAAATTTTAGTATCACTTTTTAAAATCTACAGTTCGATGAAGAAAAGGAGATAGTCGACTAGCATCAATAACACCATGAGATGTTTGATATCTGTCTCAACTAGCAGATAATTAATAGCAAAAATACATTTCACAAATGTTGTCATTCGTTCGCGTCGTTGAAGGCTTGTTTATATGCATTAGTCTAAAATAGATGATTATTTGTAAAGAAGATGCATCTAAACAAACCTTCAGCAACGTAAACGAATGGTATTTGGCAAATGTGTTCCCAGTGTAAGGTCGTTAATTTGTATTCCGTTTACTGCACAACATAAAAACGATTAGAGAATCTGAGCAAATGCGCATTTTATTGAGATCATAATGCACGAACCGAGTGGTATTCAGTGACAAATAGATTTACATTGCGCATAGATTATTGGATAATAATATAATAATCCGGAACTTATCTAGAAAAACTTTAACGTGCATGTGGTGGTGTAACAGTATGGTCCATGATAACTTCTGGACGGCTACTCAACTTTATTCTGGAATAATGTAACTTTCGCTGCTTATAGATATGTGGCAGTTTATTATTATCTTACCGTGTACAGCAGCAGTTGATGAACAATTCGTTTTTACAATAATAATAATAATAATAATAATAATAATAATAATAATAATAATAATATAATATACTGCCTCTGACCAAAAATACAAATGATATGGACATAGTCAAAACCTATATGCTAATATATCCATTATGCGAATAAAATATATATACATAAACAATAACAGTACAAACACAATAATAATAGTCCCGACTGCTATACCGGGGAAATGTCATGGACGCATCTGCAATTATATTTAAAAAAATTCTTCGAACGAGTAAAAACATTGTTCAATTAAGTAATTCTTTAGAGAAGACTTAAATACGTTAAAAGTTGTAGCATTTTTTATATACTTTGGCAACTTGTTATAAAATTTAATGGCTCGATATTCCGGAGGTTTTTCAAACAATGTAGTTCTATGACGTGGAGTCGCCAAAATATTAGCTCCTCTAGTGGTCATAATCGTGTAATAAGTAGAGTTCCTTTCCAGGTTATGCAAATTCCGATGCGCCCAAACCCCTAGTTCAAGTAAGTAAATACTTGGCAGCGTAAGGATACAAAGTCGTCGAAATAATAGGCGACAAGGCGTATTTGATGGCTGCTGTAATATACATCTGACAATTCTCTAGTTCTCTGTTTCTTTTCTACTTTATAAGCCTTTTTTAAATCATAATCGTCAGATAATTTTTGAGCATTGTATAAATCCCGCAACCTATTCCCACTTTTAATGACACTATCATTAATCCAGTTATTCGTATGTTGACGCTGCATTTTCGTTTTTAAAGGAAATGCTAAATCATAGTAGTGTAGAAATACCCCGATGAAGAAATTATATTGAATATTAACATCAGTTGTGCATAAACCTCGTCCCAAGATTCAGTTCGCATTAAATTTAAAAACATTTCTACATTGTTATCATTAAAGCTCCGTTTTTGTAGCTTACATTTACTGTTCGAATTATCAAGGTCACCACCAATTGTGACTAAAAGATATTGATGATCGCTCAAATACATGCTACCTAATTTTGCATTCCTTAACATTTCCGACCGATTACAAAAAATATTATCGATGCAGGTTCCCGACTGACTTGTTATACGTGTGGCATCAAAAAAAACTCGTATACAATGAAAAGAGTTGAAGATACTCAAGATCTTCATCGAGTCATCGGTATCACAATTAAAATCTACATTAAAATCGCCGCACACCAGAAGGAAGGTATTTTGTTTGTACAGTGATTCTAATAGATCCGTTAATTTATTTTTAAACGTAGCAAAACTTCCTGATGGTGCTCGGTATACACATATTAAAAAACATATACTGTTATCTAAATTAAATTTAGCACAACAGTACTCGAAATCTTTCTCGATAGGAACAATTTCAGCAGAAAACTTACAGACGTCGATGACCACTGTATCCTTCACCTGAATCACTACACCACCCCCTTATAGACACTTCGACAGAACCAAGATACAGGTCTATAGCCCGGAATAACAGCCTCGAAAATTTCTTCCTCCACTAACCAGTGTTCTGTGAAACACAGAATGTCTGGGTGTCGTAGATCTCGAAACAACAGTTCTATGTCGCTAACTTTATTTCGCAAACTACGTATATTGAGATTGAGCCAGACTAAATAAATGTTCATTCTTCTCAGCCTCTGGTGTGCTAAAAAATCACACTGTTGATGTATGTCTCCACCCAAGTTCACTGTTTCGCTGCCAATTTCTTGACTAGCATTACCAGCTATTTTTTCTATGTTGGAAAACATATTATTGTCGATTGATTGATTGTTGCATCAACCTTGGTTGATTTCACACTTAGAGTCCTTTTTTGGAGCGGTAGAACCTCCACATCAAGAAAGTATCCCTTAAGATATTCACACACTGTATTTTTTCCAGTATTATTCAAGTGAAATCCATATGAAGTGTAACATCTTCTATACAAGATATTATTGATAGCAAACAGCTCCACATGTGGGTGGGCAATAAATATCGTGAACGACTGATTTAATGCAGGCAAATTTGTATATAAAATAAAAGGGATTCCAAATTAAAGAAATATATTCTAGCCTCAATCTCACTATCTGTTTAAAGAGTGTAAACATAAACAGCAAATTATGAAAATGTTTAAATGCTATTATTGTAAATGCCCAATACTTTATTTGCCTTAGAAACTATTACTGCTGCATGGGCAGTGAAAGTTAGATTAGGATTCAATACGATACAATTATCGTATTGGATCCTAATCTAACTTTCACCATCCAATACGATAATTGTAGTCAATACGCTTATTTTTTCATGAGAAATTCATAACACTGCATTTTGAAATGTTTAGCTTTAGTTTAAATTTTTGTACCATCAATCAATAGATGAGAACAGTTTTAAATTGTCGGCAAACAGTAGATACTAGGTCTATCATAAATATGAAAATCGAAATGTACTGAAATGTAAAATATGTACTGAAAATTATATATATTTTACATTGGATTAATATTTTCGAGAAAAAACAAAATTCCCGAAAAAATTTAAACAGCGCCCCCTAGCATGCACGTCACTTATTAGATTCGTTCCAATTTGTAAGCATCATATTAGAGGAGTAATGGTGTTTTCAACAAGACTAAGTTTGCAAAATTCGGTTCAACAGAGTCGGAGTTATAAGCGTTCCTTCAATACAAAGTTTCCTCTCCTCCCCTTCCCTTATTTGAGAAAATACAAGAAAGTTGTCCAATGTAAAATATGCAAATTTTCAGAAGATTCCGATTTTCATATTTATGATAGACCTTAAGTTGGTAAATTTTGCGTAAAATAAGAATTAAAATTTTTGGTGATCAGTTTTGCCCTCTAGCGGTCATCCTACGCTTTTCTAAAGAATTTCCAGATGTTTCTCGGAGACACTTTAGTTACGTGACCTGTTGCAAATTACAACATATAAGATTATTTGTATTTATCTGGACTACTAAGTACATATATTGATCATGTTAAATCTATATTTCGCTTTATATGATCTTTCAATTATTGTTTTTAGTGCGCTATAGTGTTGTCGTGGAATGTAGAAAAATTCTAGTCAACATTAAATATGTAGGTACTTACAGTAGTAGTACTTAGTAAGTATTGTAGTGGTTGTTTACAGCTTTGCCGTTGAAAATACGTCATCATTTGCAAACAATTAGGATGATGCCAATTAAAGATAGATAGATAGGATAACAAGCTATATTGTATACGCCAACAGATCCTGAATAAAATTACTGCATATAATTTATTGCAGTTTTATCAGAATTTATGGGAACCAATGTTTAAAAACAATAATGGATTCATTATATACATTTTTTAAACTTAAATTTCCATTGAAAGTTTGAATATTTATTCCATTTTCTAAAACAACGCATTTTTCAAGAGTTTAAGTGTTTTTTATTATTATTATTTTAAACTATCAATTGAAAGAAATAGTTATTAGGATACAATAATTACAACAAACTTTCCTAAGAAATGAACATATTCTTCTATAATAACTGGTATAATGCTTGTTGAATATTTTGATGTTACATGCTACTTATAACTAATTAATTAGGGTAATGTAAAATTTCCGTTAACCAGAAAAATTACTCACAAGGTGTTAATTGAGTGAATGTTAATTTTGAGCATGAATTTATTTATATTATTTTATTTATTTCAAACAAATTGAATGACTTTGTATAAAATAAAAAATACTCAAGCAAAAGATTTGTTGTTAAATATTTCAATGAAATGTAAAAATATAATTATATTAGACGGTATTTGAAAAATAAAATAATGGCGGCTTTCTGTATGGGATATTATTGACAATGACCCGGATTTTGTAATTTTTATTTATGTTTTCCTTTATCATGAGTCAGTTTTGAGTACGTCTTCTTTGAAAATTACGGTGCCCATGACAAGCTTTATTGTATACTCAGATATTGTTTACATGCAAATTTTAAGTCAAATAAACCTTGATCAAAATAATTTGTTACTGTATTCATATTTTACTCTATTCAAGCCGGACTGCACGTTGTGCTCAATAACTGTATTACAGTGGAAAGTTTAGTTTTCTGAGAGAGCGGGTTTACGATTTGCAAAAATATCAATCCTCCACATGTGATTGACGTCTTGTCATAATTAAATGTTGAGAAAGAGCATATATGCAAAGTGGACTTGATAGTTATATAGAAGTAATCAAAACTGTAATAGAACAAGAAATGGAAGATCAAGGACTCGAAATTAAGGAACTAGGTTTAGGAATAAGAGATATTACATGGAACAAGTAATGCTATTAAAAGAATTCATAATGTTTCGCAAAAAATGCAATATTTCATAATGGGAAATTAAGCACAAAGTACTTAAAATTACTTCATTTCACGAGATTAACAGAAATTTATTTAAATGATGGCAATAAGTCTATCAGACATTTTACACACTGAAAATTGAATAGTGTAATGAATTTCAATAAACAGCATTTTGAGTACAGCATGTGTATTTACATTTAACTATGAATGCAAAGAATCTGGTACGCATAAGTACTGTTTAATTTTTTGATCAGTTGTAAATGTATTCTGGTATTATAGTCATTAATTGTAATGAGTTGGTAGGTATTTCTGCAAACTTAGGAAGGTTGAAAATACGACTTATTAATAACAGTAACTTTATATTACATGTTTGATATATCCAAATACTTATACAGTTCACCAGACAAAATATTGTCGTAAAAAGAAGAATTTCGGAGTTTTAAAGCAGATGCCATCAACATTATCGGTTTAATGAATGTTCCAGTTTATTTAAGCAACAAACATGCATATCGGTGTTTCTGATGGTAAATAACCTCTCCACTTACATATTTTTTGAATGAAATCACTATTATACTGTAAGCTTATTAACATTCATGTGATAATCGAGAGAATACAGGTTTTCTCTAAACATAAATCTTTATCGCATGTGTGAATAAGGCATTATGATTCCAAATGGTTGTTAATTATTGTTTAATAATTGCCGCGGAGAGTGTGTGCTTTGAATCAAATAAATCTTTTTGTGTTAATCATTTAGCGTGGAAATGCATGCAGTTCTTGATGAGTATGTTAAAACACATAATCAAAAATACTCAATGAAGAAATTATCTACAAATGTATTCTGGTATGAATACCAGATACTTACCACGCATTTTATTTTATAGAATTATATTGAATATATCCAAGATAATCTTTTTCGTCAAAATGTTCATATATGTACTTTTTATAGTCGCAATTTTACAGAAAAATTGTTTTGTGAACAATTAAGTTAAAATATATAAGAATATATAGGGTGCTTCAAAAAGACATAAATAAAATTATTTTTTAGCTTCTACAGCTACATTTATGTATAACCTTGAGCCACGGTCCTTTTTAGAATTACAACTTCTCCCAATTTTTTTTTATTAACAATAGCTACTTTTCTTATAGATTTAACAAGTTTCTTTACAAATGATAAAATAGTTTCTTGTAAAAAATTGTAATTTATGGTGCCATTTTTGTTTGCTGTTGGGAATAGTTGAGATCTGCTATTCCAACTACAATAGTAAGCATACTTTAGGCATCCATGCGACTACAGTCGACATCTAGTGGAGCAGGAGAATATTTGCTTGTCAAAGTTCATATCATTTTCGTTAGTTGAAGAAGACTTTGTTTTCTCTTGTGACAGATATGAACAACGGGTGATTGGAGATTACAGAATGTTTAAGACGAATGCTATGTATAAAGAAGGAGACATACGACTTTCTCAGTAATCTTGGATTTTGAAAAAGGTAACCGAAAAGACCCCTTAAGTAATTTTGAGATACTAGTATAAATCATGTTATCAAATTATTTAGTTGTAATTGCCGCCTAAAAATCAACTTCGATTTTATTATTGTATTTCCAGTAAGAACATTCATTTACACAAAATCAAACATAAGTTTACAATCCCCTTATTTCCTATTCTTGAATTCAACTCGGAAGTTTATTTTTTCTATGGATGTTCTAAAGATGACACTTCGACGATAAACTTATACTGAAACCACTGGTAAGTTCGCATAAAATTTTAAGTCAAAAGCTATTTGTGCCGTTTTCAATAACCACCAGAGCTATAATAATAATATATAAGCTCAATAAAATTAGAGAAATATGAGGTCCTTCGGCAATTTTTTGGTATATATCCTAGGATACTCGCCAGCGAATGTTCACATTAACCAATTCTTGCCCTCCACAGTAATGTATTACTGAAATAAGAAAAAAATTTCGTAACATTTCACCATAACGTTCCGAACTAACTGTTACGGTGGTGCCATTTTCTTTAAAAAAGTAGGGACCGATTATTCTTCCAGCTGAAATGGCGCACCATACTGTAACTTTAGGAGAATGTAATGGCCGTTTATGAACTTCTGTAGGATTTTCACGTGCCCAGAAATGACAGTTTTGTTTATTAACTAAACCCTTTAAATAAAAATGGGTCTCGTCGGTCATAAATAATCGGTGTTCAATACCAGGTATGCTATTTCGTAATGCCAAGAAAGTTCGGCAAAATTCGAGTCGTCTAACTTTATCATTCGCGTTTCCTAATGCAAATGCAAATTATATGTATTCATCAAGAAACACTTCCTTGGTAAAATATTTGCCTGTACAAGGCCTTTACTATCTCCTTGTCACATATATTTGTGATGGTATTACAGGTATTCGAACTATGTCTCCGGTGGTGCAATTGGTTAGCACGTCCGTCCGGTGAACGGAAGGTTCATGGTTTGAATCCTTGTTGAGACGCTTATATTTTTAAAATAAAATATTTGCTTGCATGCGGGTGTAGAAAAATACAAATTAAATACAAATATTATACTAAGGGTGGGTTTATCAATGTGAGGATAAAAGTGTTAGTTAAGTAACTGACAGATATTGCTAACTGGCAGTTGCTAAATTTTATCTGTCAGTTAGCAATATCTGTCAGTTACTTAACTAACACTTTTATCCTAACATTGATAAACCCACCCTAAATATTCACAGAATTCGTTTGTGTAAAATACCACATAAATGTTTGCGTGCATAAACATTAATACAAATAGTTTGTGGAATTGTTAAGGTGGTTTGAATCCTTGTTGAGACGCTTATATTTTTAAAATAAAATATTTGCTTGCATGCGGGTGTAGAAAAATACAAATTAAATACAAATATTATACTAAGGGTGGGTTTATCAATGTGAGGATAAAAGTGTTAGTTAAGTAACTGACAGATATTGCTAACTGGCAGTTGCTAAATTTTATCTGTCAGTTAGCAATATCTGTCAGTTACTTAACTAACACTTTTATCCTAACATTGATAAACCCACCCTAAATATTCACAGAATTCGTTTGTGTAAAATACCACATAAATGTTTGTGTGCATAAACATTAATACAAATAGTTTGTGGAATTGTTAAGGTGGCGTACTTGGCCCTCTATTTCAATAACTTGAACTGGATGAGCAAATGTTGCATTTTTATCGAATATATTCAAAATTAGATGGCGCAAGGCTTACGAATCTTTATAAAAGTAAAAAGTAATGAAATACTTAAACATGCGTAACATTTTGGCTGAAATAACATAGGAAAAGTGAAGATGAGAATATTGGTTGTAATACAAAATATATTATAATATAAATATAAACTTCTCGGAAAAATAAAATAAAACATTATATAGAAGAAAGATATCCAGGGATTCTTGAAACGAGTTTTACTGGTTGCATATTATGTAGTTTAGAACTGAATGTATTGAGCAGGTATATTTCAATATAATCCTTTCGGTATAAATGCGATAGCCTAAGGCAATAACACCCTAATATTCTATTTACAAAACATATTTGTGCGTACATCCGTTGTTTGTTACAGGTAGAATCTTTTAGTTCTGTAGTTTGATGTAATAAAGTAATAGGTACTGTTTTTCATCGTCTTCGTTAGTTTTGGATTATTTTTTCGTTGTATTTAGTTATTTTAGTGAATAAGGAAGAATATTTTTGTATATTTGTTTCTGTATATAATTGTACACAGTTCTAGTGGCAAACCGTCCTTGAAGGGGAACCATAATTACTATTTTCAGGTAAATACTCATTTGGAAGATCGCGATATCACATCTCAACAGTCGCAAATTGCATGTAATAATAATCACTTATTGAAAAATGTTATAGATTCAAGGCCAACTAAATATCTGGAAAAGAACGCTGTACTACTTTGTGGTTTTCATTGATGAAACCCAACCACTTTTTGTAGAAGAAATATATAGGGATGAACAACTTTGTAGAAACTTAATGGTTCCAAAATTAAGGCAACTTTTCCTTGGGTGTTTTTTGCCTGAGAGAATTCAGCAGCCTATGTAGTGAAAGCTGCACACACGCAGCTGTAGTAGATTACTAGGACACAAGTTACGTTTATGAAGTATATTCTATAATGGATATAAGTACATGTTATATAGATAATTATTATTAAAATTTCCGTTATAACCATCACAGTGTATGTATGTGAAATACCAAATGTAAATATAATAAAGGACAGTAAATTTTATTGTGGAATGAATTGTTATCTGTATTATTTATCAATAAAAGGCAAGAGAGATATTTGGGTTTTATTTGTCTTTCTTTCTCTACACCCACACTAAGTAATGATTCATCAATATGTATTTACTTATGCATGTGTAGCTGTAAGAATATGTCTCAAAAGTATTGAAATCAATTTATTACTTGAATAAAAATAATTTAGTAAGACCTTTCTATAAAAAAGTATATTTGTGCATACAATCAAAGGTTTGCAATTCTTGTGATACTAAACTGACTAAATCCAATAATCGTGATGCGCACTATTTTGAAAGCAATATATATAACAATAATCCTGTATACTGTTCATGTTATGTTATAAAGAAGTATGATGTTCTTTGACTATCTTTCACAGTTACGGAAAAAGAAACGAGTCGTATGTACGACTCTAAAATTTTTCTTCTTCATTTACATTTTTTAATAAAACATTTAATTTAATGTTTTTCTAAATATCAAAGCAGTCAATTTTGGTGTTAAACTGATTGCCTATACATAGTTATATAATAGTTATCTAATGCTAGTGACATCTAATATAAAACTGGCAAACTGTTTGGACAGATATGGGGCTGTTGTTGATACTCAGCCCCTAAACTTACTTCCTGAAAAAATACTCCATATTTTGAAATTATTTCAATACAGATCGTATCAGTATATTTTTCTACATATTCTAAAGGTAATATTATCAAAATTTTATATTTTTTCTCATTTTTCTCGCAATCAAAGAATATTTAATTTAAAAAAAGATATTTAGATTTACAACAAAGATAATATTATCAATTTAACAACACGAAAATACATTTTTAATGTCTAGTTTTCCCGAATACTACGTTTATAATAATTATTGTCGAACAGCGCCCCCTACTTTACCGAAACGCCACCTTAAACCGCTTACACTCCTTATATATTTATTATTAATTTGCTTACTATACAGCTATGCAGCTGGTAAGCAAATTTACGCATACAGAAGTAAATTGTTGTTTACGGATACATACATATACATATGTTTAAAATATGAGTTATATCTGATATAGATACGCAAGAAGTGCTGGTAATTACAGAAGCATGTCATATAGTTTAGAAATTTCTGGTGCCTTTCCAAATGATTACCAAATTGTAGTTGGTTTTCCCTGCTGCAGTTAGTCAAACACATGTACAGTGGAGAGCACCTTAACCGACACCGTTATGGAATTTCATAGCCTTTCTTAGCAATCGGAACGGGGACGTGGTAAACTTATATATATTGAATACAAAATTGGTCACCTGTAAATTTATGATCTGGTAACAAACAATCGTCCCTCTGATACCTGCTATGAAATGAAACATACATTACATCCATACACATACATACATCGATAATAATGCATGTAAATTTGTATATAATGACGTTCCCTAAAAGGAATTTTAAGAAATTCTAAGAAATGAAATGACAAATAATCCGTATGTTATTGTTCTTGCAAAGAGCAATAAAGAAGGGGATATAAAACTTATTTTGACATTAATTATGGTTCCTTTCCTTCCCCTTTTCTTCAATCTTTTAATATTTACTTATTAGTGTAATGACTGCTTTTAACAAGTATAAAGTGTATGTATGTATAATTTACTGTTCGCTATTGTCTGTTGTGAATAATAGAGTGATCGTTGTTCAAGACGCATTTTTCTAAATTGCAGATATTGTAGTTTCTTTGTGTATTAGTTTTATAAATGTATATGTATAAAAATCGATTTATTACATCTTTGGAACTCACACCTAGCACTGAATGTTTTGTTTTTGATAATTCACTTATTTAAAGTAACATTTTCATTGTATATCAAAATACTTAGTCACACGATACGTTTTTAATAAATTTGTAAGTTATTAAAACGTTTTTAAATTTTATACATACACAGTTTGTTAAGATTTCATTTATTCCGTTCTCGAAAAAAAGCCGGCATTTACTTAATTCTAATAGTGTTTTTGCGTTATACATCATTCATTATCATACATATACCGGTTAAGTTGTTATATAAATTTCAAGAGAGAATGATGTTCTAAATATAAAGAAAAATGTTATTATTATAAATAATAATGCGACAGTAACAAGAAATACCTAAATATAATCCGTACGCAAGGGTATACCGTACCGGATACCTGCGAAAATACAGCGGACCATTTATGTATTCTCTCAAGCTAGGATATCTGTTTTACTCCTACATTGTGTCGATAAGGTCGACGTTTGCTTAGAGGGGTCTCGTTCTAGAAGCTCTCCACTGTACGTATAATGAAAACCTACGTTTCTGTATTATATTCTGCACAAGTATATATCGCCCATTCAGACCTAGATAAATGTCTGCTTTCTATGTCAAACATCATGGTGACGCATAACCCGGAACATGTTAATGGAAAATAAATTATCTAACGTTCATCCGCAATAATTGCAGTTTCTATAAGGGAAAATACATAATAATCTAATTATGAAATAGATTAATATACAGTCACTAAATTATCGTTTTGTTCTAACATTTGAAACTAAATTTATAGCAACAATCGTCAGAGTTATATGAATTACGCTTTTCTTAAAAATTTGCGTTAAATATATTAATAACATAAAGCATTCGGCATACCGTTGCAATTTCTGTAATGAACTACCAAACAAAACTAATCTCAGTTGAACAATTGAAATAAGTTAAAAATCATGATATTTAATAAATCAAGTTAACAAGTAAAAGAATAATAGCATTACGTTGCATTCTGTATATGTTGCGGCATATACATTTGTATGTATGTATGTATATATTTCTGGAATGTTAAGAAATCGACTAGATGGTATGTACCATGATTCAAACGTGTTACATCTAACTAACAATAAGTAATATGGTCCTAAATAAGTTACCAATATTAAAAGTTGTTTTATAAAAATAGTGGATTAAAATGTCGGCGATGTTAAAACATTAGATGTTATATTTGAAGAACGAAAAATACATAAGTTATGAAACAGGAATTCTGTTCCCAGATATGGGAAAAAGTTTTACCAAAAATTTTCCTAGCCTATCATTGAGGTTAGTGTATATAGGTACTATCAATCGAATATCTTGTATGTCATATGTTCCTAATACATATGGCAATAACAAGAGGGAAGGATGGAGAGGAAGATTTGCTTCAGTGTGGCATCCTGCTAGGTCACCAAATGTGACTCCATTATATTCAGAAATCACTTATGATATGTTATATGACCAATAAGTTTCGAAAATAAGAATACAGAATGTTAATCAAAACAATACCGCAGCAAGTATTCATAATGTCTACGATAAATTTATTCATAAAGCAGAAATATGCATTGCAGTTACTTAAATCGTTGATTTTTCAAATACATAGGTACGCATTTTTATGTCAATGATTTTTTAATAACTTAGAAATTTTAAATTCTTAAACATCTTATGTATCAAATATAATAATTAAGTATAATTCTCGGAGTTTTACGATACATAGGAACTTAAATAATATATTTATACAAGGTAAGTCACTACCACATGGATGGAAGATGACTATCGACTTTCCAAAGAGACTTTTCTGCAACAAAATGGCTATCCATTACACCGCTATTCCCTGCCTTCGCAATCTTGATTCACTCTTTATATTTACAGGTAACCTGGCTAGAAGTTTTACAGGTTAAAGTAATTTTTTTAATATGTGGTGGGTGCTTAGTTGCAGTGACTTCTTAAGCTGCATGACTATCATTGCAACTCTTGCTGTTTAGTTCTTATGTGTGTATAATTGTGTTATAATGGCTTTGTGACAGCATTACACTGCCTGACGGTAGGTCGATCGGAATCCAATTCTTAGAGAAAAATGTCACTGTCCTTCCGGAGAATTGAAACCCAGCTCCTATAGTTCAGCCACAACGATAGTCAGGTAATAATATTACAGGTTGAACAGTAATAATAAGTGTTTAGAGTATTGTATCAAGTTTTAATATTAGGTCACTTCGTAATACTTTGAGTTAAGGGTGTGGTACAGAGTGTCGGCGGATAATTTCTTTTTTTTTAATGGAATGTCTTATCTTGTACTATTTTAAAGTATTCTCTACATACCTAATGAGTTATTTGTAGCAGTGTTCCCTTAAATAGACTATTGTCACTCAGAAATGTGTTCACTACTAGAGTTTTTTATAATTTTACCATCTAAAGAATTTTCTTGTATTTGACATATATTGAGGAAAGTAAAATAGTATAAATTTTTGGAAATGTCAACTGCAGTAAGGTAGTATCTTTTAATTTTTATAAACCCTTTTCAATATCGTATTGTTACAGTGCGTATCAAATTCTGTACCCTATTTCTGTATATTTATATCTGGGATTAAGAACCAGGTTATTTGTTATTGTTACTGCATAATTTTTTCTATATACTATCATTTTTTCCGTGTGCATTTATAACTTAAATTGAGGTTTAGTATTAACCATTACAAAGTTTTGTACACATGTGTGTAATCGCTAGGATATACTCTACTACAATATTTAATAGATTATATTTGCACTAACCAAGGTTAAGTTAAAAGCTTATGGTGTCATAAGGTGTATAAAATGAGGAACTGTCTGCATTAAAGTAAGCTTGAATACAGCCTTGTTCGTGAAATTAATAAAAGAAGTGATCGGAACTTAACCTTCCTATATTGATAAATTGGGCAAGGACGATGTTGTAATATTGGCGTTACTTTCTTCTTACAAAATTTAACTTTAATTAATTTCGCTTATTAAAGTGTGGTTTTCTTTAAGAGAAGAGAGATTATGCGTAAAGTTTTTTTTGTAATGCTATAAACCATTGAGACATTAGTGCCTCTCAATTTCTATAGTATTGTAAATTCATTGTCTTGTAGATGTTGTTGTTACAAAAGTGAAAGCATTGAGAGTAAACTAGGTTTTAACAAATTTATTTATTTTTTCAAGCTATTTCATTGCTTTCATATGGTACATACCTCTACGTACACATACACGTAATCCAGGATGTCTTTTTGTCGATACAATAATATGCTATGGCTGCGCTCTTCAACAATAGGTATGTTGTTTCCTCTCTCATAAATGTCGTCGACATAGCACGTACTGTATTGACATAAGTCTACACGAACTTTACTGCATTCGTGTTGAATATAAAAAGTATTATACTAAACAATCATTCATGTTGTCGAGTCAATGATATTCTGGTCACATTTATTTGTAGCTTCTTTGTTATAGTATAGTTAGAGGATTAAAATTTATTATCGCTAGCATGTATGTACAATCTGCATTTATTCTATTTTTGCATATTATTATATGTATGTACTTTATAAATTGTCTAATAGATGCTGTAGTTGATTTACCTGGAAATTTATTTAATTTTAATTATTATTTGAAACTCCGATTATGGACATCTTCAATCGTAAATAAGATTCGTCGACGAAGTATTGCGACAGTTTTAATTACCGATATGTTGTAAATCGCGAAAGAACATGGATCACAAATCATAGGTACTATAGGAGACAAATAAATTGAATCGAAAAGCCATAAAATTTCCTCGGGACTAAATCGGGTAGCGAAATATAAACAGACAAACAACTTGGTCAACTGTAAAGTGCCAGCGGCTGTATGCTGTAAAATATTTTAGACATAAATATAAAGACATTAGGTAGTAATATCTTCCGCAACACTGTAAATACACCTACAAATAGCATTATCACAGTGTCCGCTGTAATATATATCAATATATGTGTTAGTCGTCGTATACACATATAAAAAACAGTTGTAATTTTCGAATTATGAAATACTACTTTAAGAAAAAAAATTTTTTTTTACAGAATTAGAGCAATGCGCTTCATCTATAATTATACTAATAGATGGATATTTACTTCTTAGAAAGAGTTTCTAATCTAGTTACAGATTTGCTAATACAAATAATTAAATTCGTTTGTTTTACAATGATTGTATTATTATATTGTATGCATATAGTTTATCTGATCGATTGATAGATTAGTAGGGTGATTACACATTATTATAGATGTGTCTATAGAAAATAATGATCCCTTCGAAGTATTAATGTCTTATCGCATTATAATCTTCAACATTTTCCTGAAATGTTATGTTAAGTAGAATTTTTGTGTGTTAGTTAACCTTTATTGTTAATTGTTAATTTTGTAAAATTTTATGATTTGACTTTATACTGTGTCTTCGAAATAGAATATTTCTTGTATTTGTATATAATGCAATTTTTCCCAAACGCCAATTAAATTAAACATAATTTTATTTAAAAATATGTCGTCCAGAGGTGGAGTCGAACCACCAGGTATGGCTATCGCGGCCTACCGCAACGCCGTTGCGCCACCGGGCGGCTTAGACACCACTATTAATCTTCACAATATATATTCGACTCCACCTCCATACGACACATTTTTAAATAAAAATATGTTTAATTTAATTGCCGTTTGGTTAAAATTGCATTATATACATGTACTTACGCCAAGAAAATAAATACACTTCGGTTTCAAAAATAATTCTTGTATTGTTTGGTTTAATTTCTACCCTCCGGCCCATTTGTTATTTTAAAATATATACTTATTTGCAGTATACCTTTACCTTTACCTTTATTGCTATTCTAGCTTTTTTCTAATGTGTGGTAGGTGCTTAGTTGCAGTGACTCCGTAAGCTGTATCGCTTGTCTGGCTATCACTGCAACTCTCGCGGTGTAGTTTTGTGTGTGTAAGTTGTGTTTAAACGGCTTTGTGATAGCATCATACCGCCTTTTATGATGCCGCGGTGTTAATCACTTTGCTCCCAACAGCGAATGGCAAGTCGATCCGGGATTAAACTCTCTGAAAAAATGTCCCGTTCAACTTTACTACAACATTACTGTTTATTACATTTATTACAACTTTAACTACAACATTAAAAACACAATAGATAGAAAATATGTTTTTGAATTATTAAGTATTGAAAACTACTTCATCATGTAATTTGTCGTCTTAGATAAATAATCATTTTCAGATTAAATTGCTTCTATTGTTTTTTCATAGTATTATATTTGATCCCTTTTTCATGCACTATAGCGAATTACTTTATATGATATAATGATACTATATACATACGTATTGTACTTATTGAATAAAAATTAATTTAATTATTAATAATAATTAATTTTAAATATTTATACTAATTGTTGTGCAAATGCAAGAGGGTTGTAACTGATACGTTAGGGCTTAAAAGTATATATATTTCAATATTTTATTACATTAATATTTGCAATAACTGTTACTATTTCAATATATACATATATTCAGATATAAACTGTATTTTATACATATGTAAAGCCCTATACCTGAGACGTACAGTTGACAAAACAAATAGTAAATCAGAGATTAAAACGCTATCGGCACCCCGCAAAATAGGTGATTCAGTTCTTTTGTCTGCTGTAGTACATACATGTATGTGAGTATATCCAATCATCCTTTGTTTTTTGAAGAAGTAGATTATGACATATGTAGGTAAATAGAGCATAACCTGTGATGGAAACAGCTGGTCCAGTTGATTGCAGGGACATAATGAAGCAAGAGTAAACTGGATTTGGTATTTTAATATTTATTGTAAAATGTTCATAATTTTTATATAGTGACTACTAAAAAATAAATCAGTTCACATAATATGAAAACTAATCCCCACCACACATAAAAAAACAAAAATTAAAAATAAATATAAAATTAATGATTAACTTAATAACCCATTTTTCCTGGTGTGGTCGTATCCACATTCATAACATCGTAATTAAGTGTAGTACAGCCTATTGAATTTTGCATCTATATATGTATATATGTGTGTGATTTGTAATGGAGAAATATTATCCGATTCAATGACGGAGCAAACCTAACAATATATGTAGTATGCCGGACACTTCTACACGAACGTTTAGCAAGATTGGTGAACCGTATCCGTTTACCTAAGTTGTAGCACAGAATAACCAGAAGGGACACGACCCGATCATGGAATTTATGCGCATGACCGTAAATCGCCATGTTGAAAACTCACAATGTTTATGTTTACGTATCGTGTGTTTACTAAGGCTACAGTTATTTTTAATTTATTCTAAATTTCTCTAAAATCTTATCGCCGATGGTGTAGTGTTCGCTCCTGCAAAAACAATACGACATTAACAGAGGGATATAGCTTCTTCCTGTACCCTAAAAATGATAAACTGTAAGTGTTTTGTTACGTTGGACAACTATTTCAATTTTTGGTCTTTTGTAGTGCTTTGGAATGGCTAAAACTATGTAAGCGTCAAGATTTGTTAGAAAGAGGTATTAATCGGAGAGCTAGATAATACCTATGTATGTGGAAAACATTTTGAAGATAGAATGTTTTTAAATTTCACGAAAAATCGTTTGAAACCGCATGCTATACCAACATTATTTATTTGTGATCCAGTGAAACCATTAACAGCTATAAAATTAGGTGTGAATTATAAATAATAACTTTTGAGCAATTTATGCTTAATGTTACTGAGCGATGAAAGTATACCAATTTATTGTAAAATATTACAGTCGATGCATCACCGACAAAGTGTATTGTAGAGATGGATGAGACTGTACCTATTAGAGCACTTATAATGTTTTCAGATTGTTGTAATAAATATGTTACGTAAATAGCCTTTGTTTTATTATAAAGAACTAAGAATTCTCAAGTGTGCATCATAAGTTCAAGTAGTTTTCATCTATCCGTTCTTACAAGTTACGATAGTTATAATATCCACGTACATATGTAAATACATATGAATTTACTAATTCATATTCCTTTTTCTTTCGCTTATTCTTAATTTGAAATACAAAGCAGTTAAATGCAATGCGTTGGACATTGGACGTTAAAAAAACTAAAAATTGTTTCGTATATTTGCCTATAAAAACATTGAATACACCATTTTTATGGTAACTGTCAACTATCAAAACATAAACATTGTGAGTTTACAATATGGCGGATTCGAATACGAATTCAAGGTCCTCAAACGACGCACCCTCGATAACAATAGAAAAATCAGCTGTTGTCCTTTCTCGTTATTCTGTGGTTGTAGTTAAGTATAAATACATCATTAAGTATAAATACATCGAGGAAAGAATTCTTTTTAATTTATAACAAGACATAACATATATGCTTATTTGAATGCTTTCTTATATGATAGATCACTCAAAATTCTTTCTTCGAAAACATCTTTGTCTATATTTATATTATTACTTTTGGCATATCTATTATAAGTTAAACTAAATTTATTGTTCATGAATTCAATTGCAATACTCACTGGTACAATTTTTGAATATAAAAACTGATCTTATGAAGAAACCTGATATTTTTGGTCAACAGATATAATCCAGCAACGTTACTTATTACTTATCCGGATGCATGAAATGTTAAAATTACAGAACTCGAAAAACGGAAAATCTCGAAAACTTTATTAAATTGAATTATGAAGGTATGTATATGTAAAATCTACAGTAACGTAACGATAAATTTCTTTGAACAATTTTGTGATGATTTTACGAATTATAAGTAGTGGATTGTGGCCTCTTCGCTCTCCAAATCCTCCAGTTGTATTAGAATTACATTGCTCAAAAGTTTTAAATGGAAATGAAAGTTGCCTTTGTGTACATATTTAATATTTTCAACCTTTTCAAATTAATAAATGGTAATGAATAATTACGTGTATATAGTAGATTTGTCGGAAAACAAAATGTGTCTCCATTCGGCGGTGCTCGCGAGCTTGTGGAATCTGCTGCAACGCACGGCGCTGTCGCAGTTCACTCCCTAGCAAACGCGTCTGTACAGTTCGTGTAGTGAGTTTCTTCCTGCTGGCCAAACAGCTCCAAGTTGCCTTGTGGAGGACATATGCGATATTATAGTGATGAACACAAGGGCGCGGTCCTCGCGTGCTGTCCTCACGGAGGGCTGTCCCGCTAGCGGCCGAAGGAGCGTGCGTCCTTGCTCATTCCATTCTCGCCATGCCCATTGCATTGCCGATAACCTCTACTCGAGATGGCGCGTGATTTCACGGAATCATACACCTGCCATGTGCATACTCACAACCATTCCTCGCTCAAACACGCTCAGGTAGTACTAGACTGCATACTACCATATGTAAATAAGTACTATTTTCATAAGTGTCATCCTTGTAGTTAGTTCCTAATGAAGTATTCAAATGAAACGAAACGTAAAACTTACATCTATTAGTTTATTTTTAAACTGGCTTATCAAACCCGTAATTATTCATTACCATTTATTATACACAGTGTACCATATTTCATAAAGTGACCCATGCTACGCGATAGTAGTAATCTGTTACGGGATTTGTGTAAGTGGAAATAGCAAGTATAGACCAGAATGGCGTGGCAGTGATGACGCGCTATGCACATACAGGTGAGGCGTATACGACAATATAACAACCGTGAAGGAGCGCTCTTGGCACCTCTTTGACTTAAGCGCAACTTCCACGGGATTCTGGCCGATCTATAACACTGACTTTGGATTTTTAAAGACTTGTCTCTCCATATTCAATTCTCCATTGTCTTTCTCTAATCAATTTAGACTAAATGTTTTCATCGTTGTCATATACTTTCCTGTATATTAAGAATAATACCGTATTCGGCTCGGTGATCAATAGCAAGATTGCCGACTGATATTAAAATAGTTTATAAGGCGATAGTGCGAGACCATTCGCAGGAAAATTTATTTGATTCTTCTTCAAGCGTTTCGGAACACCTTTTCAGTTAGAATTCGCTATTAAAATATAATTAACAGTACTATACTACTTACAATGATCTGGTGCACATGACAAAGCCATAAAATACTTTGTACGTCCGTAACTACGTAGCAAGAGCTCTTGTAGACGTAACAAGCAACACAGCTTATGCGTTGCAGTTGTATCCGTCACATATGATGCAAAAAGTATTATGTATACTAAATATATACTACATAGGTGCGACCATATTTTTGTAGACCTACCACGTTTCTATGCTGTAATACCTATCATAAAATATATTGCATAAAATAAACTTCAATGGAAAACTATAAACCAGATATTATATGGTCAACATTTAAATTTACACTATATAATTAACTGATATATTTATGTATATTTTATGCAATCCGCATATATTTTGCATATGTAAATTAATAAAATAAAAGGTACGTTGTTTTTTATGGCAACAGCAATAAAATATACAAGTGAGTAAATACAATAAATAAACTTATGTCGTTATGGAAAGAATTATACACGATAGTTGTGGTCGCATAAAATGAAATCAAACTTAAACAACAAACTGAATATGGAGAATTGATTATTACTTACTGATGTTAAATGTACCGCAAAGAATATTCAGAACAACAAATAAAATAATCGTATACAGTGTGTTTCAAAAGAAGAGGGAACACTCTTATAATTGTAACTTTTTTATGACATCTTTGTGCTTTCTGATGGGATCAAATTTTGTGTGTGTTAAATAAGGAAATTTCATTTGAAATCCTACGAAATCCATCCACTTATACACAGAAAAATGATTTTGTGGTAAGACAAGGGAAAATAATAGTAAAAATAAACTTACTTCATATAAGCATTTTGCGGTGGAGGGCTATTGTAAAAGATTGCTGTTTTCCCTTTTTCAGATATGCATTAAATGCATTGTAATATTCATAATAAGTAAACGAGTTTAAGAAATGCAATTGTTAATTAGGTGCAGTATCCATTTGGTTAAAAGAACTAACGCGCTCTACGTATGCTGTAAATATTAAATTAATGTGGAATTAAATTGCTTATAGGATTATTTCATTCTAAGCTATATTGGTATATGTTCTTGGAAACGAATTTATGTTTTAAAGCGAAAGAGACGGTTAAGGATAATAATTACTTTTTCAACACATCCTTAATACCCATCCTTAATATACGTCTTGAGTTTGTATATTTAATTTGCCATTACAAATACGTATACAGTCTGATTGATTTTACATGTCCAAGCTTATATGTTTTTTAGTATAAGAGATAGAAGAAAAGCATAATAATACTCTACATCTAATTATTAACTATTTTACATAATCAAAAATACAAATTACATAAAAACAAAAGCGCATCACAAAACAGTTCTATGTTTTTAATGCAATGGTTATGTTTTTTTCTGAATATTCTTAAAGAGCTTGAAATTCTCTTTACAATGATACCAAAAGAGTTATCATTATGTTGAAAATTGCAGCCACCACAGTGTTTTTAAGTTTAATTGTTGTCAAACGTTACAATTTATTAGCAACCTTAGAAAACAAATACAAAACTGTAACAGAAACAAACTACACCACTAAGTACATCATAGGGTAGAAAGTTTTAGATTTGTACGTGTTCAAAGTGTCCCTCATTATTTTGAACACATACTCGAGCTTTTCTTAGTAAATTACTACGTGCTTCTCGCAGCATATAAAGACTTACTTAACGGCAGGCGATTAGATTTTTGAAATTGTTAAGCTTTTTCGGAACTGTTAAATAAACGTTTTGTTTAAAGTATCCCCAAACGAAAAAGTTCAACATAGAAAGATCGGTCGATCTGGGTGGCCAAGATACTGGAGCATTATTTGCTATTAGTTTATGCGTAAACTTTTGTTGCAAAACATCCTGAACAATTCTTGCATTGTGCGGGGGTGCACCATCGTGCTGAAACCACATATCACGCCGAATGGCTAGTGGAATGCCGTCCAGCAAATTATCGAAAACGTTTATAAGAAAATTTCTATACCTATCATCCGACGAGTTCCTTCATAAAAAGGTTAGTCCTACAGCAACCAGTGCTTCGCGTATAGAATTCCGTGGATGCGCTCTAAAAATATGCCAAAATCACAATTTCGTCATTTTCCACAATACCTTGTTGTCGATGTCTTTGCTGTACCCGTAAACTAAAGCATCCAGTTGTGCGCAAATTTGCTTCCAGTCTGGTAAAAATTCGCGTATGTAGTTGTCGTCTTTCGAGATACAAATGTAAATATATTGCGCTTACTTCTTGTCTATTATTATTGCATGGAATAACAACCTTCGACATATCATTTTTTTCATCGTTGGTGTAATTATTATTATTGGCTTGCATTGCAATATGTAGGTATTATTGTTATTACATTGAATAACAGTTTGACAGGTGAAAACGATGTACAAATATGGCCTATCCGTCTTTTGTTTTCTTTTGTTTGTACATATGTATTTGTTTTCCAAGGTTTCTAATAACTTGTAACGTTAGACAAAAATTAAATTTAAAAACACTATGGTGGCTGCAATTTTCAACATAATGATAATTTTTTTGGTATCATTGTAAAGAGAATTTCAAGCTCTTTAAGAATATTTAGAAAAAACATATCCCTTCTATTAAAAAAAATTAAACCTGTTTTGTGATGCGCTTTTGTTTTTGTGTCATTTGTAATTTTATGTAACATAGTTAATAATTAGATATAGAGTATTTTAGATTATTATGCTTTTCTTTTATCTTTTATCCTAAAAAACATATAAGCTTGGACACGTAAAATCAATCAGGCTATATATCAAGCGCTTTTATTCAGTAAAAAGTGTGATAAATCCAGTAATTGATTGATGGGTAAGTATTTAAGTTTTTATCAACAATATTTTAAGAGAACTAACTCATATTTAAAGTCATCTTCTAAGGCATACAAAAAATTATATCAAATCTAAAGCGTCTCTTATTTTGAGTAGCACCAAACCTTATTCTGAAATTTGTTAATGAGAACGTGATGCGTTGTATAGACCATGCGTTGTATATACGAGGTGTATACGTTACTTCAAACTAGAGAAGGATTATGGATTTAATTTTGGTGTTGATTTAAAAGACAAAACTTTATTTTAACAATGCCAACGTTTCGGAGCCTTTATTGGCTCAATTACAAATATAGTCCATCTTTGGTCCTTCATCAGGGCTATCTGTTAATTTAAGAAAACAACTACATATGTATGTAACTTACACACATACATATGTAGTTGTTTTCTAGTATCATTGTTCCTTTATCATTTCTGATTCTCTCATTCTTAGTATCATTCAGGCTCAGGTTCTTTAGTCTGAATCATTTACCAATACATATATATATATACTGTTATGTGATGTTTAAAGAGTTTTAATTTGATTAATTATGGTTTGCAATACTAACATTGCAATTTTTGCAATGTTTAGTAATGATGGTATATAACTTATTGTTTACGTTAATTGTTAAAAAAAAATCTTAGAACAGCGATAGAGGGAGTGGAAAAAGAAAAACACAAATATAATAATAGTAATTTTTTATTTGAGAAAAATTCAAAATTTAATGTAACATACACATACAAACACATACATGACACAACACGACCCGATTAGGCATCAATTTCTAAATTAAAAAATACATCGTACAAGAAATTAGGAAATCTAGTGGGGAATGACGTAACGGCAGTTTTGGTAGTTCGGAGCAGCAGCAGGTGGATGTAAACAGATTTGTTTTGACAGAAAGAAAACAGTCAACAAAAAATTTTAATTTAAAGAAAAAACACATAAAAGTAATTAACAAACGATTAGATATTTATACAATAACGCTACAAGTGATAAGTGGATGTCAGAGTATAAAAAAGAAGAAAAAACAGAGAAAAATTTATCAGGACGAGCGAACTTAAAGGGAAGATTGAAGAGGATTAGAATAACTAAATAAACACGCACACACACACACATAATTAGCAAGGTAAGAAAGAGGGTGGGATAATTTTAAGACTTTTGTACAATTTTATTATTATTATATTTGTGTTAATGATTTCAATCTTTCATTTCTGTCGTTTGTGACAGAACAATACATATACAGGCTAACAACTTGAACTACGAAAGCCTATTGATAGGAGAGGGTGGTGGGAGTTAAAATTAAACGTATCTATAATACTATTGTCAACTTTTTATATGACAGGAATGTCAGTGGTTCTGTCAAATACTTTACCGAACCATCAAACTATCCTAATGGATAAATTATAAAGTTGATTTATAATTTTCCATAGTATTTGACATAACCACTGACATTTCTGCCATATAAATAGTTGACACTACTAAAATGGATACATTTAATTTTACCCCCCACTACCTTCTCCTATCAATAGGCTTTCGTAGTTCAAGTTGTTATCCTGTATAGATAGCGTCAGGTAGATGAAATTATTGTTCCTTATAGTAGCAGATGTCAATGATATTAAATATAATAAATAAATATTTCATTTAGAATGTAATTAGTGTGAATAGTAGATAAATGTAGTTTTAAAATTATTACAGGTTATTATTTATACTGGTCATTATTTATACAGATTATTATTCATACTGGTCATAATTCACGCTGATCATTATTTATACTGGTCATAATTCATACTGGGCATTATTGATACAGGTTATTATTTATACTGGTGATTATTTTTATAGAGAATATAAAATTCTCTATATATAAACTTAAAGTTAGACTACCTTATTTCATATAATAAATAATTAAAATGATTACTACCTGACAGAGTGTAAGGTAATGATTAGTAGCTGGGTATGTTGACAGCATTTTTTTATTTCTACAAACGTCAAATCAAAATTTCATGGTCTCAACAAGTTACGGTCCCACCCAGCAGGTACTAAGCTGCCCTGCGGCTCTTTGGAATAAAGTATTGAGCGTAAGGCATGTCTATCTAGTCGTGTCCGGATACGTTTAAAGGTCACTGTACCTACAATGATTTTCTGCATATAAGGACATTTTGTCTTAGCTACAAAGAAACTTTAGTTACATAACTGTAGAACACCTAATGTTGCATACATATGACCGTGCAACATCAGTAACAATATTAGATGGGAAGTGTTTTATAAATACCTATTTAAGTAAAGGCGCATGCGTGTGTATATATGTATACACACAACACATCGCTTGTATATTGTTCAGTTTTATCCTGCTGCAATGAATATGTTGCGCAGGTTTATTTAGGTTACAATGCAATTAGTCTATTAAGTAGGTGCTTATTATTAGGTTCTTATTCAGCATTAACTTAGTATTATTTTATTTGAACTAGTATCAAGCGGCGATGCTGTTGACTGATGATACTGGTGTAAAAGCAAAACTGACGTATTTACATAGAACTAATGTTGTATAGCATCATAAATCTTTTGTTCATTTTTAGTTACGGTTGTTATTACTGAATATACATTACCAATCGATTAGTAGACATGAAAATTCGATGCATATGCTAGCAGCGTACGAATGCAATTTTGTATTTAATTCAAACTATAAGAAAAAAAAACGCAGTGGATTCACCATTGGACAGTTAAGCAAGTTCACTGATCGTAGTATATTTATCCACGACACGACTGCATACTAATTTGCAATTCAAGATTTCTTTCATTCGTACGGCAAGCTACCGATCGCAAGCTTGAAAATACTCGAAATATCTCCGGCTATGTATCTGGTATCAATATGCCAGCATTATTCATTAGTTGTCAATGTTTATGTAAATTTTAGTAAAATACAGGATACTCATTTCTTAATTCGTTAAATGAGAATAACTACATTTTGCATTCATGTAGATAATTCTAATTATTATTATTATTAGAATATAAAAAACTAGCTCACCTGAATCTACTACGTGTTGCCATGTTGGAAATCTCTTTTTCACTCTTAGCGATACCCTTTGTAGCGTTATAACATATGCTAATACTGCATATCTCACAATATTTCGTCGCATCAGTCTTTGTCTTTCATCCTGAAATCATAAAAAAAACATCTTTTAAATTTTGTATGAAAACGTAACACAAGTAATATATTTACATTTCTTGAACTCACAGAGAATACCAGGAAGTGTAAAATTTAGATTTAAATGAAACGCACAGTTAAATAATACTTTAGAGTAAGCACAAACTTATTTTTTCTAGTCGCTCATCCGCCCGATTTGGTACTAGCTGCCAGAAAACACAGACATTATTGCTTGCTGCGGACCACATTTTATAGAAACTATATCATCTTGCTGAATATTATGGAGATACATTATAAATACTGGTGGTAAAAACTAGCACACCAAATTTGGGCCACAAAACCTCCCAAATATGCATAACGGAATAATTAAAAGTTAGAATAGAATTAAATATTTGTCACGTACCATATAGATATACATACAAAGTGAAGATTATGTGATTATCACCAGCATTTTTGCGAAGGGTGGAAATTTATAGTTAGTATATTAGTGATTAATATAATTTATTATATTAATATATTATAATTAATATAATGTCCAGCTGATGTGTTGGACATTCCACTTGTAGCATTTCAAGTGGGCACCATATCGCGGTAATTCCTTGTATACTGAAAGAACGCGGTTGAAATAATATTTTGAAAGAAATTATTACAAATATTGATCAAGTACACATGAGTATATAAGCCAATTGAAGTTTGAAGAATTAGCAAATCAACATGAGGCGCAATTTATTGACAAACGTACACGTTTTCTGTAAGGTGTAAGACAAAAAGTGAAGTTTAGAAATTGGACTTGTTTATGTAGTTATAGAGATAAAATGAAAGTGTTCACAAAGGCAGTATCCATTCGAATAAATTGCGATTTATTAGAAAATAGATTCTTATGAACTGTAACATGTAAACAATACCATTGGCGATAGAAAACAATCAAAGGCATAAATCTTTGACCGTAGAATTTAGCAGTTAAAGAATTGTTAGTAATGTACTACTGAAATTTTGTAGCACATACTTTTTTCCTAATTTTATTGGGCAATAACGGTTGGTTTTACTTTTTTTTTTTACGTTTCGATACTATTCAATCGTATCATTTTCAAGATATTTAACAGTTTACATAGTAAACGTATTATTAATATATAAACTGTTAAATAACATGAAAGTGATACGATTGAATAGTATCGAAACGTAAAATATAAAAAAATAGTAAAACCGACCGTTATAGCCCAATAAAATTAGGAAAAAATTATATCAAACACGGTCAAAGAATAGGACAAGATAGAATATAGTAGCACATACTCTGTAATAAATTGTAATTTATCCATATAGGTGTCATTGTTGTTAACGCTTTGTTCTCTGCATTAGCGCTATGAATTTTTTTCATTTTATTTTTACCTTCCAGATGGAATGTCTTCATATTTATCTTCTTCATTTCTTGCTATTTCTTTAACAAGTTGCGCTTTATATAACCTAATAATTCTTCATACTCCAATAATGTTACATATTTAAAGGAAAATAGTTCATTTTTCAACCTTGATAATAATTTCATTCACATTAACATGCAACTTACAGTCGTCCGTTTCCAAAGAAATTACTGCAATGTTGGTTAAATAAAACGTTGCAACTAACACTAACTACATTAAATATCGGTATTTTTACACTATTCGCAAAACACTACTGATATATTATATTCAACGCTTACTTTATGCAGGTGTCTCAGCGAGATCGTTCATTAGAAATTTGTGGCGTTCTGGTCAAAATATAAATTTGAAAATTTATAATTACATATAGTCGATTATGTTCTCTTCAATGAAAATATTAGATTTCTAGCGCTTCCGGCTATACCAGAAGTCGCCATCTACTTCATTATTTTTAACGGAACACCCTGTATATTTTTACATATTTGGATTTTCCTATTTTTAAGCTGTATGAATATCTTTACTTTTTGCAATTTGATTTGGACGTGTTGTAGTTATTCGATTTTTTTCTGAAAAAATTTGCTATGGCAGACATTTATTCAAAAAATCAGAGAACACCCGATATTTCGGATATCAATTTAAAATTCATAATATACTTAAACAACATGTTGGAGTATATTTTAGCGCCGAGAACGGCTGTCTACATTGCGTGGTTACTTTATTATGGCACGTTAACTCTTCGAAAAAGACTCATAACTTCATTTTTTCAAATAGCACCCCCTATATTTTATTACTTAGTGATCTTCGGAGTCCAATTCTACATCTTTTATGTGCCACATATCCTACACCTAAAATTGATAGTTTAGGAGTGAATTAGATTTTTTGAAAAATACACACATAAGTCATCAATACTTATCCAGTGTGCCATGGAAAATAAACGTTTTCAAAGATTTATTGCCAAAGTCTAACCTCAAAATCACTCTTCGTGGTTTGAAATCAAGAAATTCTTAATTTATTTTTTAAGAAATGGGTGTGAAAAGCTAGAAAGAAATTATAATAATTGTTCAAAATGGTGGCTGTTCGTATTCAAGCACAGTATTAAACGTGAAGAAACACCCTCAACACCCTTTGTAGATCTTGAGAAGAGCGTTTGTCGAATGCTACTCGCACAATGATCCTCAAAGGAAAAAGTCACCAGGTGTCATATCTGGAGATCTTACAGACCAATTCTTAACCGCCTTACTCAGCTGTTTTCGAATAATAAGGTGTAAATATCGTTTTCGTGATTGTTATCCATTTTAATTCCTTATTGCAGTAATGTAATGGCATATTTAACGCGTAATTATTCATTCATAAGCATCAAATGATGTGTGATTTTGACGTTAGACTTTGACAATAAATCTTTGAGAACGTTTATTTTCCATGGCACACTGCATAAGCATCGATGAGTTATATGTGTATTTTTCAAAAATTCTAATAATCTCCTAAACTATTAATTTTAGCTATAGTAGATGTGGGACATAAAAGATGTAGAATTGAACGTCGAAGACGACTAAGTAATAAAATGTGGGGGTGGCATTTAAAAAAATGAAGTTATGGTTCTTCAAAATTTCGAAGAGTTAACGTGCCATAATAAAGTAGCCACGCAATGTAGACAGCCGGTCTCAGCGCTAAAATATACTCCAACATGATTGTTTAAGTGTATTATGAATTTTAAATTGATATCCGAAAAATCAAGTGTTCTCTGATTTTTTGAATAAATGTCTGCTATAGCAAATTTTTTCAGAAAAAATCGAATAACTACAAAACGCCCGAATTAAATTGCAAAAAGTAAAGATATTCATACAGCTTAAAAATAGGTGAATCCAAATGTGTAAAAATATACCGGGTGTTCCATTAAAAATAATAAAGTAGATGGCGACTTCCGGTATAACCGGAAGCACTAGAAATCTAATAATACCTATTTATATTCAATTTTAAATTTTCACATTTATATTTTGGCCAGAACGTCATAAACTTCTAATGAACGGTCTCGCTGAGGCACCCAACTAACTTTGCTAACTTCTTTAAATACTTCATTATGAAATGATACTTTCTTTGAAATGTGATTCGCAAAAATCAACAATAGACTTTTGCAGTAAATAAGTGTTCGTGACTGTCATCTGGAGAACGGGATGGATTTGTGTTTGTCGCATGTGACATTACATTATATTGACTCATAAACACAACGCAACATACAACTAAATCCAACAATAAATATTTTGAGATTATATAATATGCAATAAAAAATTGATATCATTTATAATCCTTGAGATATTCATAACAACTTAATCCTCCAAACTTTAGAAGGGCTGGGTCACTAAATTAAGTAAGTACACAGCTAAAAACTAGTTTTGTGCTTGCACTAACGTACTCTTTAAATTTACTAATTTTCATTTAAATCTGAGTTTTGTACTTGCCGATGTTCCCTTGTTAGTTACTTTTGAGATGTTTGAAATCATACAGGTAGTAGCTATTTTATTAACTGTTTTATTAGCTGTTAACGTGTTGTTATAATACAAATGTATATTCATGCCTACGAACTTGACACCTCATTTTCGAAAAAACTATTTTTTTTATTGGAGTTCTAGCTGAACTCTAGTGATCCGGAGTTCTTAATGATATTTAAAAAAAGTTAAGCAAAAATAAATACAGAAAACAGTCACAAAACATAGCACGAATAGTCGCCATAACATTTGAGTGATTTATCTGAATGCTTCGAACATTAAAAATTACCTGCAACTGTTGAGATGCTATACAGAACTTCAATAAAAAATTCAAAATTCCAAAATTTATGATTTTCCAAATTTTTTAAAGTATGAACAATCGCCATAATTTCCGAAATATTTATCGGATCGTTTTGAACCCCAACAGTTATCGCTAACATTCTTGAGGTGCTTACCCAGAGCTCCAACAAACAAATCAAGTTTCCAAAATTCATTTTCTTCCCTTAATTTTTTTGATACGATAAATCGCTATAACTTTCAAAATATTGATCTGAGACTTTCGAGCGTCAACAAGTATCGTTAGAACTCTTGAGGTCCTATCCAGAACTCCAACTAAAAAATCAAAATTCCGAAATTCTTTCCTTTTTCTATTTTTTTCTTTATTGCACAAATGTTGCTAGTAATATGGAATTTGATATATTTCGCAAACCTACTTTTATAGCTACATGTATACCTATCGATCATGCCATCACACAAATCACAAATTAGCCACATTTAATTTAGTGTCCAATTTAAAAAATAATGGTCTCCTATTTGCTTCACAACGCTTACAAAACAACCATAAAATATATAATAAGAACAAAAATATTACACGTTGCAGAAAAAAAGAAAGAAGCTTAACCTTTTCGAATCAATAAGGATTTTGAAAGCCTACTACTAATTAAACGGATCTGATGTATATATCCTTTTATCTATATTTCTAATGAATCTACTTTGTTTTAACCGTAATTAAAATTAGTGTTACCTAAAATTGTTAAAACTGCAGTGAACTACCTTCAATACAGTGGTTTAACAAAGTAGAATATTATTTTATGTTATATTACAAAATCTACCAGATCGTAATAGCTAAAACAATCGATTATTACAATAAGACAGCTTCGAGAAGCTTAGATCAATATTTTGAAAGTTATCGCGATTTTTCGTATCTCAAAAAATTAAGGGGAAAATTAACTTTGAAAATTTGGCTTCTTTTGTTAGTTTGAGTTCTGAGTCGCACCTCCAGAGTCCTGGCGACCACCTCCAATAGCGGTAATAGCGGTAATTGAGGTTCGAAACGTTCCAATCAAGATTTCGGATGTTATCGCGATTTTTCATACTTAAAAAAATTGGAAAATTATAAATTTCGGAATTTTGTTTTTTTTTTGTTCGAGTTGTGGATAGCACGTCAAAAGTTGTAACGATAATTTTTAATGGTTGGAGCGCTCAGATAAAAAATTTATTTTTGGTACTACGTTTTGTAAACTTGGTACCCCACATTTTCAGCGACTGTTTTCTATATTTATTTTTACGGAACTTTTTTTTAATTTTATTAAGAACTCCGGAACTCTTTGGAGTGCAATTATAATTTCAATAATTTCAATTTTTTCGAAAATTAGGTGCTAAGTTTACAGACACTGAATATCTCAAGAATGTTGACATTTTAATGTTACCTTCGTTTTCTGTGTAAAATTAATATAATATAGCTATTGGAAGTCCATTACCATTAAATTTTTAACGTTAGCTATAGAATATGAATGTGAAACTTTATTTCAAAGTCAAACTATGCTGAGGAATTATCTCTGAGAGTAAAAAGCTACAGTGTTTAGACAACTCTTCTAGAGCTTCAAGTATGTATGTATGGATCAAAGCTGCACTTGGAATCAAGATTGAAGTAAGATTTTGCAAATTTAGTAGTGAAAGAACAAGGGAAGCATTTCTATAAAATACAATAATCGCAGTAAAAGTGAATGTTCAAACGAATTTTAATTTGACAAATAATTTCGTTTATTATACTCGTACACTCCACAAATTTAAATACGGTTTTACCAAGTTACGGTTTTTGAACTAGAGTTTATTCATGGTTACTGTATATTATAAATCAATGTTGCTTTTTGGCGATAATGTATTTGTTATAGTTTACCTAATCAATGCACGCAGTAACGCAGTGTCATAACTTTAACTGTAGTTTTTAAATATTAAGGTAAGTAAACACACATGTAGTATTTTTATGAGAATGCGTATGATACATAATATCTAGACACTGCAGGACATATGTATTTAAACATGCACTTAGAATGCTTAATTCTTATAGCTTAGCATTATGCAATTCTAACGTAGTAGTTGTCATTTGCGCAAATCCGATTATAAATAAAATTTAGTATTTCAACCAAATCTGAGTAAAAAATTATAATTAAAATTGTTTGCATATATTTATAACATGTCATAAATTATATATATTACGACCATGTAAAAGTATTCAGAAAAGTATTAGTAGTATTGTGATGATCTTTTGAAATCAAACAACATAAAAATTCGAAAGATCATCACAATATTAAAAAAACTTTAAAAACAATTAAAACATCTGATTGTTTTTAATGTTTTAATATTGTGATGATCTTTTGAATTTTTATGTTGTTCGCTAATTCTATACGACTCTGTTTGTAAGTAGTTCTTTAACTTTTCACTATTTTATTTAATAATAGCGCTCAACTTGTGTATTAGGAAAAGATGGTCTACGATGTCGAAAGCTTTGCTAAAATCAGTATTTATCACTAATATACATATGTGTAACTTCTACAAGATTTGTTATGATCGAACGTACAGGGAAAAATCCGTGTTGATTACTAGAGAGATGAGACTTAATGTTGTAAAAAAGGCTAGTATGTAATAGATGCCCAAAAACTTTAGCGAAGTTTGAAAGTATAGTAATTGGTCTATAATTACGCACACCACAGTGATCCCCGATATTTCTGCAGCAGAGAGTAACTTAATTACGTACGAGTTATAATCTAAAACTACAGTACTGTTGTCAGCTGCTGTTGTAGAAGGTGATCGATTCGCTTGGGAGAATTGGTTAGCGAAAGCTTCTACGATGTCCACTGGATTATCGATAGTTTGACCAGCCGAAGTCAAATAACCAGGTATCCTCGAAGAGTTACGTTTTCTATTAATAAATTGCGAAAACAGTTTTGGATTATTTACAATACCATTTTCTATGGTGGTTTGATATTCGTAGTAAGTGCTATTGCTTAATGTTTTCACATGTCTTTTCAATCGCCTAAGGTCTTCAAGATAGGAGTCAATTTTATGCTTATGCCACTTCTTAAAATAGTATTCTTTTAGCTTTATTCCTTTAATAATGTGGCTGTTGGTGGAAAAAATGACCTTTTTTAAAATTATATTGCATATTATTATTTGAAAGAAAATTATTTGTTTCAGGGATATTGTATATTTCAAAATTAATATCTAAAGCCGGGTGATGTGCATCTTTATTAGTTAAAGAATCACTGTCTTGCAAGTTTTCAACAGAGCAGTTTATGTTAGAAAAGACTAAATCAAGTAACTCATCGTTATTGTTCATAACATTGTTATATTGCCGTAGATTTAAGACCATGAAAGATAATAAGGCCACGTACTTATGATCATTAGATTGTCGATTTCAAGCAGTATCGAAAGCAATATAGCCAAATTACATTTTTGAAAAATACAAACTGAAGGTGTACCCAGTTTTGATGTGTACGTTCGTAAAAAAAAATATTTTCAGTTAGTATAATACACTGTTGGAAAAAAAAAGTGACGATCACACCCTGTGCAATCTGAACGCGTAACGATACATGTGTAATTTTAGCGGTTTCTCCTAGATTAGTTGATGTAACGAGTTTCAATTTTTCTATAGCTGCATTTTTTACTGAGCGGCTCCGACAGGTGTAACATTCCGTTGCCATGGAAACCGAAGCAGATGAGAGAAATCGGCTCTTCTTACTGTGGTGTGAGAGGGTAGTATGTAGTTGTATTTTGGGTGTAATGGGAGGTCGTTCGCATTACCTGAGTCAGTTTGTGCGTGAAATTATTATGGACGTGCACATGGCAGATGTAAGTGATGTGCTTTAGTACTGACTCAAAGTGCCATAAAACTCTGTAAATATAACCCTTATGTACGACGATAGATAGCTGACTGCCCTCGAGGGGTGAGTCAGTACTAAAGCACATCACTGTATGTACATATGGTTCCGTAAAGTCGAGCACCGTCTCGAGCGGTCGCTGTTGGCAGTGCAACGAGCATGGCAAGAATGGAATGAGCAAGGAGATACGTGCCTTCAGCCGCGAGCAGGACAGCCTCACGCAGCACGCGAGGAGGCGCACTTGTGTTCAGCGCTATAACGTCGTGTGTATCCTCCTTAAGGCAACGTGGAGCTGTTTGTCCAGTAGAAAGATAAGACATACTCACTACGCGAAATGTACGAGGGCGTTTGCTAGACAGAGGGTCGGGGGAAGACATCGCTGGGTTGCCGAGTGAAGGCACATTTTGTTTGTTTGTTCCAATGAATCCGGATTCGAATTGAGCGACGGTGACGCGCAAATTTTGGTTTATTGGAGACGTAGTGAGCGTCAGCTCGAGCTATACATCCAATCACACAGCATCATCGCCAGCAGAGCATTATGGTATGATGTGCGATTACATATGGTGAAAGTACACGTCTGCTGCCTATTCAGCAGACGATGACGAGTTGCCGATACATAAATGAAGTGTTACGGCCCATTGTGTTTCCCTACGTTCGGCGGCGCCCACATCTGCTATACATGCACGATAACGCCAGACCGCACGTCACGCGTGTTGTACCGACCTTGGTGGAACAACGGCATATACGAATGCTCCCATGATCGGCTCATTCTTCGGATTTGATTTTGATCAAACATGTCTGATATATGATTGGTCGGACACTTCGACGTTATCGGGTTCCTCCGGCTATTGTTGAGAAGGTATGGCGGCGAGTGCAGCATGGTTGGCCATCCATTTATTGAGTTCATGTTGCTCGAGTAGCGATGGTACGCGCTGCTCCCACTGTTGATGTATCCCCTCTCAGCAGGACTGCGCCACTCTCCAGGTGAGGGATGCTACTTTCATTGCGTTGCAATCACATGTTCAGATTATTCAGGGAGTGCACGTTACTCTTTTTCAACAGTGTATTTATAAGTTAGTAGCAACATGTGTCATACAATTCATAGCTACTCCAGACTTTTTATATGTATACATGATATATATTTCATGCTGAATCGACTAAATGTTTTAACATGTTCAAGTAATAAAGCATTAATTTACATCAATATTTACTTCCCATCACAGACGTGGGGGAATGTAGAGTATCCAGGTAGTATCTAAAATATCTCTCCATACTGCACAAATCAGGAGTAACATCGATAAATTATATTAATATTACAAATATGTAATTGTATAGGATATAAAAATGAAAGTGGGTTAAAGTAATAGTAATAACATATAAATAGTTCCAAGAGAAACATACGCTTAAAATTAGCAACATGTTAACAAATACGATTTCCGATTGACATTTATAATTATGCGCAATGAAGGTAATATACTGCATTTCTTAACGATTATGGAATACCTTCGATTCAAGTGTATTAAAATAACTTTAAAACTAGTTGCAATTAATAGAACGTTTATAATTAATGGTAATTGTAATTATGTAATATGTACGTAATAATATGTTTGAAATATAGTAGTTGATATTTAATATAAACATAAAAATTCAGCAGATTTTTTGTATGCCTTAATTACTACTGTACGATTACTGTGACTGAATACGACTTAATTATGATTATTAGTCTGTTATACTTTAGAAAAAAGACATTTTAAAATGATATATTGATGTATGTTAAATAAAATCATCTAGGACACATAAGGTTTATTTATAATACTTAGATTCTACATTTTACTTGTGGTAAGAAAGGTGAATAAAAACTATTGAGATATTGCAACTATATTGAGAGAAATCTTTGTATAGTGCAAAACGTTTTTAGGCTTGCAGATTTTTCACATTAAAAAAACGTACAGATAAAACATTGGTTACACCAACACCACAACGTTTGATTACTCGGTACACATGTTTCGAGAGCGCATGGACTCTCACCATCAACCGAACACCGGATGATGAAAGCTCATGCCCTCTAGGAACACGTGTAATCAAACGTTGTGGTGGTGTTGGTGTTACCAAATGTTTTATCTACAATTTACGAGCTCACAGTTCTTGAAATCACACAAACAAAAAAAGGTAATTTTTTGCGGAAATATATCTGTTCTATTTCAAAAGCTTCTTAGCTTATCTGGAAAGTATATGCTTCTTAAGGGTTCGGTTTTGGATAATACAGCTGTATGCGTAAACCAAATACAATTTTCTTTATGTTTAAATATACAACAGTTCCTGTTATTTGCGATTACCTTTATATACGGTAGATCCACTGTGAATAGGCGACGCGTCAAATGCGTATAATCAAGAAAACCTATTTATCTGAATAAATAATATGGCTAACGATAACAGGATCATTGTGGTAGTGAATTTTCACAAACTTCACACTCAAAAGTTAAGTTATTGCAGCATATGTTTTAAAGTTGTAGTAATGGCTAACATAAACCCTGTGCGGTAAAACTTTTTCCCTAAGTACAAACGAAAGAAATATGGTTGTGCTGATGATCCATCTTCTTGTTTTCAAGGGAGCCAGTAAGAGAAAAGAAACTGAGGTACGGTTCCAGGGCTCCTTTTTCTTAAAATGAATAATCTCTTATCGTTTTCGAACTACAGGGTGTTTTTTGATTTTTGGCAAAACCAGTCTAGCCTTATACTTCTCTTTTCTTAGGTGCTATCGAAAAATGGTAAGAAAACGGAAAAAGGTTGCTCTGCTGTTGTGACATTTCGTATTTATGTAAGTAACAAAATTTAATTATTATTTATTTTATTTATTATCATATTAAATTAAAGAAGGAAATTTTAAAAATATATAATAAATCTAGGAAAACATCGATCAATACCAACAAATAAGATTAAACTTTACAAACCCGGCGGTGCCAATATTTACGGGTAAGTGTGTTTGTTATTTGAATATAGAATTAACACAAGGCAAAGAAATTCTCCGAAGATGGAACAAGACAGAAAAATTGTGTCTGTAAATTATCGCATTGTTGATTGTGATGGCAAGTTTTCATGCAAAGGACTTTGGGAACAATTTTCTGTCATATAGTTCTCAATAATGTTTTGCGCAACATGTTTCTCAGAGAATAGAGATTTTGGGATATCGGAATGTTTTCGAACAAAAAATGTGCAGGGTATCCGTTCTTCCTAAAGAGATTATTGCACATAGTGCAAAAAATTCTTGTAGCGCTGCTTTGAAGTGATTCCAAACTACTTGCCACTGTTACCGACAAATCCAGGATTGTGTGTTCGATAAATTTTTAACTATCAACAATGTATTTCAGACAGTTTTCAGCGACTGGGCATAGCTTTATCCTAGAGAATATATTAAACCACAGTGTTCGGTCTATATGTTTTCGTAGAAAGTATCTTACATCATCCAAGACGTCCGTTCTATTCTATTTTAATTGGAACATTACTTTCTTTTTGTTTTTAAATATAAAAAAGTTTTTAAAATAATAGTTGCAGCGATTTTCCTAAAGATATTAATTGGATTACCCAAAAACAGGTCAGAAGGTCAGTTAAGAAAAATACAGACTAAACATATGAAACAACAATTGTATAGTATTACATATTTTAACAGACGTTTTTCTCTAAATTTCAAATATGTTAATGTGTCATACATTTATTTCTATGCGTATTTATTCGGTAATTCATTGAGATTAAAGGTTGCAGTAAAATCTAGTGAAATGTAGATAATATTATGCATAAATCTCTGTTATTGGAACACTTGCGCGAGGAATGGGTTCTTATTCCTCTCCCTCGTTTATTTTTTCAAATTAAATTCCCCCCTTTTTTCGTGAGTTTGGGGTTGCTAGTAGTCTTACAAATACAGTCTGTGTAATAGTAAGTTTATTCGAAATATAATAGAACATGGACAAATTTTAGTGCAAATGCATTTTTCTTAGCGTATACGAAACCAATCAAATTTTCAAAATAGTCATAAATGTCAAAGCTATTTCGCATCATTTAAGCCGGGTCGATATTGGTCTTTTGAGAATTCTCGCTGGATGTGGCAGGCAGCTTCTCAGGCCAAATGGAACATCAACGTGCGGGTTGCTTTTATCAGAGTAGCCTTACAAAAATGAGCACATGGGATCTTTAAGAAACAACCTACCTGCTCTCATTGAAGACATCCCTTTGGCCGAAAGGTGTACCATGCCTGGTTCCAAGACGACCGTGTTCAACCTAAAACAATGTTCGAATTGTGAACATAGTTTCCCACTATTTAGATACCCGATTTCATCAGTATTGGAAGAAATAGAGATTTAATTAAGTTGCCTGCGCGTTCACCAGATTGGCTACCTTAATTCGATTTTTTCTATAGGAGTATTTTAAAAAGTCACACGGCAAAGTGAAAAGAGAGTAATTACAGGACATCCATGCTGGGGGCTTTAGGAATAATAGAATTTCATATACAATAAAGTTTCTATTTCACTGAATTTTACTGCAACCTCTTATCATCATTAGTTTTTCTGAGTAAAAAAAAAAAAAAAAAAAAACATGTGAGAGAACAAGTGTGAAACAGCCGGTACAATTTTGCTAGACTATTCTTAATATTTTGCCAATAATTAAGTTTAAGGATAATTAAACCGCTAATTAGTAAGGCGGTGGTGTTTTAAGGAAGGTTATTAGTTTCATTTTTAACCGTTTATAAAAATCTGCTTACAGTATTCCAAGGATGACATAATACCGGTTGAGGACTAAATGTATTATGTGCCAACTACTTAAGAAAAGAAGTTTAATAGAATATCTCGATCAATGGCGCAAAAGTATTATCAAATGTCATACTGTTACCGAGGTAATTATATTTTACCTTAGTTTAATTAAAGAAAATTGGTAAAAGATAGCAGAAACAAATTTTAATGTGTAGATTTGCATGTGCCTTGCAAGGAAATGCATTATTTTATGACAAGTACAAATCAAATTTATAAACTGCTATTGTTAGATAGGTATATAAATAATAGTAATAATATTAGATTAAACTACTATAGATACACAAAAATCTTGCATTAAAAATAGGCCAACTTGCCAATTTAATATTAAAAGTGGTGTATTGCGGCAAAGAATTAAAAGCACCTGAAAGTGTTCCACTGAAATACGAAATTACGCTATATTGTGTAAATTACTAAATAGTGTATTAAGCGGATTGCTACTTTAAAATATCAAATGTTAATTTTCACTGTCATGTCACCAGAAGATGTAGTAAAATAACTTTCATTGCTTTTACCGTTCGAAACTACCTCGGATTTGTAGTATGTAGAGTACTAAGAGTACTAAGCACAAGTCTGGAAATATTGGTTATAAAATGAAATTAAATCTAATTACACAATTTTGTTCTTGAATTTGATCAAATGAAAATCTTAGTTCCATCGCTGAATAGAATTGCTATACACCTAAGCGAACAAAATTGGTCTAGGGGTACACTAGGCATAATTCTATATTGACAATTACATACTTACATAACTTTTTCTTTTATTAATTTTGAAAATATATTTACATTCACATACTTATCAAAGGATCTTTATATTTCATATTAGGCATTAGGTACACACTTAATTAATACATATATCTACCTATATAAACTATTTCTTTGTTTTTAGATGTTTTTACCGATAGGCATGCTACGTATTTGACTTTTAATGGATGTCAATTATTAATTACGTTGAGAAAATATAACGATAAAAATATTTATTAGAATAAATTAGCTTTTAGTAAATGATGTTTTTTTTGTATACGGAAAATACGTCAGTGGTGACTAAAATTGAAAGTAATTGATGCAAAACCTGTATGATGTAAATAGCAATGAATTTGAAAACATTGCATAAAATTGCAAAAACTACAAGGTGAACTGTGATAATTCAATAATTTGATAAAATGACTAAAAGGTTATAGTTGAAACGGATAATATTTATTAGTTGTGCCAATATATGTAAATGGTTAATTCAAACAACAGAACACATTCAATTAATAGATCTTGTTTGGTTACTTAGCCGGTTATGTTAAACTTCCAATATTTAAATCATGAATAAAAAAATTGTAATATTTGTTCATGGTATCACTAAAGACAAATCTTAATTCTGTTTCAAAAATGAAACAATTATCAAGAATAGAATAACATTCTTAAGGTGCCAGTTCATGGACAGCTTGCCAACAGTCTACAACTGCAGATGTGGAGATCTTCAAGTAATATTTCGCCATATACGCAATGACATATGACGGTCCTATAACAGCAGTAGTGGAATATTTTAACATCCCATCGACAGCTATCCACTTCGAAATTGATAAAAAAATTAACACTTCGCTTTTTAACATGTAAATATAGGTAATTTATTGATTTTTCGTCCTTATCAATTTGTACTACTACATTATGTAATATCAACCGAATGTTCTTTGCCATTTTATAAATAATGTAATATATTATAAATAATATACACGCTATTAAAACGAAATATACAGGGTTTATTCACGGAACTTGTTCGTTGGAACTTTCCAATGTGCCGGAAATCCTACAATTCTAAAAACTTGTAGTTAAGGATAGTGTCATCCAGTCTCATTGGTGAAATTATTTACACTTTCGTGTAACTTCCGGTTTACCGGAAGCTCACGTCAATTTTCCTAAATTAAATAGCATGGTATATTAAGAAAGTTGAGGTGTACTTCCAGTAAACCGGAAGTTATACGAAAACGTAGATAATTTCGGGAACGAGACCAGGTGGCAATATCCTTAACTATAGGTTTTCAGAATTGTAAGATTTTAGGAACATCGAAAAGTTCTAACGAACCAGTTCCGTGAATAACTCTGTTTATCTTGTCATTGCATAGATTCTAAATATCTGTTATTTTACTGTTAACACTATTAAAATAACAAGGTTAAAATAATAGTACTAAAAATTAGATATCAACAGTTATACCATAAGGTACGTCATATAATTAATAGTGAAGTTTTGAATTTCAATATATAATTATGCTAGATATATACACTGAAACTTCAAACAAATTACAAACGTTGTATTGAAAGATGCAATGAGGCTATACCGGACGTGACAACAATTTTTGTAAATTTGGGAACAGTGCGGTTCAATATAATCGACGTTAAAAATCGAAATGCAGTCAATCCGTTCGTATTTCCAAAAATTATCGAGGTATTTTCCAAAAACAATCGTCTTCTTCAATCGACTATATCTCGGCAAATATTGACACTAGAGAAAAAAGTTTCCAACAAAAAAGACGGGAAATATTATCTTCTACAAAAATGGTCCAAACAATTTTTAACGTAAACCTCACCGTTTTCAAGATATTTTCAAAAAGGCGTTTTTCAAGATGACGGCTAACGCTCGCAGTTTTGAACGAAACAAATTTGGTTTTATATTTAGGGGACACCCTCTAACATAATCCAATCGAAAAATCAATTATTAGGATTTTTTGCGGAGCGAATCCCGTTTTTGGTGCTAAAAATCCTGGACTGTTATAGTAATTGTGGTATAAGACAGTATAAAGGTAATATAGATTACAGGATCCGAAGATTAGTAGGAGAATTCACACATTTAACGAGTATGTTTTATAAAGTCTTTGTTTATGTTTAATTTTTAAAATGTTGCTTTTATTAAGACGTTTACATTCTAAAATGTTATATTTCTATGTTTAGCTACTTTTGAAAATGTTATATTGTTCACTATAAAGCAATAAAACATTTTTTTTGTTTATAGATTAATAAAATACGTTTTATATAACTATAGTCTCCCTTTTTGCAATTTATGTCTCCCTAAAATCACTTTTTCTTGTGGTTTTTATTCATCCCACAGAGGCTGTAATGTGTTCTTATATCGAGTAGATACCACTTTTCATTGAAAACCCCGTCGTTCCAAAATACCAGATATTTCACATTTATCAAAAATTTACCATTCTATATTATAATTTTTAATTAATATATCTGTTTACTACTAACGCTACGTCTGTATACAAAAGTACCCTTAAATAAAGTTAAGTACCCTTAATTTCAGTTGTCATAATGTGTGCACTTTTTAAATTTTAGTGTATAAATTGTTTTTATGAAAGTAAAATATAAAATTACCGAAAGCTAAAAATGTTTTTGTAACTTTTTTTTAAGAAGCACAACAGACAGCTATGAGTGAGAAACCTTTCTCACAATATTTATTTATAAATGAAAAATCATTCACAAAAATTACTTAAGAGAAATTTTGAGCTATTTTTAGTATCATAAGAATAACATTTTTTTTTAATTCTATAGTTAATTATAAATACGGCAGAATTGAGCGAATGTGAAAGGTTCATACTTTCTCTCTCTCAGAATAACATGTGGTTTATCCACTAGCTTCAAAACTGTTGTCTCTACTAGAAACAAAGCCGGCATTTATGTATTGTGTGAGATATTTGCAAGTTACATATTCATTGCAACTTTTTAGATATACAAATAACTTTGTTACTCAACTTTCTAAACGTGATACAGCAGATTTAAGTTAAATGATACATAAATAGAACGAACTCTAGTAGAATACTTCAACATTTAATCCGTGTTCTAACTTTTGGAACAAAATAAATAATATTTGACACTAGCATATAGCCGAGTTATAATTTCTAGCATATTATCTTTTATAATATGTTTTCGCTCATTGCCTTTATTACTTGTATGTATTGGTCCTATTTTAAGACTGTTTGAACGCCAAATATATTAAATAAATAGAGATTACTATTATGAATCAATTTTTACATTCTTATCAGACAAACAAAAATGAAATAAAAATTTTTGTTATAGTACTGATTATATGTAGGTAGAGCAGGAGAAAATAGTATCCGAACAGTGCGCGGAAGAAGGAGGCTTCTTACTCAAACCCTACGGGAATTTTATTGTTCTAGAGTGCATACAAATAATGTCTGTGCCACAGACAATCCATGTAGGTATACTAAGTCAATAAAGTACCCGTGCATTTTGAGTGAAGGGCGTCTTTCTTACATGCACTGGCAGGATACTTTTTTCTCCTGCTGTACTCTGTAATAGCGTTGTTAATAGGTAGACGCTGCTGCTTACAGCCGCAGAACGCATGCATGCCGGTTGAAGTTGGTTCGGAGGTCTCCACGGCACTACTCCTTCGCAAATAAATATCATGCGTCTTGTAAAACGTACTAACAATAAGTTTAGTTTACGTGTGAGCTTTTATTGCGTTGATAACTATCAATAATTTAGTTGGAATTGTAGTATAATTATGCGTGTAAAATGAAATCATGCTGGTGTTCGCAAATAGTGTAAATAAATTAATCACACAAGATCTAAATATGGAGCTCAAATCATTTGTAGAGCTGGCGAACTTTAACAGTCGTAACACGTTTATAATTTGTAGAATAATTAGAATAGTGTTGTTTCGGACATTCTTGTAGAAAATTTAGTGCTCTACAAAAAAAATTTCTAATTGTTTGATGTATGTATGTATGTCACCCTGTTAAAGCTTAGTATAGCGAAAGAAGGAAAAACATCACTCTTTTGCTATGCAAGATATCATGTATGAAACTTTTCTAGTTTCTAAAAATATTTTGGAGGCTATACATGATGTTTCGTTTTAGCAGTACGGAACCTAAGTCTGGTTTTAAATTGAACACCTGTTGTTGTTAACGTATTTAGTAGGATACATTCAATTTGATTAAAAGATAAGTTTTTCATGTTCGTAGGTTGTTAATAGAAATTAAATATTGAACTCACACAGATAGTTAGGAACTTCTAAATATGTATTTATATTAGTAGCAATATTTTGTACAATATGTAGAGTTTGGTCCTTTTATATGTTTTACAGGGTGTTCAACTTAATAGCTGTAAGTCGATATTTTTGCTTATTTTATATAGATTATATTTTGCATGCCGCCATCTTATAGTTAGAACCCTCTAGTACTAGTGATAACTAATAAGCGAGGTATGTTGGGTTGCGGCCGTGAGTGACTGAGCCAGCACCTCTGTGGATCGCTTCTCGAACTGAGTAGACTAGCGACTGCAGTGGTGACGCAAAGCCTCACGAGTTCGCGCGCAATGGGAGACAACAAGGATGGAAATGCATTGCCGCGCTCCAAATCTGAGAATACTAGAGGCCGAGTATATACGAGGGAGCGTTTTTATATTCGCGGAATGAGCGGCTTGTAGGGGGGTGATTAGGCGCATTGGGGGCGTGGCCTGTGCAGCGACTCATAATTAGCATAAATACGAAGTTTCATTGTTATTAGACAGTTAGTCTTTGAGCTATCGTCAACCAAGTAACATAATCAGGAGTGAAAAGTGAAATATGGAAAAAATCGAATATCGTACCGTTATAAAGTTCCTTACCAGGCAAGGAAAATCAGTCGGGACCATAATGAATGAGATGTCATTGGTTTACGGCGACTCTTGTCCAAGAAAAACCATGGTGTACAAGTGGCATAGTTTATTTAAACAAGGAAGGGAATCCCCTGAAGACGACCCGAGGCCGGGCAGGAGCATTGAGGTGACCACGCCAGCACTTATCCAAAAAGTTGAAAAAATTGTACTCGAAGATGCTCGACTAAAGAAGAAACAACTCGCAGAAATGGTTGGAGTATCCGATACAACAATTTTTAAAATCCTACACGATCATCTCCGCATGTCTAAGGTCAGCGCAAGATGGGTGCCGAGAATGCTCACGCCGTCGCAAAAACAACAGCGTGTAGAGTGTTTGCGTGCATTTTTGGACCTCTGTAATGAAGACAAGGATGGTGTATTGAGTCGAATTGTTACTGGAGACGAAACTTAGGTTCATCATTATGAACCTGAGTCCAAACAAGACTTCTTGCAGTGGCATAAAAAGGGCACAGCACCTCCCAAGAAATTTACAGTGTCACAATCAGCTGGGAAACTCATGGCAACGGTATTTTGGGACTCGGAAGGAATATTGTTGATTGATTATAAAGATAGAGGTGAAGAATATTACGCTTCAATATTAGAGCGACTAAAAGAAGCCATTAAAGAGAAAAGATGGGAAAAATTGACGAAAGGTGTGTTGCTTTTGCACGATAACGCGCCCGTCCACAAGAGCCGCGTTGCGTTAGCTGCCCTGCATAAGGTGATCTTCGAAATTGTGAATCACCCACCCTACAGCCCAGACCTGGCCCCGAGTGATTATTACCTGTTTCCGAAAATGAAAAAAGAGCTGCGGGGTAAAAAATTTACTGCCGATGATGAAGTCAAGGAGGCAGTTTCGGCGTATTTTGCAGATAAAGAGAAATCATTTTTTTATGAGGGTATAAATAAATTAATTGAACGATGTGAAAAATGTATCCGTCTTGCAGGTGAATATATTGAAAAAGAAAAATAATTTGGTTTTTTTATTTCCAGCCCTTATCCCCCATTCCGCGAATATAAAAACGCTCCCTCGTACCACGGGATCAATCGAAGAGTATCTGAAACGCAAAAGAATAGAAACGGAACAAGAAGAAGATAAGTCTTCTTCACAAAGTAAGAAAACTGCCAAATCTACTTCAGAAACATCAGAGAAGAAAGAAACTACAGACAACAAGGAACGAAACACAGATATCCAGGGGCTTACAAAAATGATTATACCTGTAATCATTTTTTTCAGCAGCTGAAAGAGGAAATAAGGTCTAATAACGACCAACTAAAGAAAAACAGCGAGGATATTGCGAATTTGAGAGAGGGAATAATAAAAAGAGAAGAAGACTGGAAAAGGGAGAAGGAAGGTTGGGTTGAAGAAAGAGAAGCATTTAATAAAAGAATTCAGATATTGGAAAGTAAAATAGAGAAACAGGAAAGGGCGGAAAAAAGAAATAACTTGATTCTGAGAGGAGCAGATCTAAATCAGGACGCGGAGCAAGAGTTGCAGACAGCAGTCGCAGGTTTAATACAGAAAGGATTGAATGTTGTTGCACACATAGAAAAGGCTTATAAGATAGGAAAGAACCACATTGTTGTTAAACTAAATACATTTGAGAATAAGCTTCAAATATTAAGAGCGAAATCGAAACTAAAGGGGAAAAATATATATATTGATAGTGATCTTACAAGAGATGAACAAGCAATTCAGACGGAGATTCGGAAAATAGCACGACTAGAGCAAGAAAAAGGACACAAAACTAAAATTGCATACCAAAAATTAATGATCGACAATGTGTGGTATAAATGGAATTATCAAGCTAAAGCATTGACAAAAAACTAACCAATATGCTACCCGAGTATGGCAAAACGACAACCCTGGCAATGAATATTGACTGGAATAGGATACAGCACGCAGAAGGTAGGGCCCAGCAAGTGACCGCAAAAACAAAATAAACACATAAAACTCTTAAAGCTTGTTTTTGGAACATAAATGGAATTCGAGGGCTCTATAATTTAGATCCAGAACAGATCAAAATTTTGAGAGAGATGGAAATAATCTGTTTGTCAGAAACTTGGCTACTAGACGACAAATTGACACCCCCTAAATTTTTATTGGACTATAATGTTATTTTATCAACAGCTAACAAAGAAAAAAGTTTAGGGCGACCTAGCGGAGGCCTGGCCGTGCTATATAAATCAGAAATAAACGTAACCCAAATAGAAATAAATTTATGGATTATATGCCACTATAAGCACAAAAAGGTATCGTATGTCATAATGTACCATTACTGGAAACCAACGGAAGACATTATTTTTTGTATAGAAATGCTAAATGAAACTTTGTATACCAAGCTGGAACAATACTCACAATCTATGTAAATGGATTATTGCAGGTGATTTTAATGCGAGGGTCGGCCATCGCAATCAGTTAGAGGAAGAGATAACAGATAATTGCTAACTAACTAGCGTACGAAACTCAAGGGACCACTTAGCAAATAATAGAGGAAAAAAGCTAATAGAAGCTATGGACAATAATGGGTTTCTTCTGGCCAATGGTAGAACGCAAAGTGACTCACCAGCAGATTATACATACATGTCTAAAACAGGCAAGAGCGTAATTGACTTGGTATTTGTAAACGACCAGAGCAGTATTAAGGATCTGTCAGTTGTTGATGTCCTGCACTCCTCCCCCCACTTTCCGGTTATGATCGAAATGGCTACTGACATAGTATACACAAATCAGAAAGATGCTGAGATGGCTACTCAATATATATTTCGATGGAGCGAAGGAAAAAGAGAAGACTACACACGTGCACTAATAGAATCAGATAAAATATATTACCACAGCGAAAATATCAATAATCTAAGTGATAACGTCGTACTAGCATTAAAGGAAGCCTCATTATCATGCAGTTTGGTCCAAACTGGGTCTCATTTCTACAAAAATGTAAACAAGTGCAATGGAGAAAAATGGTACGATCGAGAGTGTAATATGAAAAAGCGCTGTCTACGAAGCTCGCTAAGACGTTACAAAGCCAGTAGAACACAGAAAAGTCTGGATGAGTATTTAACAACCAAAGGAGAATACCGACGATACTTGCGGGAAAGAAGACGTGCTTTCTACCTCGACTTGTATGAAAACCTAGCTCAAGTAAAAAGCTCAAAACTGTTTTGGCAAACAATTAGACGCTTCTCTGGAAGAAGGGAGCGGGAGTGTAATATAACACCTAGCGAATGGTATGTTTTTTCTCACAAATTTATGGAAATAGGATCTCGACAGACACAACTTATATATCAGTACTACACCCAGATTTGGACAATGATATTACCATCGAGGAACTATTGCACAGCCTAAGTAAAATTAAAGAAGGAAAAGCTTCGGGCCCTGACGGAATACCTAATGAATATTATAAAAGTCTACCACCAGCATGGACTCACTATCTATTGGACTTATTTAATAAGGTACTAATATCCGAAGAACTACCTATGTCGTGGTCCGAAGTAAACCTGAGTATGATATATAAAAAAGGAGACAAAAAAGACCCAATGAATTACCGTGGAATATCCATAATGAATACCATGACAAAAATTTGTACTTCAATTTTGTATAGAAGACTATATCAGTGGTGTGAAATGCATGACGTTTTACTCGAGGAACAATCGGGCTTTAGGCAGGGTAGAGGCTGTTTGGATAATTTATTCGTTTTCAACGCTACTGTCAGTATTAATATAATACCTAAATCGTCGTACTTGTATGGTATTTTTATTGATTTCAAAAGAGCCTTCGATTCGGTAAGACATGAAAAATTATGGAATAAGTTATATGAAACCAGAGTTAGTGCGAAATTTATTAGAATCTTAAAAAAATGTATGATAATGCATGTATAAAAATGATGATAAATACAGCTGATACTCGATATGTCCCATTGACGGAGGGTTTAATGCAGGGGGACTGCCTCTCGCCGTTACTTTTCTCTATATTTATATCAGATATAGTAGAGTATTTCACCAAAAGAGACGCCCAGGGTGTAAATATAACACGTACGAGGTCTTTATTACTGCTAATGTATGCCGATGACTTAGCGCTCTTTGCGAGCTCGTCAACAGATGGAAATAAAAAACTGAATATATTGAGGAGCTACTGTGAAGAAAACGGATTGACTGTCAATACTGAGAAGACGAAGGCTATTGCTTTTCGTAGGGGGAGGCGAAAACGCAAAATAAGAAGATTATATTACGACGGAAATCAAATAGAATACGTTCGAAAATATGTTTATCTTGGAGTCCCTTTTTCGTGCGAAGGCATCTTTAAAGAAGCTAGCAATTCTTTTATGCAGAGGGCAACGGGTGCATCAGCCAAAGTAAGGGACTTACTTATTAAATCAAAGTCAGACTCCTTTGAAACTAAGAGAAGGCTATTTGAAAGTATGACATGTGCAACGCTACTTTATGGTTGTGAACTGTGGTCCTTGAGATACATAGAGAAGTTGGAAAAAATTCGGGTTGGTTTCTTTAAAAGACTGTTTCACTGGCCAATTAATGTACCTAACTACATAGTACGCTTAGAAACTGGACAGCTACATTTGAGAGTCGCAATAATGAAAAGGGTTTGCACCTGGCGGGAAAAAGTTTTAAATATGCCAAATCATCAGCTATGCAAACAGTGCTACGAGGCGCTAATATCTTTAGATCAATCTCCAACCAATGTGAAAGCACTTAACTGGATAAGCGCATTGTGGGATGTGCTGGCGGATATCGGTGAAACCAAAATATGGAATTCAAGAATGACACCTGCTGTGTTTCGTAACGTAAAAAAGGATATACTTGATAAAATAACAAACAATGAACTAAGTAAGGACATTGATTCTGCGCTTATATCAGAGTCTTCACCTCTATATAGGAAAATCAGCGCCCTTGGTCGACCGGAGGAATACATACGATATCGAACCTCTTTGAAAAAGATAAGAGTAATTAGCCAAACAAGAGTTACCAATGGATCCACTGCTAGATGGTACTTAGATGGGAACAGGTACATAATAGATTTTAATACTATATGCACAGTATGTAATACAAAGAAAAAGGAAACTCTGCAGCATTTTATGCTTGAGTGTCCAATATATGAATTTTTAAGGGAAAAGTACATAAAGAAGAACAGAACTGTGGCGATAACGTTGAATGAAACACTCACTATTGAGAACCAAAGCCAATTAAAAGATTTGTTTTATTACATCGTGGGAGTACTTCGCTTAAGGTCATTCATGTTGAACGAGTAAAGTTCGAGGAATTATTCAAATACTTAGAGTGTTGCTTTATTACTGTTTTTTTCAAGCATCTTTTATTAAATAATACTTACCACATAAATGTAAATATCTGTTAAACAATCCTGTACAAATTATATTTTGCTACTTTGAACTCTCTTCTGTAAAAACAACTGTTAAGACAGAATAAATCATTATTATTATTATTATTATTATTATTATTTTTGCATGCTTTTAATGCAGATTTACATTACAAACATTTCAAACTGGTACAGTGTTGCATAGCGTTTCCAAATATCGTTTTTCTTTTCACTTTTAATGTCGAAATGGTAAATATAAGATTTTTGCATACAAAAAAACAGTACTCTTAATTTATGGAATTGTATATTTGTTGAAATAAACGTGAGATGAAATACCGTAAATTTTATCTAGGGCATCCTGCGCAGCTGTTTCAAATTCGTGGGTCACTACGGAGATCTCGCTTAGTATAAAAGATAAAAAACTGGATAATGTAAAATTTTGCTTTGACTAAAAATGTCACAAAAAAACTTTATTAAGCCATTAGCATTAATGCTAAGTAGAAGCAAGATCCCTATAGTCCTTTAGGAATTTGAAGTACGCTGTATAATAATATACCATCCATTTCAAATTAAATGCGATTGTTTAACGAGGAAATTTCATTTAAGGAACAAAGACTTTGCGAATTCCATTCCTCTAAAGGAATGTACTGCTTGGACGAATTTCTTCAGAGTAAGTACATTCGCTTTAAAGCAAGCTTTCATTTCATTTACTCAATATACATTCCCCGCTGAAAAATTCATATTTAATTCGCAAAAGATAGTAGATACACTCGTAAGTATATTATCCTCAGTAAGCATGCACGTGATATAAGTTGACATCTTCTGTATAAGAAGTAACTTCAAGGACGGAAACCAAACAAACACATGTTGGTATGTGTAAGGACAAGCATGTAAATGAATGAAACGTAATACGTACTTACCCCGCCTGGGATACCAGCATTCAAGAACAACGCCAGTGTATCGGGCCAGGGCAATAACTTATACTGTTCCCACCATCTCTTAACGACTAGCGATACGTAGAATCCTAGCACAAAAGACATCGGTATCGCCTCAGTTTTCTGGTTGAAATACATTCGTATCCTCTCGAATATCCTGAAAAGAGAGACTTACATTCGTAATAGATTTTATACTGGTGATTAGTCATTGTGAAATATTATTAACTTTTGTGGAAAAAGATTTCTGCATCAATAAATCGAGGTAGATTTTGATGGGTGATATTACAAATGCGGTTAGACATTCTGTAATAGCACAATAATTGTAATGATAGATCATAGTACTATTATGATATCTTGATACTAAATTATGATACTGCAGTTTTTTTAGATTGAGCTTTCAGTGCCAATGATAATAATTATGTAGATTTTCACTTTGAGCAAATATAGGACTTACAATCTTCATGAGATGCATCTGAAGTCACCAGTGGTAAAAAAAAGGCTTTTCCTTCGGAAGGATGTCTATGTAAGGTGATTTCAAAATGAAAAACAATCTCTAACATGGTGATTTCTAGTGGGGTATTACTAAAAAGTGATCATAGTTCTTTGTTGATAATTCCGGGTAATTTAAAATATTAATATGGGTCGTGAAAGAGTAAAACGTTTAAAATTCTATAGGTAAAATAAAAGTCAACAATAAAGTCTTTCAAATTACAAGTTATGAATAATACCACAAAGGCATACATTTATTAAGTTTATTAACTAGATCAATTATTTTTCTAATATAGTCATATTCTAGTTCGTTTTATTTATTTGTTTAAAACATGTTTCAGCTTGTTTGTAAGAGAAGGGAAAATATTATGAAAAACGAACAAACAAAAGAGAAGTTGTAATTGTTCCTATTGCTGCTAAATATATTGATTATTACATCATAAAGAGACGACGTGCTTACACATAAACAAGAATCAACGTTTTTTGTATACATATTACATATGTATGTATGTAGTGAGAGATAATTATAAGATTTGACTCATACTACTTGGGCCATTTCTCTCATACTTATCAACTTCTAAGAAAGCTACCTTGATTGTATAAATGTTGAGGTTAAATTCACATATAATAATGATTTGAACGTTATTCCTCAAGGATGTCTCTAGTGCTACTTTCACTGTAGCAACACTGTAATACATAATACTCTTACAATTCCGCCGTCCAGGCTTATATTGTACGACGGCTTGAACGTCAACAAGAAGGTTCGAGACTATAGCTTCTTGAAAACATTCTACAGCATATAGAATAGAGAACTAGTGACATATTGTCGAGTAATAATTCTACTCCTCCAACATGACCCTCGTTAACGGTATCCCAGAGTTTGTTTTTTTTAACTTACAGTGTTTGATGTTGTACTTACGATCAATGTAATTCATAGTAAGCTTTTGTAATATTGCGTTTTATCTTATAGGCTTTGTCCTGTCACGGAAGAAAACTGAATTGGTCAGAAATACATGTGTTTTGATATGATGATAAAAAAATAAAAAATTTTATTTTTGTACAAAATTAAAATTAAATTAAAAAAAATGCATTTGAACTTAAATTTATTGTAACAGTTAACGTAAATTTTCAAAATGAACCCCACCAACCAACTGACACTGTCCCAGCCGAGTGTAAACACTTCGTGTATACTCGCCTCAATTATGTCTGGGGATATTTGTGTAATTTCTACGCGAATTCGTTGTTTTAAATCTTCTAAATTATTCGGTTTGTTAAAATACACTTTCGATTTCAAATAACCACACAAAAAAAAGTCTAACAGAGTCAAGTCAGGAGAACGAGGTGGCCATTCTATGCCTCTCCATCCAATCCATTTATTAGGAAATATTTCGTCAAGATAGTGGCGAACCTCTACACCATAATGGGGAGGTGCCCCATCTTGTTGAAACCAAATATTTGGACGGGATACATCACCATCCTTGTGATTTGGGAAAATAACAGCGAGCGCTGGAACCAGTTCAAATCTTAAAAATTCTAAATATTGCACAGCAGTCAAATTTCCTTCAAAAAATATGGTCCTAAAATGCGTCGTCCAATCATACCAACCCATACGTTAACTTTTCCTCTGCGCTGAGTATGAGACGCTTTAGTCTAATGCGGATTGGTCTGCGACCAATATCTGCAATTATGGCGGTGAGCAGATCCATTTAGGCAGAACGTAACTTCATCAGAGAAGACAATGTTTTCCAAGAAATTTGCATTTTGGTCACAACGTAACATTACGTCTTCACAGAACTGCAGTCGACGATCTTCGTCATCCTCATCTAATTCCTGTACAAGCTGAACTTTGTAAAGATGATAGTGTTCTTTTTTTGAATAAGTTGACGACAAATGAGTGAGCCACTTGATTGGCTAACGCAAGTTGTCTGGTGGAAACATGATGTTGTCGCCTTAGAAACAATTTCAAAATATTAGTGTTGCACATAATTTGTATAAAAAGAAGAAAGCATGTCATAAAGAGGATCTTGCAAAGAGTGCGTGTTTTTTTTTGTAAATTTTTTGCATTATAACATGAAAAGTAAATCAAACATGATAACTCGTGTGAGTAGATGATCACAAATAGAAGGGAAAAAAGGTTGGTCTATATCTCACAAGATTCTATATTAACAAATAATTTGCTACCGGTTTCGGGAAATTCCCATCATCAGGCAGAATCGAAAAAACACATGAGAAGTTCTTCACTGGATCTCTTGGTGCAGACGTAGAACACTAAACACTTTAACCCACTAAACACCAAACAAGTTTTAACTAAAACACCGACGCGTTTCAACAGCATGATAATGAGCATTGCTGTTGAAACGCGTTGGTGTTTTAGTTAAAACTTGTTTGGTGTTTAGTGGGTTAAAGTGTTAATGTTATAGTAACAGTACATGTGCTTTTTACGATCCGCTTTGTTTGTTGGTTGTGTTTTCTGTTGTTTTGATCTGGAGCGAACAACGCAGATTACTATTGATCGCAAAGCATTTACACTCGGCTGGGACAGTGTCAGTTGGTTGGTGGGGTCCATTTTGAACATTTACGTTAACTGTTACAATAAATTTAAGTTCAGATGCAGTTTTTTTTAATTTAATTTTAATTTTGTACAAAAATAAAATTTTCTTATTTTTTCTAAATTTATATTATTATTATATATATATTTAAAAAAATTGTGATGCAACATACCAATTGTTTTATATCACTATTTGGAGGATATAAAGATCTACCAAAAACGATAAAAAAATAATATGGTTGCGATTTAAAAAAGGGTTGATGACATCATCACTCTAAAAACCAAAGACGTCATTGAAAAAAATGTCAAAAGATGGCGTTTTAAAAAAGAAAATTTACCTGTCCGAGCGTTTTTCCTAAAAATGTAAAATAATGCGGTTATAAGCTTGGTTCCAAACTTTATGACCACACTGTATATTATATAATATTAACATTTTCGGTGAGTTTTCTACAGTCTTACAGTATTTATATCCGTTATGCGGCTTTTGCGGTTATTTAATGTTGATATATTTGACAGTGGTGGTTGTATTTTCAGTTTTCATCGTGAGTTATAATAATTAACGTATAAATGTACTAACGGTCATGAAAACTGTATCACATAAAAGTTATTAAAGAAATAATACAGTTAGTATCTTAGGGCTGGTTTCAGCTAGGTCTAGTAGCCGCTTAAGTGGAACGTACGAGTAACTTTCGTCCTTCTGTTAAACTAAGATAAACTGTTACTAGCATTCTACTCAGTAAAACTAAACACATACCTACAAATATAGGTTAAGTGAAATTATATGAACTAATAATTTGTTTTCCTGGTTGTAATTTTAATTTCTACGACGATTAAGTGATAAAAAATGTGTAAGCTGGTAGTAAAAATTATTTGGTGCCTATACACATATCCTATAGGTATCCATTCTATGATCCACATTTTCCTCGATGATTTTCCTAGATTTTCCTAAATTTTGTCAAAAAGCATTCGTTTAAAATCTATTTTGTAGATAGTTTAAATATTTGCTGAAACCGATATTTCGTTTCTAGGTTAAAATGTATTATTCCATCACTCTGATATTTGTATTTCAATCATAAACTCGTAAAGATATAAATAGTCTCTTTTTCTAATACATGAGCTATTAGTCTCATAAATGGTATGTAACACTACTAACATAAGAATGTCTTTTGGTTACAAAATAAAACATAACCAAATTTATAGATGGTATGACGACCCGGATGTATGTAGTTATTTTGAATAAAGAATCTAACTCTCACTACTAAGTACATTTTATATTAATGAACCTACAGACATTTCTCTGTAAATTTTTTTAATGTTATTTTCTCTTACATTTGTATTTATTTGCGGTTCAACATTAACTTCAATGCATAATTTAACAAAGATATAAAGAAAATCTAATATTCTGTTCAAAAGTTCATATGGTACAATAGAAGTTTCGGTGTTTAGCATTCCTCTACAAATATTGTATTCTAAAATAATTATATCAACATTATTATGTGTAAATTATATTAAAACAATGTAGTAAGAAAGCTTTACATGAAAATATTTTTCCTTAGGATCGGTTATTAAAATTAAATTAATTTGAATACTTACTCTCGTTGGTTTGCATTTAGGGCAAATCTATATACAAAATTTATAGAATAAAATAACACTAAATAGGCTACAAGTTCTCTCCACACTAATTTATATACACTTCCACGCCATCTGAAACAAAAGAGAAAAATATCAGTTTATCATAAGATTATACAATTTAAAAAGAAATTCATATCTAAACAGTATGTGCTTAGATTGCATGTTTTAATATAATGTATTTAACGTGCAGTGAATATTATAAGTAATGTCCCTCCTCCAATGTTTTTATATTAATGTTTTACTTTCGATGTACGTATGTAGATATCGATGTATGTATGTTAAAGGAGATATTGATGTTCAAATTTTTTAAAGAGTTCTGCACTAATATTATAATTAATCAACATTATTGATGTCAAAATGTAATTTTATTATTATTACATACATGATTGATGAAGTTTGCTAACAGCATTTTTCAAAATTTTCAAAAGGGTTGCGTATAATTAAGTGAAAAATTTTCTATAAAGTTTAATGTAATAAATAAACACTAGCATGGTTTTTTTCTAAACAATGTTTGAAATAACTGGAATTTATCTTAAACTTCGTTTGCCGCTAACCGAAAAAAGTTCAATAGTTCAAACGATTGACATTGACATGCCATTTTAGTACATTAAAATAGGGTTAGTACGTATTGAGATGACACATCAAGTAGACAATGTTGCTATTAGTATTATTATTGTTTATAGCATCTGTTAGGTGTGTAAAACGACAGTCAAAACAAAACAAAACGAAATTGAATAATACTGATTTTCGCCTTGATATATTGAACAAACTAAATCGATTATATGTTTATTATTCTTTTCGAAGTGGTATGTGGAATTTAGACTTAGCACCAAATATCTATCAATTTTTCAATTGATGAATTAAAGTTGCCGAGTCTATAAAGTAATACAATAATAATAATTTATTAGCCACTGATCATACGATATGGGCTTTAGTCAGATAAGTTAGCTATATAAAATATAATAATATAAATATAAACATGAAAAACCACAGGTACACACATACATATGAATTCTCAACTCAAACACCAGCGCATCCAATTTGTATAAGCCACCAAGTTAGATACCACTAACAAAATCCCGAATGCACTAAACACAACTATCTACCAGAAATGTTTTAAGCGCTAATTTAAACAATCTGGGGTTACCTACATATGCTTGTTTTGTTGGTTGGTAATCTGTTAAATATATTAATACATATGTATTTTGGAATTTTTATGTTCAGTGCTTCAGCATTTCTAGTCGTATAAGATACATTTATGTCAGTATTCCCAATAAACAGTAAACGATGCTTATGCACATACATCGCACATTCAAACAAAAATAGTGAAGGCAAAGAAAAAAGGTTATACTGCTTAAAAATTGGTATGCACGAATCGGTCCTATGTAGTGAAAATATATTTCTAATTAATTTTTTTAGGATAAAAAATCGAGTAAAATGAGATGAAGGACCCCAGAAAATTATGCCATATCTCAGTCGCGACAATACATGTGTATGACAAAACATCAGTGGTAATTCAATATGAACACAGGCTTTAAGTTTATATATCGCATAATTCAGTGAGCACAATTTAGAACACAGTAAAGTTATATGACTTTCCTACGTCAGCAAGTTATCGATGAAGCATCCCAGAAATCTAGTATTGGTTTCATTGGGAATAGTGCTAGTATCCAATCTTACTAAAATTGATTGGTTCGGAACACATTTTGAGGATGAAAAAGGCAGATTAGTTTTGGACTGATTAATTTTAGTCCATTTATATTGCACCACTGCATCATGTTCTCATTGTAATTATTTCCAATGGTTTGGTAGATGTTTGAACCTGATATTATAACAGTGGTATCATCCGCGAATTGGTATATCTCATATATTAATGCTTATATGAAGATCATTTACATACATCAAAAATAAGAGCGTAGAGGCTGTACTTCGTATTTTAATAATTTGCTTTCGATCGCATGTGTATGATTTAAACCGCTGGAGACCCGTACCTCTGATCCTATACAATAACAATTTCTGCAGAAGCAGTTTATGGTTAACTCTATCAAAAACTTGGCTTACATCAAAGAATTAGCCACCACCTATCCATTAACCAGTAATTTATTAATGTGATTCAAAGCTTTGTGAAAGAGCATCATTGGTAGAACAGGAAATCGTGAATCCAAACTGAGAAGCAGTAAGTAAAGAATTCTTTTATAAATATTTAGATAATCGAGCATACATTAATTTTTCGAAAGTATTGGCAAAACAAGACGAAACAAATATAAGCCGATAGTTGTTGATTGTTTATCACCTTCTTTGTGAACAGGTACAATTTTCGCAGTCTTTAGTGTTTCAGGAAGGGTGCCTTCTTTAAAAGATTTATTAATCAAATCAGCTAAAGGTGGTGAAATAATATGTGCAACACACTTTAATAATTTGCATGGGATTTCGTCAATACCAGTGAAGAGCATCCAAGTATAGTAAGTAAAAGAGGTGTATGTATATAAATGTGTAAAATTCCACTGACTTAGTTTAAAAAATTATGAAAGTAATAAAGGAGAAGCAATAAAAGTACAATATTCGCTGAAGGAAAGTTATACGAAGGAGAGAGATCAATCTAATATCTTCATTTTTCCAATCTCATTTAATAAGTAAAACTGCAGAGTAAGATTTTCTAAAAACATAGTTCAATGTAATCTTATTATTGATTTAACTTCAAATAAATATATCATAATAACAAAATTGTTACGTGCATGCGAACGTTTTACAATTAAGATATAAGAGTTTTGCGAATTTTGCACAGGTTACAAGATGTAGACTTAATACTTTGTGTATTATATTTCCGTCGTTAATTCCTTTGCAAGAAGTGAGAATGTGTTAGCGTAAGTGCTAGCTCATATTTCCTAGGAAATTCTTGCTACATCTTCTTCTAATACTCTTCGCTTGTGTGATATGGCATAACTTCATACAAGAGGTTGTCACGAATATTAATTGAATATATGTATAAGAATATATACAGTACACATTGATATTAGTTATTTTATTGTCAACGTACTTTAGTATACAACGGCATGAATAGACTACCTTTCGTAAACAAAGAAAGGAAAAACCTACATAAGGAGAAACTTCAAATTGTTAAGTAAAATAAATACATTTAATCTAATTCAATTGAATCTATATTGTTTTAAACTTGTGCCATATAAATATGAATTTTATTTTCTTTGTTCTTAAACATTTTCTGAATATTTATTTATAAGTTTTTTATGTTTCAAATTTTTAATTTTGACAAGGAAGACCTAGTTGTGCAACACATTCCACAAGTCATTTTTTCATCCGTATTGAAGAAGCTCAATTGGTGGGATGACCGTTAAAGCGACAAATTGCATCTAGAACCACAGTTCTAGAATACTTTAAATGTAGTACAAAAGAGAAAGTAACATCATTTAAATGTTCCTACTGTAACAACAAAAATAATTAATTTCAGTATCGCTTATCGTTATGTCATCGCTGGTATTTTCTGTCGTATTTCTCTCATTTTATAACTGTAGGCATTAGGTACCTATGCGTAATTGTTTCAAATATGTAGTTCCTTTTACTGTTTATAAAATTAAGCAATAGATTAAAAAATTTCAGTTGCTTTATTGTGTCAATTGTTATATATATATGAAGGCGCACTAAATATTATAAACAAATAGCAATGAAGGTAAATTTTATATTAATAAATAATCTACAATAAACAACATATATAAATTCGTTTCAAAATATAATTCCAGTTTAAGTATATACTAGGATTTATCTCACTTTGAGGGGTAACTTAATAAGAATAAAATTATATAATACTGTTTTAATAACTAGTTACAGTGGAAATAGCAATTTGAATATTATATAACAGAATTTAAAAGTTTAATTGTATATCTTCAATACATAATAGTAACATAGAAGCTCAAATCTTACTATCACCGAGAATCCTCTTCATAGAGTCGATTAATCTACGAGTTCAATAATTTAGACTCGACTAGCAAAAAACGCGGAAACTAGATGTTTCCCATATGTATATATTATATCCTTATACATGTAGAAAATTATTATACACCCATAGATCTTTTCTATCATAATTATTGTGAAATTGTTATAAATGCCATATGGTAGCGAATAACTACCTATTTAGAAAACACACGTATTTAGGTATCTAAATATTAACAGTGTGTAGTATAGTGAATCTCACATATTTCATTACGCTTTCCTTTTACATTGCCAACTTTTGACATTTGACCGCAATTACAGTAATTATACTTTCATTAAATATTTTTTGCAATCATTTTTATATTTCAATTGTTTTCTAATAGAAAGTAATATAAAATCTGTCAGTTGTTAGGCAGTACCGTTCGCGCTATTGAATTCGCATACAGAATTAGTAGAGACGTTGGCAGTATCGAGGTTGGCATTTGTCTGAGTCTGTCTCTGTTCTAAGTTAAAATAAAAATTAGAAGAGTTATTAGATATACAGTAGAGCTCGCTTATAACGGACTCGCATATAACGTACTTTCGGTTACAGCGTACACTTCCCTTGGTCCCGGCAAAGCCCTATTTGAAATAATGTATTTTTGTTCTGATATTACGTACTCGGTACGACTTAGTCTTCGAACGATTTTAGCGAGTTACCGTATTAAAATCGTTCGAAGACTAAGTCGTACCGAGCGTACATATTTATTACGTACAAAAATCTTGTTCAAAAAAGAATTATGTTTTTTATAATCTACTTGATTTTCTAGTAAAGTACTTTATATAAGAACTGATAAAGACCTGACAAAACAGGAATAAAAATTTTTATTATTGGTCGACAAGTATCCAGCTCATCCCGATCGTAAAAATATTCGTCTGGAGTTTCTACCAGCGAATTCCCCCTCCGTGTTGCAGCCAATGGACCAAGGAATTATTCATTGTGTATATTTTTACTATTGTGTATCTTTTTATAAATAAATACATACAAAATAAAATACATTTTGATAGTATACAGTACAAATCTTGTCGGGGCTCGACTTAATCACGAACAGAATTAGCTCGATAACTTCTATTCTAACCGTAACAGTTAGAATAGTGCTCTCCGAGACTTTTTTGGAGAAAATATCATGCTCTACAAAAAAAAGTCTTCCAAGTTTTTTGATATCTTCTGTCGTTAAGCCTACGTCTGCCAAGAAAGTGGCAATTAGGGTTATTTTTGCGATATTTTACACTTTTCTTGTGAATTCAGCTTTAACCGTGTAAGATATCAAAAAAAAATTGTAAAATCTTTTTTGCAGAGCATAAAATTTTCTACAAAATGTCGAAGAGAGCACTATTCTAGTTGTTAAAATCTTTTTGTTCGCAAACCATGTATGCATGATTTATGCAGAATCTTTGGTTATATTCTTTTTTCTACTCCCATACTTTAATTGTATTATGAGCTATGCTGAACCTGTACTTGAATGATATCCATTACGATACAGATATTCATTATAAAACAAGTTTAATCCAATAGGAATACAGACTTTTCATTACGATACAAGTGTATATCCAATAGGAATGCGACATTCCAATGTTCAATATGGCTGTGAGTATATATCTGACAGATATAAAAATTAATTAAACTTGACAGTTCTCTATATCTATTTCAATATAGTAAAAATTAAAGAAATACGTATGATATTATGGGGTCGTAGAAAAAAATTGTGTATGCAACTCGCATTTAATGGCTATTAAGACACTCGTATTCATTACAATACTCGGCTTCGCTTCGTATTGTAATTTTCATACTCGTATCTTAAGGTTATAAGCGAGTTTTACTGTACTCTTCTCGGAAAACGAAAACGGAAATGGAGGAATGGTACACGGATAGCAGTGATGATGAGCCAATACGAAAAAGTCGCCATTGCATAAAAACTTTATTGAAGTAGTGGCTACTTACTCAGAAAAAAGAGTCCGTGCAACAGTTTCGAATAAAAAGAAGTAAGCAAATTATTGCATTTTTTCTTTATGTAAATTATTTCAGATTTATATGAAGAACTAGTAGTTATCAAAACATATCCAGGTAGTACGTCCGCAAAACCAAAAAGATGGTGACGTTGAGTAATATTTTAACTAAATTTTATATGTCCACTTGTTTGTCATAAGTATGAAAGAATAAGTAGGACAGGTTTTATTTGCTGTAAGTTATTAATGTATTATATACTTTTGTAGAAACTATACATTCCACTGAGTTATTTCCTAGGAAAACCATTAAGATGGGTATGCAAAAAGTGCATTTTGATCCGCATATTGCAGTCTAAATCGCGAAATTCATGTAATATCTTTAAAACAATTTTTTCATCAAGTTTTCCATTATATTTTCTAAAGTAATCTAGGCTTTCGTTTCAACAGCAATTATAGTAGTTTTAAAGTGACTGCCCAAAAGCAATTTTCTAATTTGGGCACAACTAATGCTACCTTCTTTAAGTTTTGCATTAGACAAACTGAAAAATTTACTACAGAGGTGCTTAAGACATTTTCCTTTCTTATACAATTGCTAATTGATGCAAAAGTATGTTATCTAGCTTCACTAAACTTTTGTGTACCGTATTTTTTGACACAGTGTATTTTGACCAATTGCTTGAAATTACAAATATTTCATACGATTATGAATACAGGGCCATAAAACTTTGAAACTGTGGCTGAAACTGTGTTATGTATTGAAAAAATTAATTAACATGCGCGCATCTTGGAAATACTTTGTTACTAAATTGTCAAAAACCTTTATGTAATAGAAACAAACAGATTTTAGTTTAGGAGATAATCACAAAACATGTAGAAAACATAGGCCCTTGATTCTATTACATCACAAATACACCGTAAGCCAGTGCAATCGCAGACAGCCTATCTTGCTATAATTGCGTTAATTACCTAAGCAACTTTACTTTAAAAGTATCCTGCAATGACAGTGATTTTGCCACCCAAACTTTTAGTAGATAATGGTCAATTAAAACACTAAATTGGATTTAACAAGAGAAATAAAATTAAACTCGAATTACGATGTGGGATAAAGGAGGTTCCATTTAAAATAAGAAAGTTAGAACACTAAACACTTTAACCCACTAAACACCAAACAAGTTTTAACTAAAACACCGACGCGTTTCAACAGCAACGCTGTCATTATCAAGGCGATAATAAAACTAAATTAAAATAAAATCTACAAAAACAGATATAGGTATAGGTCCGTTGTCACAGTTCATTACACATGACTTATTTTTATATATTTCTAAACTTTCGAAAAGATTTAGAAACTTACAATTGTTTATTTGTCTAATTAATTTAACATTCGTATGATCGATGTTGTGATCTGTTTCAAAAATGTGTTGGGCAACGCTCGATTTCTCAATTCTATTAAATCTAAGATTAGCCATATGCTCTTTGAATCTAGTTGAGACTGCTCTCCTGGTTTGCCCAATATATTTTTGATTACAATCTTTACAATTGATTTCGTAAATACCTGACTTTTCTAGAGGTTGTATTTTATCTTTAGGGTTACCGATGAGACTTCGTAAATTAGTCCCAGAACTGTAAACTATTCTGAGATCTAGCTCTTTGAAGATTTTACTCAAACCTTTAGTGATAAAGGGAGCGTAAGCGAGGGTCACAACGGGTGAAGCTTTAACATCCTCTCGAAAAGTCGTAGATTCTTTCACAGTTTTCTTATAATTAAACTTCCTGATTAACTTATAGATATGCTGAGACTGGAAACCATTACACTTGGCCGCATCTTTTATAATTTTAAGCTCCTTCTCATACCTCGCCTTGTTCGAGGGAAAAGTGAGAAGTCTGTGGACCAAAAAATTCAGGCTTGCCATTTTGTGTTGAACACAACGCATTTTCCTCCGTTGACAAATAAAAATTCCTACTTGCCTTTATTTAGTCTGCGTTATCGGAATGTGCAATAATATACACGGTGTTCCATTTAAATTTTGATAACTTTGATGTGGTAACTTTCTTTTGGGCTCCCCTGTATATTTCACAATAATTTTCAAATGTGCTCCTAATAGACTTACTTATAGTCCAACAAAAATATTTCAAAAAAATGTTACTGTTTTTCTTATATCAACCGAGTCGAATGTGGTATCCTATCCTGTAGATATGGAAATATTTTAGGTTTTACAAAATTTAAAAATGTTATTAGTTTTCTAGTTTCATATTAACGAAAAGTAAAGTACTAGTAGCGCTAGACATTAAAAATGGTGCCTAAAAATAATTCTTCGCAACAAAATGACTTTATAAAAGCACATTTATTTAATCTGATTATAATTGAATATACTTTTCTTCCATTATGATGTAGGTATACTCCAAGAGCAGTTGTATAAGAGAATAGTGTAACAAGAATGAATTAATCGTCTGATTTGCGTGACAAATGAAATTCATTATGATTATGCTATCCAAATCTCAGATCTTGCATTGTTTCTAACAATAAAAAAGTATGAACAATTGAGTAGTACTTATTGTTACGTAATTTAAACGGAAATTTATTCTTACATAATTCATATGACTTAGTGATGCAACAGATAACAGCAGTTAGAACCACTAGATCGATATAACACCTCTCTAGGTATTACTCCTACATCTGCTAATAGTTACATCATTCAAAGATGTAATCAATATGTTATAGTGCAAAGTTTTAAAGGCATTTATCTTTCACCCAAAACTGTTTAAACCAGTATTGGTATAACTTATTGTGGGAGACACTGCGTGTTTCATCATTAGGCAGAGGTTGAGTTAAATTTCAGTAAGTGTAATACGAATGCATTACATCCGTTGTTATGCTTTAAAATCTCATTAGTTTATTAGTATTTATAATATTCTATTAATTATATTATATTATTATAATTATATACTCCTAATGAAGGCCATTCGTGCGATTATAACACCCAAAGCTCAAGCAATGTAAATATACAAATTAATCATAAAAATCTGCTAAGCCTTAGAACATTTATTATTTATTCATCGAGTATACGGCTAAGAAATCTACGAACCAATTATTATCCGTATTTGTACCTATGTTATGAAATAATTATGAAGATGTATGCTATGTACATATATGCGGATTTAAATGTGTACAAGTGAATCATTTTATTTAAGTGGCTTTAAGAATTGTTACCAACAAAATATTCGTGCTGATTTTAATTGTATACAACATTCCAAGAAAATAATAAGCGACAAGTATACAATGTTGAATAGTCATCATTATAGCAATGATGAACTGCAGTGGTGCGATGCATAATCCGTAATAAATGAAATATTTCATGTTATCAAAACCTCATTCAAACTAATAATTATTACTATTACTATTATTTAAGGTAACCTTAAAGTAAAACAAGAATTAAAACCGATGATTGTTATATATTATGAAATTTAAAACTACTTTTATAACATAACTCTGCTGTTTGTAGAAGCAATATCATAGTTTTTTTTTTATCCGTCGGGGATGTGGCGACCCTCATCGGCAGGATCCTGGATCCTGAAGTAGCCATCGGTAGGGGCAGTGTATCTACGCTGAAATGGGGAACACAGAGAGGCGTCCCCTTCCGAGCCCAGCCTTAGGGGAAGGCAGAATGCCGTAGACCCCCAGAGGGCTTGCCTTAACCGGCTGGCCCGTGGATACTGCTACGCCACAACCCGAAGTCAAGGTGGGACTGCACGTGCCAAGGACTGCAAGGCTGGGGGGATAAACCCAGCCGCTAGCGTGTGGAACTCTGGATACTGGGCGACCTCTAGTTTAACATAGCCTTCCCGTAGTGAACGCAGGGCTCTGCTGCGGGCGACTACCCAGTCCCTAGCTACTCGTGGGAACGAAATGGATATAAATAATGAACCTATAAAACAGGAGAAACAAACTGAAACGCAAGGAGACGATCAGGCAAGGAACAAGGACAATTTTGAAAGGAAGTTGGAGGAGGCGCTTATTTTTGGTAGGAGGAGCTCTCTAGCCCGGACCCCTCGCTCTACTCCACCGGTGTCGACAATAAGACAACAGGACGTGGGCAACACAGCTGCTGTTAGGCGAAGTTTGCGCTCTCTGGATAAAGGCACCCTTATTGAGGGCGACATGGTGACTGTTCAACTGTCGGACGAGGATGATAGAGTTTGGCTAGACGAGGAGATGACTAGCCCCATATATAGTCTTTATGAAAACCAAGACACTGGGAATCGTGCACAGGTCGACAGCCCGGCCAAGAAGAAACGAAAGAGGGACTTACTGGTTGCAGCGGACAATAGGGAGAAGGGACAAACCAGGGAAATGATGGAGGTGCAAACGTTTATGACCAAGCTGAACAGTAAAACCGATGAACTGAAAAAACTCGTAAAGGAAAGCACCAAAACTAAAACAGAGATAAAAGCCGCTACAAGGGAACTAGTGTATATAGTAGGATGTCTTACCAGGAAAGTAGAATGTCTCAAAGCGCACTACGCAACAGTAGTGGACAAAGTCAACGCTCATGGGAAGCAGACATGCAACACCAAAAAGCAGGACCAAGAAACGCAGATAAGCAATAAACTCACTGAAGCTCAAGCAAGGCAAAGAAGACAGGGAAATTCGAGAAAATATTAGGAGAATCATGATGGAGGAGGACAAGAGTTTCCAGAACTTAACCAAAATTATCGACGTACGGTGGCCAAGTGACATGTTTACCAATACTAAACTGTTAAATTGGAGCCCAGACAGTATTAATCTGGAAGGGGATATGGCGATTTTGATAGACCCAGCGAAGGCGGAGACGAGCGGGGCCTTAAAAAAACTCGCGGTAAGGTACCCAGCAGTTTTAGACATGGTTAGGAGGAATGAAGGTCAGATAGATTACCTGACCAGTACTACGGCCACAAAAAGAAGAAATCAGGAAGTGGAAGAAAAAACTAGGTCGGTATACATACTACCTCTACAGGTAAACAAAGATGGTATAAATAACATCCAAGAGGCCTACAACGTATTAAGGGAGCTGAAAGGTATATACAGAGGACATCCACTGGGAAGACTAAATATTATGATGTCGGATGGATTAGACCAACAGTACATGCTAAAAATCTGTGAATATGTTTTCGCAAATGGCGAAACGACCGTCACGTTAATTTCCCCTAAGGGGAAACAAGAGCCTAAAGATACGAACAACGGTAGACCAACGATCGAAAAAGTGATAGTAAAATGTGGTAATACCAGGTACGCAGATTTACTAAAGACTGTAAAGGAAAGCGTGGATCTTACTAGAGTTGGGGTGCAGGTCAAGTCCATTAGGAAAACAAGAGAAGGCGATCTATTATTAGAAGTAAAAGGAAACAGACAGGATGCCAGTGCGCTGAAGGAAGCTATTAATATAACAGTGGATAATAAGGTTAGTCTCATAAATAAAGAGACCACGATACACGTTCTCGATATAGACGCTGCCTTAACTAAAGATGAAGTGGAAAGCGCAATAAAAATTTCAGTTGGCAATAAAGAAGCCCAATCGATTAGGATAAAATCAATGAGACCAAGTAGAGATGGTAACCAGATTGCCACAGTTCAATCTAGTCGAGCGGCGGGAAATGTACTACTCAAATTGAGTCGAGTTAAGATAGGCTGGGTAGGATGTAGAATTCGAGAAAGAGTGGAGGTAACTAGGTGTTTTAAATGCCTGGAATTTGGACACAGAAGGAAAGACTGCAAGGGGCAAGACCGGTCAGATCTTTGCCTCAATTGTAATCAAACGGGTCATCCAGCAAAAGACTGCTCAAGTGAGAGTTACTGTCCCGTATGTCGAAAGACCGGGCACAGAGCAGACTCGACGAAATGTCAGAAATTTAGAGAACTTTTGAAGGCCCAGGTAACTGCCAGAAATCGTTCTAGACGACCCACTACAACCCAAGATTAGTTTCAATATTAAAGTCCTACAGACGAACCTGGGTCGGGGAAGAGCCGCGCATGATATACTATACACCCTAGCGTGCGAAAAAGATATCGACATCGCGATTATAAGCGAGCCCAACATCAATATATCATTAGCCCACAACTACATCATGGATAAGAAACGGAATGTGGCCATATATATTAGGAACAAGGACATCGGCATACGAGGTATCTCCCCTGGGGAAGGTTACGTATGCATTAAGTGGAACAGCTGGTGTTTGTATGGTTGCTACTGCTCCCCAAATATACCTTCCGATGAATTCAAGGGCTACATCGATGTGCTGGCCGAGGATATTAAACTCACAGGCCTGGATGCAGTAGTGGCAGGCGACTTCAATTCCAAATCGCCGTTGTGGGGTTCTCCAAGGACGGATGTTAGGGGAGAAGATCTCATGGAATGGGCAGATGAGCTGGGTCTGAACGCTATAAACGTAGGGGACACGCCCACGTTCGAAAGAGGAAATACGAGATCGCACATCGATATCACATGGGCAACCGATGAAATTACCGAACGGGTCCAGGAATGGAAAGTACTGCGGGGAGAATTTTTCACCTTCCACAACCACATCTATTTCGAGATCACAGACAAGACTGAGTGCCGTAGAAAGACAAAGCGAGTACGCCGGTTTCTGGATAAGGGCCGGTTCGTGGAGCTACTGAAGGACCAGTTCCCGCCTGGTGAATAAAATTTTTCACGGAGTGAATTTACAGACAGGCTAAGCAGGATAAATAGGGAATGTACTATCTCTGTCGCAGAGGAGCACAGAAACGTCCCATATTGGTGGAACGGGGACGTGGAACGTAAGAGAAGAGATTGCCATAGACTTCGCCGGGAGATGACCAGGAAGAATAGAATGCAAGGTGGCGCAATTATGAAAACTAACGCGGAACAGGCATACAAGAACGCGAAATCGGAATACAAACACGCTATTATAAAAGCTAAAAGAAGCCAATGGACAACGATCCTAAGGGAACTAGATGAGGACATTTGGGGCGACGGATTTAAAATAGTTATGGGCCACCTGGGGAAGCTTACCCCGCCATATAACCCAGACATGTCTCGAAAGCTGGACATAGTAAAGCAACTGTTCTCGACAGAGAAGCGTACTGGGCAGAGAGGGAAATGCCAACTTGCTGAAGTACCCCTCTTCAAGAAAGAGGAGCTAACTAGCGCCGTCGCAAAAATTAAGACCGGTAAGGCCCCAGGACCGGACCACCTAACAGCTGAGGCCATAAAATCTTTAGCTGAGACCTTTCCAGAGGCACTGTTGGACATCTTTAACCAATTAATTAAAGTACAGGAATTCCCGAGAAAATGGAAAGAAGCTACGGTCATACTACTGTGGACGGGTCGTCGTTTAGGCCAATATGTCTACTGAGTATACTGGGCAAGTTATACGAACGCCTAATCAAAGAAAGGTTGGAAATAGAATTACAGAAAACAGGTGGCCTTTCTAACAGACAATTCGGTTTTATTAAAGGAAAATCAACGGTGCACGCAATACGAACAGTCGTAGATATGGTTAGCCAGTCCAGGAGAAGATGGATAGCAGTAGTGGCACTAGATATAAAAAATGCCTTCAACTCGGCAGCGTGGGATAAGATATTAGATGGGATGGCAAGAAGGAATTTACCAATATACCTTTTGAACATAATGCAATCCTACTTCAGCGAAAGGAAAATCTGTGTGAGCAGTAAAATAAATGTCGAGATCGGTGCCGGGGTTCCCCAGGGATCTGTCTTGGGACCCACTTTGTGGAATATTCTATACGACGGCGTTCTAGATTTGCAACTGGCAGAGGGTGTTACATCGGTAGCGTATGCGGACGACCTTCTTATTATTGTTGAGGCAGACGATCAGAGAGAGCTCGTATTCAAGGCAAATGAGTCCATTAAGGAGGTGGTAAACTGGCTGGAATCACAGGAGCTACAGGTAGCTCCACATAAGACCGAAGCAACAATCTTTAAAGGTCCACGAAAACGGCAAAATATCTGTTTTGTGGTGCTGGGCAAGAGAGTCGTTCCGAAAAGAGAACTGAAATACTTGGGCGTAATACTCAACGATGGACTAACTTTTGGGCCACACGTTATACAAGTAGTAAAGAAGGCAGAAACTACTTTGGGTGCCCTTTCAAAGGTAATGCCTAACGTGGGAGAACCAGAGAGTAGAAAGAGACAAGCACTGTATGGTGTAATAAGATCGCAACTAATGTACGCGTGTCCAGCATGGTGGCAGGTAACGAGCATTAAAAAGTACAGAAGTATACTGGAGCGGCTGCAAAGAAGGGTCCTCCTAAGAGTGGTGAGCGGTTATAGGACTATTTCCACGACAGCGGTGCAGGTGATTGCGGGGGTATCCCCTATTCGATTACAAATGGAGGAGCAGGCTGAAATTTTCAGAATAAAACAGCTGCAGCAGAAGCCGGACAAACTAAAGATCAGACACGCCACAATTACAAAATGGCAAAATAACTGGAGTGAACAGGATGGGAGTGCAACATGGACCAAAACGCTGATCCCGGACCTGGCGGTATGGACTGAGTGTAACCACAGAAAAACAGACTCACCTCACGCAGTTTCTTTCGGGACACGGACACTTTCGTAGTTATACTAAAAGATTTAAGCTAACAACAGAGGACTTGTGCGGCTACTGTGGTGCTACCGACTCCCCTGAACATGCAGTTTTCGCATGTCGTAAATGGGAGCAGGAGAGAAACAGCCTAACGACAACGCTAGGCGATAATCTGACGCCAGATAACATAATAAAGACAATGGTAGAGTCGAAAAGGAGCTGGAACGCAATCCACAGTCTTATCGCTAGGGTGATGACGGATAGAGAGCAAATGGAAAGACAATTGAAGAGAAATAATGAGCAGGACTAATACGTAATGAAGCACAAGGAAGGGAGGAGAGAGAAAGACATCCATCAGAAGACGGGAACGCTACACCGAACTCCTAATCCTCACCCTGTGTGAGGGACGGGAGATGTAGGTGCGACAGTAAGCTATTAAGACAGCCCAAGCACCCCGAAGTTATGTCACGAATGACGGTCCCGGGTTGCTTACAGAGGGCGGTTCAGACGGGCCACTTCTCGCCCCGCGGGGTGAGTACGTCCGCAAAAAAAAAATATATCATAGTTTTAATGTAAATTTCTTTAAGTATTAGTTACTTTATTTAGATGTAATTAGCCAGACCTGCGGCATCATTTTCCGGCTTTGCACAATGTATGCAGTGTGTCCAATCACTCGATGTTTCATAATTTCGCATTGTTTTCAGGTCAAATAAATATTTGCATTTCATATTATCATTATAACGCAGCAAGTTTAGAAATTTTTATAAAAGATATTTCAACTCACATACAATAAAAATTGTTCCAGGGCAAGATGCGGCTTCTGTATTAAATCTTGCAGCTCTATAACAAATTACTTAAAATGAACCATGATCCGGAGTGAATCACAGTGAGAACAAACCTCTTTGTAGACATAGATATTTATTATATTGAATCGTCTTCAACATACGTGACCAATTAATATTCGTTTAGGTGCACATATCAGATGGAAATGATTGATGCTGTAATGCAATACTAGATTATGGTCAGAAATAAACAGTACTGAACATACAATTTTTTTATTTTTTTAATACATACATATTATTTAGAATAACATGTTCTAAATGTGCACCTCCTCGTTCGTATCGAATAAGGGTTGTCTTAGTTGTGCGAAGAAGGCTTTAATGGCATCCTTTATCTCATCAATGGTTTGTGGTGACTTTTTAAAGACGACAAATGTATGCGTCTGGTGAGGTAAGCTCTGGCTAATATGAAAAATAATTGAAGTTAGTAAATAGTGAAATGGATGAAAGGTTTGAAAATGTCCCTGATGAAATTAACGAACTGCGGCAGCAATATGACAAGTTGCCTCGTCCTGCTAAAAAACTTAATAAAGCGTGTTAAAATTTCTATGCACCGCTGTGTCATCGCAGATACTCACTTTTGCACTATGTAAAGGAAGTTCTTGATTCGCATCGGGTTTGGGAAATCTCATAAATCGATTTGTGCGCCGATTCACGTGGCCCGGCAAATAAAATGTGCTTCGCCAGAAAACCATACATTTTCTAAAAAATCAGGATTTTCATACTGTATCGCAGAGTTCTGACGCAATATTTCTCTCTACTGCGATAAATCCGAGGATGTAACTGTTGGTGTACCTGAATCACATACGACAATATACCTAGCTTGTTCAGGATTCTTTGCGAAGAAGTTCTCGGTACATCAAGTTGCAATGCTGTCTTTCGCTGGCTGCTCAGAATCATGTTGATGGTTATTGTTAATGTCAACTGTCCAGAGATGGTCAGAATTTACTTTTCGGTGACACGGGACGTTTATGAAACTGTTGTCTGAATTTATCACACACATATGTCAGACTTGTACAAGTCGGTTAATTCCGTGTAAGCAAAAATATTGTTCTGTCAGAAAAACTGTCTTCTCTGTATTTAATACCGTTTTCAACAATTACGCATTACTAATTAATTGCGTAAGCTTTACTTGCCTCGATTTTCTTATAATACAGTCGATTGCTCCCATGCCGTATGTGAATTTTTTAGCGTTCTTAGCTTGGTTAACTACCTTGCATTTTATTTTTAAAAATTACCTAGTAAATGATAATTGAAGATGAAATACGACGGTTGTTAAGTTTTTGCGTGACTAAGAAAACCACAAAATCAGTATCTCAAAACACTCAAGGTGGCAACAATACTATTAGTATACATATCTACTATTAGTATACATATCAGAAACGCATATTTTTTTCGATGGGAAATCTGCATCTAAACAATGCAAATAAAGATTTAATTAATCAAATTACTTAATTTAGTATAGTCAGAAGGTTATTATTTTCTAAACAATGTACATTGCAAATTGCTTTAAAATCTTTAAATGAATAAAAATAGTGCATCATATCGTTTATATAATGACTGACAAGGTTATAAGTCGTTATTCTATGCAAATGTCCACTAATTCTGACGCATTAACAACACATTACATATGTTTACATCTGACTTTTTAATTACGACGAATATTATAAATAATTGTTTTATTTTGTGTTTGATAAAATAAATAATAATAAAATAAGTATTATAATATCATGCAATATTTATCCGTCTACTTTACTGAAGCTCATTATATTAAATTTTCAATTTATTACATTCATTGAAACACAAAGTTTTATATTCTGAATGCGATGGTATAGGGTTATTTACCTATAACACTGCGAAGTAGAAGACAATCGTTTTCCAACCTTTTCAATTTTAAGTGTGATTTGTCAACAAATAGGATTTACTTTAGAAGGCATGTCTTCTTTTCCAGTTTTGGACGTCAGCGGTAATTATTTTTGAGCTATACCTGCAATCCTATAAAAGTACGCTATGAGATATTCTATAAGAATTTGTAGTGCAAGCGTTAGTTTAGTAGTAATTTTACCGGAAAAAATTTACCTGGAAAACTAAAATATTATAACAGGCATAAGAGTAAAAACAGCAGTAATGTTAGCATTATTATGCATTTTAAAAATAACAGTTACAAGCAAGAAGTTTAAAACCGAATGTACAACATTATAGACATCTTTGTTTTGTGGTGGTAGCCCCAAATATGTTAAAATTAACAATGAACTTGTGGATGTGTTAGAAAAGCTATCGTAAGAAGTTATGGATGGACAGAATGATTTTTTTCCGAGCTGCTTTTTTCTGTATGACTTTTGAAAGATCCAATTTGGTGCTATGACTCAAAGAGCTGAACGATTCATTTGCTTGCTGTATTTTTCACGTGCAGCAGCTTTCTAAAGATGTACAAGTTCATGGTTCATAGTTCCTCTTTACATTGTATATATCATGTAGTTAAATTATTAATAAACACGATCTAATAAATGAAGCAATTTATGTTGATAATACATAAAAAATATAATGTCTAACACGTTGTGGTTATTTTAACGTACCTAGTTAGTTTATTTATTAGTTTTTGTTTGCAAAAGGTATTAATTAGGACAAATTTAATAAAACTTGTTTATTTATACACAAAAAATAGTTGCACTATTATTTTTCATTCGAATCAATTAACCATCAAGAATAACATCGTGCAATCGTATTATACGTATATTCATATTCTGCTAAGGCATGTATTATTATTATTATATTCCTGTAAACTAAGAAAGAATAATGTATGAAATTATTATATACTGTTGCATTATGTGACTCTAAATCAACGCTGAGCAACAAAACTTTGCTCACTAACATTCCTAACTCGACATTTCTCTGAAAAAGTTAGAGTTAACTACGAAATTTAAATTGAGGAGGAAATTTTCCAACGGAGTCAGCACTTTGAATCAGCTCAATTGTTAGAGACCTATCTGCAGTTATACTGAATATTTGTTTAAAAATCTGTATACTGGAAAGATGCTGTTCATTTTTTGTCATATGTTGTTTATGTCAAAAATTGAACAGTGTTTTGTCTCTGCATGCATTATACCAGGTGGCCGCGTGCGTCTGCACTATAGCGATACCTGTAGTGCAAGCGAAACACACAGAGGTGTCCGTGTATTAGACGGTAAAGATGTAGACGCAATGTTCTATTGGATTACTACAGAGCTATAGTGCAGACGCACGCGGCCACCTGGTATACTACTGTTGAAATTAAACTAACAAAATATGTACTGCAACTCGACGAGTTTTATAGTCGAGTTGCGGTATAGATTTTCTCATTTTAGTTCTCAACGATGACACGTGTCCATATCCATAACATAATACGTAGTACGTAAGTATTCTTCGGTAATTTTAAACAAAACGAAAGCGATGGTAATTGTGATTTCTACGATAACTTCCAGGAATTTTATACCGAAATTGCAATTAAGCACGTTTGTTAATATTTAACCTTGCCTAATGTCCACGTGTGGTAAACATGGTTAGTTTTAATATCCAATAATCAATTTTAATTTCAGACAATTGACGAAGATAATTCGATTTAATTTATTTAATGATTAACGTTAAATTTATAATATTTTTGTTACCTTTATATTCCATCATAAAATATAGCAAATGTGTACCTATATAAGTTATTGCATTAATATGATGTACTAAATATGTATATTTAGCTAGAATGTACCTACCAATACAGCAAATATAATGTAGTGATTCCTCCCGGATCACAATATCTATCCAGAAAACCTTTCTTTTAATATTTTATATTAGTCGTTTCATGCAGTCTCAGTTATTCCATAAATTAGACATTTTAGACGAATATGTAGTTTCGACCATCTTACTTGCAAAGAAGGGTTGTGTTAATTAATATTTTGAATTTATTTATTTTTCAAGCGAATGTTTATAAAGAAGGTGAATAAGTGTGGCAAACGCCAAATATTATTAATTAAAAGCTTCTCAAGTAATGTTCTTTAGTAATAATTCGGTTCATGCCAAGCGAGGTCGCCAGTATACAGCCAGCTAACCGCCAAAGCAGAACTATACAGCTACACAACATTTATACCCTATCTATCTCTATTGTCGACCAAGAGATCCAAACATTAACAGCCAAGGATCATTAGAACTGGAAGTAGAGCTGAAGGAAGAGGACCGTGCGAGGAGAACGCCAAATACCCACAATATCCTAGTGTCGACTATATGTGTATTTGAGAGCATGTTTTCTATGGGTTAATATGTAACATGCTTAGGACAAGGAAAATGTGTACTTCATTGATTCAGGAAACTGTATTTGTGCGGACTGTACCAGGTTGCTCTAAGGAAAACGTACTTTGTGCTCTACCATAATGGATGATCCTATAGCTTTCGTCACGAAGGTCTTACAGTAGGAGCTTTATAAGTGGCTTATACGGTTCTCACTTATCCTACTAACAACTATGACAACCGCGGTACAATTTAAGGCCACTATGTCCGAAACAATATGGTACCTTAATACTTCAACTACAAAACACAATATTTCACCCACAAAGCACCAAACACTGAAGATAAAGCCGATGCGTTTCAACAGCAAGGCTGTCAGTATAAAGACGTTTAAAAATAACTTTTTTCGTAGAGGCAGTTTGAAATTAGTGCGATATATGCATGCGCAAATTGCAATGATAAATTCAATGAAAATCGATTTTTTGTTTGATCTTTCTACGAATGCATGTTCAAAATTATTTTTAGAAAATCCCGTGTCACATGATATTAAATTGATGTTTTTCAATGAATGAATTTATAATATACACTGGTAAACTATTTTTATATAAACCAATGATTGCAAGATACTAAGTTTAAAAATAATATAATTTTGTTTATTTAATATATTAGACAGTATTTTTCATATACTATTATTAACCGCATTTTAATTAACACGATAGTGCTCAAAAAATTTATTATTATGGAAACGAGATAGTGATGTGTTCCTTGTAGAAATAAAATAGTGTGGACCATGACTGTCAAAGATGTGACAACTTGATAGTAAGTTATTTATGTATATTTTTTCCCTATTTTCTTGGTTGTATCTGCTACTCTTTATAATAAAATTGAGATTTGGATAATCATCCAAATCTCATATCAAATGAAAACGTTGCAAATACATTTTTAATGTGTTCTAAACGTATGGTCAGCGTAATTGTGTAGAGTAATTTTTACAACAATGACGATATATGAAAAAAAAAATTAATAGATTATCAAGCAACGTCCAGTAAAGACTTGTGGAAGTTTTTTTAGAAATAGTGGATTATGTAAGAATAAAAATAATTCATTAAAATCTCATCTTAAAAATCCTGATGAAATAAATAATTTTTTTGTTAATGCAGTCCCGCAGTCTTCTATGGACATACACGCCTTTAACTTATATAGCACTACTAACAATATGTTAAACACTAATCAATTGGAATTCGTACCTGTTGATGAGGATACTGTTAATAGATTTGTCTTTTCGATTAAGAGTAACGCAAATGACATAGACGGACTAAACATAAAATTTATTCAATTGTGTACACCATATCTTCTTCCTTTTTTGACTCACATAATTAATTGCTGTATAGAGACTAGCCGTTTCCCAGAGTGCTGGAAGCAATCTCTTGTCCGACCTCTTCCAAAGAAACCGAATTCTATGGTTTACGCAGATCTGCGACCTATTAGTGTTTTACCAGTGTTGTCCAAAATTGCTGAAAGAGTAATGGAGAGTCAGTTAAGGCAATTTGTACTAGATAATGATATTTTACCTTCTACTCAATCGGGATTTAGGAAGAACTTTAGTTGCAACACGGCATTACTTAATATCACAGATGACATAATTAGAGAACAGGATAAGAATAACTTAACACTTATGTGCTTGCTTGACTTTACGAAAGCATTTGATACCATTAACCATTCGCTAATGGCCGCCATTTTTAGGTTTAGTGCAAAGTTCTATAAATTTATTATACGATTATCGTTGGAAAAAGCAATGCGTAAAGATAATGTCCCAAGAGCTGGATACTGCCCATTACTGTTTTCTACCTATACTTCTGCGATGGCTAACTGTTTTACCTTTTGCAAATGTCATTTTTATGCAGATGACACGCAGGTTTATTATTCTTTTCCAGTATCCCAGTTAGATGTAGCATGCCAACGTCTAAATACTGAGCTCTCTAAGCTTAGCGAATTTGCCAAATGTCATTCACTACATCTTAATCCGAAGAAAACTGATCTAATTCTTTTTGGTCCGAAAAAATAGACGCGACAATGATCTCCGAAAATCAATATTTTTGTTGAGGGTGAAAGAATCTTTAAAGATAATGTTAAGAGCTTGGGTGTATTGTTGGACTTCGACTTGAATTTTAAGGAACATATTAAGGTTTCCTACAGCGTGCTTATTCAACTTTAAAAATTTTATAAAACAGGGCTCTCTTAAATGTCAAGACCAAAAATTACTATGGAAACCTTAGTTCTTGCGCAGGTAGATTATTGCGATTCCTTATATCAGGCTCTATATTTGAGGTGCTCGAAACTACAAAAATTGCCGGCTCATGCATACGGTTGATATATGGAATTAACGACGGGATCATGTGACACATAGGCTGTATGATTTGAGGTGGTTGAACATGAAAAACCGGCGCCTATTACACTCTGCCACATTATTTTAGAAGTGATGTGCATAACCTCAATATCAGGTTTAAGGGCACCCTTACTCCTCCAATTCATAGATCTGAAAATTTCAAAAAGTGTTTTTCGTACCAAATATCGCACATTTATAATAACATACCACAAGAATTTAGAACTCTGCGGTCTGCCGCCTCCTTCCGTCGTAAATTTTGTCTCCATTTGTTCCTAGCGCAGGTATAGTGTTGCTTTTGTGGGAACTTGGTTTTTTATTATGTTGTATTTAAGATTTATATTAAATTATGGAAATACACTCATTTTTAGTAGAGGCAACTACTCTCTCTCTTTAGGTTTAGGCTTTAGGTTTAGAAAATGGTTGAGTGGAAGAGCAGATGCCAACTTTTAGTGACGCATCTGAACTCCGCCATATTTCCTATTATCAATATTATTAATATAGAAATACTGTTCATTTATTGTTATATATACTGGAAATAAAGACGCTATTACTATTATTATTATTTATAGATTAAATTATAAAAAAGAAATAAGATTATTACTGCTAAAATGTAATTCTGGAGAAAATAAAAATGTGGAAACGTTAAAAATAAACCTAGTTTTATTATAACGAGTAGTCGCTACAACCAAGAAAATAGGGAAAAATATATAATTCGACGGCTAATAAGAATATTAAAGCGTTATTTATGTATACATTAGATTTATATACAGGGTGAGTCACGACTATTCCCTCGGTCTCTTGTGTCCAAACGCTAAAAGATGTGAGTTTCAAATGTTAGGCAAATATGTAGGACGATAAGGAGCACATCTTAAAATTATTTGCAAGTAGACAGGGTGATTCAATAAAGTTCAGCATATCAAAGTTAGGTTACTTTTAATGGCACATCCAATATTGTATACCATTTTTGGTTTCTAGGTCATAAATTAGGATAACTTTGTTCATAGTTCTCTATACCTATCTGCTGCCAATTTTGAGAAAATTTGATTTTTATGAAAATGTCGGCCTTCGCGAAAAAATTAAAAACAGGAAATCTGTATGACTTGGACGATTTACATTTGTAAGAAGTTATTTTGACAAAGTGTGCTTTCAATAAACCGATAGAGTATTTTGATATTGGCTACATGGCATTAAGCAAAACAATTTATACTTTATATTTTTTCAACCAGCAATAACTCTTTTAAGTTAAATGGAACACCCTGTATTTTTCCATGGTATGTGAAAACACATTAAACCCTCTACCAAAAACTATAAAGATACCTGTATCTAAATTAAACGATTAAAATGTTATTAAAGAAATTCTTCAAAAATGCTTTAAAGCTGATGCTTTTCTCATCTACATAAATAGGCCATGCTTTCTAATTACTTGTGTGTGGATAATTATATTCCTTGTAAGTTGTATTCTAATGATAAATAAAGCTGGAAATTATGTTGAAATAATTTAATATCCGATTAATATATTATTAAAGAATAAGATAAAGTTCGAATAAATCACTCAAGTAATTGACTATTCGTCGAGTATTTGAATATTATTTGTTTGAATCGAACGAATATTTGAATATCAAAATGTGGAAAACTCCCCTTTTAGTTTATAATATATTGATATATTGCACGTTGGTAAGTTATGGTATGGTAGAATTGAAAATAAAGTAATTAAGTAACCGATATCATAAATAAATTAAGCAAATTACAAATATGCTAGACAAAAAAATGAGTAAATAAGATATAAAATTGTCAACCACATTCAATTTTAATATATTCGATTGAAATGAATTTAATAAGTTCTTCTCAAAAAAATGTCTCCTGTACTAAATGTTCGTTTGAATTGAATAATGTACGTTTTCGGTGTTTAAATAAGTTCTCAGGCGATATTTCGTAAAAACAACGATTTATTTCTATTAATAATAGCGTGGTAACAATATAACACTAACAATTTACTAACACTAAGAGATTATTTATGTCGATAGACTATTTATTTGTACAAGTTAACGTTTGGTAATAGACTGTTCCTCCGGTGCAATCTCGACCCCCTTTTATATATCCTGGTGTTTCCCGAAGATTCCATTCTAGAACTTTCTAGAGTTTTTCTATACTTCTGTAGATTTGAATGTTTTCTCGAATGAGTCATAGGCGTACGGCCGTAACAATAAATATAACAACATATACATATAAATTATCTCATGAAAAAGATTACAGTAGATGTTCACATTGATTGACCATCTTATTCTATACATGTTACAAGCAAAAGAAGAATCTTCTTCCGCAAAATCCCTGGAGTGATTGAATGAAATTCATTTTACAGATAAAAATCGGTGACGCCAACACCACAACGCTTAATTAATTCATTCAGGACACATGTTTCACGGGCTAATAGGCAGATTTTTATTTATATCATACAAGACCACAGGCTCTGAAATAATATTATTTTTTATTTTAGTTTCATATCTTCGAGAATGGTACAGGTGGTGTATTGTTTGTTTGTTTGTTTTATTCTTCATTTACTAGATGTAATAATTGTTTAAAGTGTACCATTTGTGCATAGGAATTAATGACAGTTGCAACTAGATGAACATATGCTAATTTTAAAGCAGCATGGCCTCCCATTTAGATGAAAAAGGTATTGGTTTTTCAAGAATTTCGTTAATAACATTTTAGTCGTTAAATTTAGATATAGATATCTTTATAGATTTTGGTAGGGAGTTTAATGTGCTTTCACATAGGATGGATAAATACAGGGTGTTCTATTTAATTTAAAAGTCTTATTGATGATTGAAAAAATATAAAATATAAATTGTTTTGCTTGATGTCATGTAGCCAGTATCAAAATACTCTACCGGTTCATTGAAAGCACACTCTGTCAAAATAACTTCTTACAAATGTAAATCGTCCAAGTCATACAGATTTCCTGTTTTTAATTTTTTCGCGAAAACCGACATTTTCATAAAAATCAAATTTTCGCGAAATTGGCAGCAGATAGATATAGGGAACTATGAACAAAGTTATCCTAATTTATGATAGGGAACAATATAGGGTGTTTCATTAAAAATAGCCTAACTTTGATATGCTGTACTTTTTGAATCACCCTGTATACTTGTAAATAATTTTAAAATGTGCTCCTTATCGTCCTACATATTTGACTAAAATTTTAAACTCATATCTTTTAGCGTTTAGACACAAGAGTCCGAGGGAATAGTCGTGACTCACCCTGTATACATTAGGTATGTTTTGACAGTTCTCTTTAAAAGTTTGGGTTTTACAAAAAGTGATGGCAAGTTTAGGATTTAGAAATGGCTGATTTCCAGTATTTAAGTTGACACTTCGTTAATCCTTCCTAAAGTTATTTATGCTGAACGTAACCAATAGCTTGAAAGGATTATTAATATGGAACATAAGTAAAAGTCTTGACTAGGTGTTTGGGATATCGATTGAATTACATTATACTTTACACACAGTATAAATATAACATAATATTAAACAAATACAAAAACTAAACGTTTATTAATTCTTGTCATTAAGGACTCGTAAAATAACTATGATCGGGTGTTACCGAATTAAAAACCAGTAACTCGCTCTGCATCATATATTCCTTTGTTGTAACAGGCTTGGAAACTAATTGATGTTTAATAATAACCCCAAATACTAACATGTAAAGAAGTCAAGTCAGGAGAGTGAAGAAAAGATGTTGAGTAAAAAGCTTAAAATTGTGGGGAGGTGCTCCATTCTGTTGATATCAAACTGGTACCGCCTCTTTATTTGTAAGAGTATGTTACTCCTGTAGTATGACTTCTAAAATGTTACAATGTGTTGTTTTAATGTAATGAATTGTTCTCGTGGATAAAAGTAGGTTCCTCGCGAAATTTCTAATGGAGATAGTAGATAGTCCGTAAAATATCCTGAAACATTAATTTCATTGTCAACTACTTGCTAGTTTTATTAATTTTTGTCCAAATGTAAATTAGTGAAAATGAGAGCAGTTTTTAAGAAATCAAATTTTAATTTGTAATTCCTAAATTACTGTAAAAATTGAATTGTCACATTTTTGACGGTCATGGCCTACGCTTTATTAATGTTGAAAAATTAAGTTTTGTTATTTTTAAGTAAAATAACGAAATATCTTAAAATTGATTAGGTTTAGGTATAGGGAATGCAGTATCAATTGAATGAAAATAAAAATTGCAATGAAAAACTTATATAAAATACAGGGTGTTGTATTAAGCGGATTATAATTTTATTGTTTGAAATTGTTGGAACTCAAGGATATGCGTAAAACGCTCTGAATAAAAAATTTAATATTTTCAAAGAAGAAACACTTTAGTGATCTCTTATAATTTGCTGTGCCAAATTTTAAATCAGTAGCATTCTTCTTTGCACCAATATCGGGATTTATTTGTGGTTTTCCCACAAAATTGATAAAATTGACATATCATAAAAGCTATAAATTTTTGGTATAGGACATGCTACACGAAATTTACTCAAAATGTGATTAGATTTACAGCAATAGTGTAATAATAATACTTTTTTCAAAATAATGTTTTCATTAAGAATATTAAAAAATATACATGGCGCTCCATTAAAAAAAGTTGTAGTTCTGAACATCTCGGAAACAAAATATTTCATTGTTTCTCTGTTGATACCACTTCAACCAGAATAAAAAATATAACCAATTGGCTAATTTAACCTACACTATAGCTCCAATAATAAGGAAGTTAGAAATAGCGACCACTTAAGTTTGGACACGGTGTATATTATATTTTCTTGTCAAAATAAATACTCGCTGAAAAATAAGTAATGTAGTATAATCAGACATTATAATTTTAGGGCAAGGTTGTGAGCGTTTAAAATTCAACATTGTGCATATAATCAATAGATACACACTCATATACATATATACCCATATATCCTTAGCATACAGAATTTATGAAGTTTTCCGCAAACGTTTCCTTGAACTAATTAAAATAATAGGATTACAGTTACGTATCTGTATCTGTCATTTATATCCATATTACAAAACGTTTTAAAATAATAAACTCTACAGGAGGACGCTTGTGTAAATAAGATTTTCAAAACTTATACAGCTTTCTTGTATTCGCATCATTTATGTTCGTGACTTTCATGAGGCATAAAAGTGATGTTATAGTTGTAAATTTAAAGTAATTCTTGTGACATCTGAATCCTTGTCAATAACACTTTCAAATAACACACAACCACAATTGTTTATCATTCAATTCTACTTTAACTCTTTTTTTCAACATAGGCATAAGCAGATGGCATAATGTTTCTTATCGATGCCCGACTTGGTAATGTATAATCGGAATACGTGCTCCAGAAGGAGACAAATGCTTCTTGGTCTAGTGAAGTGAACAGTAGAATACATAGAATAAAACAAACAGTTATATCAAATGTTAATAGTTCGCTGCATCGTTTGCCACGGATTGCAGAACAGTGTTTTATACTTTTTAGACGGCGTTCAAATACAAAACTAATGATTAAATCTACTAATGATTATTACAAATAATCAAAATATCGAGAATTTTTAAACAAAGGAGTTTCTCTTTAGCATCTTTATACACATTGAATTGCCGTTTACGAGTAGGTAAGTACATGAATGATATGTCTGCACGTGCAGTAGGTAGCTGTCATATATATATTTACATATGTACGTATGTATGTATATGTATAAGTACTTGCTCGTTGCAGAATGTTTAAAATCTATCTAGAGCATAAGCGTGTAATAATGATTTAACAAATTATAGAAAAACTAAATTAATTACAAGTAGACATCGATTATTTTAAAAAGAAAGTGCAAAATTTGCTTTTAGGTATGATAGTATGTACTTATATTCGATTATGTCTGTATACTAAATGATTTTCAAACACTTCAGATTGTTGTCAACATAGTAATACAATAATCGCACCGTTTAATATTTCTAAAGTGTAAAGAAACTCGGTCAACTCTATCAATGGGTTATTTACCTCGCCCGAAACGTTCGACTAATTTTGGCTTATCAGATTTGTGTAGAATCCGTCTGGAATTTCTGATTAGACCTTTATGCAATTTTGGTTAGTATGTCATTTAACGTATTTTCTCTGACCGATATTTCTATACTTGTCTGCTGTATAGAAGCATTAATACTTGCTAATTATAAGAGATAAGTAGAGAGTTTAGTTAGCCAATAACACTACTAAAACTGAAATCTGCACATGCTTAAAAATGAAAAGCGTATAATTGATTGTAAACTGTATAAACCATCACCATTAAAAGATATTCGGAAATTTGTATTAGTTGGTTTGTACATCATAATAAAATTGGGCAATTCCGCTACGTTATTTTAATCATTTAATTATATTTTCGTTTTACTACTACTAATTTAGCTTAATATTCACACAAAAATTCTATGTTAAATCTATGCACTCTAGTTCTAGTAATTTTGCTAATAACGCTGATCAATATGATTTTTGTCTCACGATCTCGATATTTGTTATTTTGATTTTTTAAAATATTTTAAGACGTTTTTCCGTCCACTTGTCAATTGCCCAATGAGCTAACTCAAATTGTGCTGTTGCTATTGGTGTTCAGCTCCAGAGATGTACAAACGTGAGCTACTAGTCTACATACGTGAATGAAATAGTAAGGACAGAAAAAAGTCACTGAAAAGAATGGTCTAACTGCGAACCATTCATTTCTGTACGGAAGAATGTGAAACATGACGTATTATGTAATCTTAAAAATGTATATTTATCTCTATTACATACCAAACTATGATTAATAAAAAATATCATCAACAGAACTTTCCTAAAATTAGTGATGCAAAAATGAAAGAAGGAATATTTGTGGGTTCACAAATGTAATCATTAACATACGATGAAAAGTTTGACGTGCTGCTTAATCCACTGCAGGAAGCCTCTTAGCAACTATTCAAAAATATTATAGCTTTTTGAAAAATCGAAAGGTGGAAAATTTCTCCCTTAGAAACCTTGTGTGATGGGGAAATCATATTTCAATTTAGGAGACAAATACTATCAAAATCACATATTTTTCTTTTTGATACAAAGAAAAGTTGCTTTTCTGTTTCTCACTTTAATTAACTGTATTACAGAAATATGTATAATGTGTATAATATGTATATGTGGTTTAGCCAATGAACTATGACGAAAACAGCCGGTTACAGGTTCTTTTTTGCTGAAAAATGCATGTGTAGACCGCTATTGAGTTTTCTCGAATAAATATGTAGCAGTTAAGGTACTACGTTATCCAAAAGTCACCCGTTTTCGAGATATTGTGGTTCTTTTGTTTTTTTTTTCAAAGTTCACTACTTACTCTCACTCAAGGTGGTGAGGGACCCTTCCTAAATGGCGGGGAACTTGTCCACATGGTAACATGTGGACGAGCCCAGCAGCGGGCTAAGCGCAACTCAGTCCTTTAAGGCAAAGCCTCTTCCTGCTGCCGACCGCAGTGCGGGGTATAACTACCCCACCCTACCCGAGGTACCACTGTGCAAGCAGAACACTGCGGTCTAGACCAGTAAAGGTCGAAAATAAATCTCCTGACCGAGCTGTCGTGTCGTGGCTAAGGTCTGCACCAGGAGACACGGCGCCGGTCGCATTGTGAAAGATACCACATATGCGACCGATAAACCGTCCCCTTCGGGGGTCGGGGGTCTAGGCTTAATTGCACGGGCCGAGAGGAGACAACCTCATTATCAAACCTAAATCCTAAGGTGGCGGACTAGGCCGAGAGGATGCGTGGCTGGATAGAAGACCAGTTCCAACTAGTCCAACCAAGGGGCAACAGGCGCACCCCATTGGATTATAGCCTTACTCCAGTAATGCGGGGCTCTGCTGGAGCGTACCAATATTTCCCCAGCTACTCGTGGGATCAACTATGGAAGAAGATCAAAACAAAAACACAATTAAAAAACCCTTTCCCAAAGCTGAAAAGCAGGAAAAAACGCTAAAGATGGACCAAAGGCGGAAACGCCTTAGATCTAAGCTACCTAAGACCAACCTGAAGGTTGGCTCCGTCGAAGACGTAGACCTTATGTCCGACGACGAGATCCGAACAGCTCGACTGTCGGGAATATCCAAAGTGCAAAAACTGGTGAAGCAGGGTCAAGATTACATTGAGGCCAGAAGAGCCGTAATCAAAGACAACTTCATCCGGCACGCACAAAAGGGCCAGGAGGACGCTACCAAGGCGCAACCACAAGCCAAGAAGGCAAGCAAGCCGCGAGAGTCGGGAAAGGCCAAGCGGGTAAGCAAAGTGCCGGAGGGGACCGAAAAACGACCACGGTCGGAAGGTAGCACCCCACCGAGTGCGCCGAAGAGCAAAAAGCCGAAAACAGAGGGCTCGACCTTCAAAGAGGCAGTCTCTTCGGTGAAAGTGACGGTAGTCAGCGATGGCTACCCTGCTAATCACTTGGAACCGGACAAGCTTAGAGCAGTCCAGAACGCCTTACTGGCTGCCTACGATACGATTACGGAAGAAGGACCCCAAGTCCGTTTCGTAAGATGTACGCATCGTCCGGGCCACCTTATTGTGACCTGTGCCGATGAAGACAGCGCCCAATGGCTTAAGGAAGTTGTTCCTGCTCTCAGGCCCTGGGAGGGCGCAGCCCTCAGGGCTTTGGAGGGCGGAGACATTCCAAGGCCGTGGGTTTGCACCGCTTTTGTGCCTGATGAAGAGGGACAAAAGGTACCGGCCGAAAGGGTACTAAGCCGTTTAAGGGTAAGTAACCGAGGCCTTAACACTAAACTTTGGACCGTTTGGAACTCCACCAGAGGGGACAAAGGAACAGTGTGGACCTTCTCCGCAGACAGAGAGTCGGCGGAGGAGCTCAAAAAGCTAGACCTGCAGCCGTACTTTGGCCTAGGAAAATTAAGATTCCGGGTCAAGGAAGGGCAATCAGGTCTAGAACAGACAGGCGAAGATAGCGCCACTAGCGAGAAGGAGCCATCCGACCCGAAAGGCACAGTGGCCACCGAGGAGGAGACCCCGTCCATCGACCCCAGCCCGGAAAGCCAGTCTTCTGAGAGCGGAATTAGCCCCCTCAAAGGTATTCTGCCCCTGTGGGGGCTGTTCCAATGGAGGAGGACGAGGCTGCCGGGGGAGCGGCCGACAAGGAACCCTCTTCATAAAAATGAAGAGGGAAATCCAGGTCCTGCAGGCGAACCTACAACATGCAAAAGCTGCATCAGCAACGCTTGTTAGGAGGTTCGATAATGAAAGCCTAGATGTGGCACTACTGCAGGAACCATGGCTCGTAAAAGGGAAAGTTGCGGGCCTAACACCACAACAAGGTAAGGTATTATACAACCCTAGGTCAGTTAGGCCAAGAGCTTGTATACTCCACAGTTCAAGGGTGACATGTACACTAATCCCGGTCCTCTGTACCGACGATGTGGTTACAGGTATCCTTACTGCCAAGACCGAGGAAGGGACTAAAAGCTGGATAGTCTGCTCAGCCTACTTCCCCGGGGAGGACAAGGAGTGCCCACCCTCCATATTAAGCAGCTTAGTCGCATATGGAGAGAAAAGAGGCCTCCATGTAATAATAGGATGCGATGCAAACGCACACCATACAGCATGGGGAAGCACGAACACCAACGCACGAGGTGAGTCACTTATGCAATTTATATTTTCAGAAGGGTTGGAAGTAGCCAATATAGGCAGGGAACCCACATTTGTCACAAGAGCACGAGCAGAGGTACTTGATGTTACGCTATGCTCGTGCAAGGTAGTTAATACGATAAACAGATGGCACGTATCGAAGGAACCTTCGTGTTCGGATCACCGACACATAAGATTCAACCTGAACGTCAGTCTCACCGAGGCCAAGTACAGAAACCCTAGGGAGACATACTGGCAAGGATATTTAACGTCCCTCCAGGTGTCTCTCGAGGGAGGGACAGCCCCGGTGGAAAGAATCGAGGGGTTAGAACTGGCAGTAGACCAAGTGCACGAAGCTATTATAGCAGCATACAAAGAAAACTGCCCAGAAAGAACGAGGCGGTACAAGGGCGCCAAGACAGTGTGGTGGAATAGGAACCTAGAGCAATTACGAGCCGAGGTCCGCAGGTTATTCAACAAAGCCAAATCCGACCACACATGGGAGACATACAAAACTAAATTAACGCAGTACAATAAAGAGATACGTAAGGCGAAAAGAGACTCGTGGAGGAAATTCTGTGAGGAGCTGCAAGATACCCCTGCATGCTCGCGCATCCACAAAGTCTTAGCCAAAGAGGGTAGTACTGCGACCGAAGTAGGTTTCATCAAACGAACGGATGGAACCTACACAAGCACTCATAAAGAGAGCATTGAAGAACTGATAAAGGTTCACTTTCCGTCCGCTAAAATCTTGAAGGGTACTCACGGGCCGGCCGAACCAGACCAAAGGCCGAACAGGCCGAAGCGAGACGACTGGAGGCTGGCCACAGAGATCACGAGACCCGCAAGAATTAGATGGGCGGTTAGCAGATTTGCACCATTCAAATCCGCGGGCACAGACGGGATATTTCCGGCCCTACTTCAGAAAGGGATGGAGATACTGATACCACATCTCACAAAAATCTTCAAAGCTTGTATAGCCTGGGGATGGGTTCCAAAGGCATGGCAAAAGGTCAGGGTAGTGTACCTACCTAAGGTGGGTAAGATATATGATCAAACGCCAAAGTCATACAGACCGATAAGCCTGTCCTCCTTCTTACTCAAAACTCTTGAAAGGTTGGTGGACAGGCATATTAGAGACACTGCGCTGAGAGAACATCCACTCAGTGACAGACAGTACGCCTACCAACCAGGAAAATCTACGGAGGCAGCGTTAGATGACCTCAACAGGCTAATTTCAAAATCTATAGAAGACAAAGAGATAGCCGTAGCGACTTTCCTGGATATAGAGGGGGCATTTAACAATGCCACCACAAACTCAATTATCGAGGCTTCAAGGAGAAAAGGAGTTGCGCCGAAGCTTCTGCAGTGGATAAGAGCCAGCCTGGAAAGAAGGATAATTACATCCACGATTGGCGAGGCTACAATCGAATCGGAGGCGGGAGGAGGCTGCCCGCAGGGTGGGGTGCTATCTCCTCTTCTGTGGGCCGCTCTCGTTGACGACCTAATTCGAAAACTGACCAGAAAGGGCTTTTACTGCCTGGGATATGCTGACGACCTAACAATAGTCGTTAGAGGGCGATTTCCGAAAGTTCTGATGGAACAGATGCAAAGAGCTCTAAACACGGTGGACAGCTGGTGCAAACAAGAGCGGCTAGTAGTCAATGCTCAGAAAATACAAGTTGTCACGTTTACAAGAAAAAGATCGTTAGAGGGTCTGCAACCACTAGTAATAGGTGGGGAAAGAATACCACAGGCCAAAGAGACGAAATATCTAGGAGTATGGCTGGATCAAAGGCTCACGTGGAACACTCATATCCAAAAAATAACCAACAAAGCTACTATTGCCTTGGGCAGGTGCAGGAGGTTATGTGGAAAAAACTGGGGCCTTAGCCCCAAAATGACTCTGTGGCTATATACCAGGGTAATCAGACCCATGATAGCACACGGAGCTATAGTTTGGTGGCCAAAAGTGCGGCAGGTGGGGGCGGCCAGAACGCTGGGTGGCGTACAAAGACTAGCTTGTCTGTGCGCCACAGGGGCAATGAGATCGACCCCCACAGCCGCAATGGAAGTCATTCTAAACCTGCCACCGCTACAAATCTTTATACAAGGAAGCGCTAGATCTGCAGCTTACAGACTCATGCACCGATAAGTAAATCGCACGGTGCAGAACATCAAAAATTACTAGATGAACTCAAGGCGGGGCCCCTAACGGGGACGCCAAGCGACGCCATGGTTCAGAAATTTAACCTAGATAGAAAATATCAGGTTATAATACCAGATAAGAAGGACTGGGAATATGGCCCCCCAGTAAGAGCGGACTCAAGCTGGTATACCGACGGCTCTAAAACGGACCACGGCGTAGGAGCTGGTATCTACAGAAAGAAGCCGTGCAAGGCCCTTTCATTGAGCTTCAGCAAGGACTCGACAATTTTCCAGGCTGAGGTTGCGGCGATTCACCACTGTGTCAGAGAAGTAGACAGTTGGGCCGAACCAGGAAAAAGCGTCGCTATTTACTCTGACAGCCAAGCAGCACTTAAAGCTATCAGTTCCGCAAGTGCTGACTCAAAGCTGGTTTGGGACTGCGTAAGAGCCCTAAATGAGGCGGGCACCCTAAGGAAAATCACTTTGGCCTGGGTCCCCAGCCACATGGGAGTGAAGGAAACGAGGCGGCCGATGAGCTGGCCAGACGAGGCTCGTCAAGGCCTTTCATAGGAGCGGCCCCTTCCTTCGGCACTACCAAATCACAAATTAAGAGGTCCATCTACGAATGGTCACAAAACAAGTCCAAGGAATGGTGGGTAAGATCGCCAGGACAAAGACAGGCTAAGGAGTTCCTAAGGGAACAGAGACCTAAGTTTACTGAAGACTTACTGAGTAAAGACAGGAAGACTGTCAAAATGATAGTAAGTCTGATGACCGGTCACTGCAGACTGAATAGGCATATGTTTAACATAGGCCTGGCAGAAAATGCTCTCTGCAATTCTGTCAAGAGGAAGAAGAAACCCCAGTTCATGTATTGTGCCACTGTGACGGCCTAGCGAGGACAAGGTTTCTAGTAATGGGGGTAGAGAACCCCACAGCCAACGGCTACACAAAAGAGCCGCTCTCAAAAATGATAAGTCTGATTAAGAAGGCGAAACTAGAGAGCGTTCTCTAAGGTAAAGGGGATCACAATAGACCTGTAAAGGTCGCGGTGAAACAGGCCCGCATGCCACCCCACTCTTAACCTAACCTAACCTAACCTACTCTCACTCAAACTTAAAATTTACGAAAATAATTGAACTTTTCCTCAATTTTACAGTTTTTGTCTGGCTAGAGGACATCTCAACACACATTATCGGTGAAAATTACGCTAAATACTTGGACAAATCAAAAGAAACAAATTAAAACCTCCGTTTTTGATGAAACTGTAGACACAATCGTTAAATTAATAGTCACAAAGATAGCGATTGTGTCTAGAGTTTCATCAAAAGCGAAAATTTTCATTTTTTTTCTTTTGATTTGTCCAAGTATTTAGCTAAGTATAGCAACTATAATGACGTTGCTGATGTAATGACACATTTGAAATGTTTGAAATGTGAGATAAATTAATACAAACAAAAGTTGAGCCTGGATGCAAATCTTAACTTTTAGAATTTTTTTTTGGTACTTTTTGTTACTTTTTCTAAATTACTTTTCTAAATTAGATATATGTTAGTAATTCGATAAAAAGGTGACAGATCCTACTATAATTTCCTTTCATTCCTTACTTTTGTGAATTTTTAAAAATATTGCGTAGAAATTTCGAAAAAGTTTGCCATTGCTGTATATGGAGAGAATTTCGCGCCACTTCCCACTGACCAACTAACTTTAAAAACATTTTTTACGCAATTTGCACAATTTCTTATTAAACTGAAGTTTTGCTAAATACTCAAATTTCACTCGCAGTAGTAGGTTATGCTTCGGTGACTTAAAACTCTACCATTACCCAGCAATTAGTTTTGGGTTAAAAGAAGTTATCTATTAGGTATTTTACTAATTTTATTTAGTTATTGTGTTGTTTATCATGCGCAAAATCAAATTACTTCCTTCTTATTAGTGCTATTTTTTTATAAGGAATTTTACTTATAACGAAATGTTTGAGATGGTATATTTATTAACGAAATGTAATCAGCGTTGCTTTTTAATTGTTGGTGTGCATGCAAAAAGATAAACTTTGGTGAACAGTGTTAAGAAGTTAAAGGAATGATTAAAGAAACTGTAGATGTTACCTACAAACTTCAAAGGAAAGGAAGAAACTTTTGCTCTAGCATTCAATGTCCGCATTCTTCTTAAACTTCCATGCAGCCGCCAGCGTCAAGCAAAATATATATTTTTGACTAAGAATTCTATTGTGTACGATACTTCAGCTGTAGCTCGCGTTTTTAAATTATTTTTTTTTCATTCTCCAAACGTGGACTCAGCGAAGAACATTTCAAATAAATAGTAAGTCGTATGCTATTGAAAATATACAGTATCAGATACTGAAAATTGTATTAATTATTACTCAATACACATTATAATACACGGTATAGTAAAAAAATATACGGGAAATATTTAGATATGTATATAATATACGAGAAATATTTATCTACGAGTAATATATAGACCTCCTTTGGGAGACTTCAATACTTTCTCGGGATTGTTTGACCTGTTGAGTTTTTTGTCTGTGCACCACCAAACAAGGGTAATACCGGGCGAGTGATATTAATATTGACTTTTTAACAAAGAGTAGAAATAAAGTACGATTTTCGGATGTCATCGGTTCTTTTAATTTTATTCCAACTATTGATTCTCCCACTAGGATTACCGCATTCTCGAGTACTTGTTTGGATAATTTCCTATATAGTAAGACCGTGTGACACCTTTAGCGTTAGGAATTATGATTGCAACTTATCTGATCATACTTCTCAAATATTGAAGTCTTCTATACAAGAAAATATAAAACAATCTAGTAAATGAAACTTTTGTAATCGACATTGTTTTGATGAAGTTAGTACAACTGCATTTGTCGAATTACTAGGAAATGTGACGTGGCAGAATGTTTTCGGTCAAACTTGCCCTGATACAGCATATAATGTATTTTATGAGACAATAAACTATGATTTTCAATTATGTTTTCCAGTACGGCGTTTTACGTCTAAAAGAAGTGACTACTCTACCTGGATATCATCAGAAATTCTAGAAATAAAAAATCAGGCACAGATATACAACAATTTATCAAAGAAATATGTTCAGACCTATTAGCAGATATCTCAATATGTTGTATGATGAGAAATTAAAACAGGAGCGGAAAAAATACAATGAAAATAAAATTAATTAATCCGCTAACAAAATAAAAGCTATATGGGAGCTATATCTGAACTTCAGGGAAATAATAATGAGATAAGAAATGAGATCACAATGAAGGTTGATAAGAAAGAAGTAGCAGACAAAGACAGCTAATAATTTCAATGTGATTTTTACACATTCTAACAACAAACAACTAACAATGATGATCTTATAGATGACTTTTTGAATAAAAATCCTCAATTCAATTCTAATACCTTCTTTTTGTCTGCAGTTATCAACTCTGATGTGGATGTCAGTAATAACTTAAAACCATCAAATTCTTATGGTTTTGATGAAATGTCTAATATATTAGCAAAAAAATTAATTTTTTTGTTTGTGATGCTTTAATGCATACACACATGCTTAAAATGACGGTGGTTCAACCTTTATATAAAAAAGGGCATTCTAGTTGCTACCCTAACTATAGAGCCATTAATTTGCTCTCTCCTTTCTCTAGAATCATTCAGTCAATAGTTGTGAAACAAATTACATCTTTTTTTTTTTCAAATAATAATGTTTTGTGATCATGTCAACGTGGTTATATGACAAATAGGAGTGTAGAGACTAATGCGTTATGCGAATTTACTTATAGTGACTCATAATTTAGATAAGGGTTTACTTGTGTCACGACTTTTCGTTGATTTTTTGCGTGCCTTTGACTATATTAACCATCGGATTCTTTTAGAAAAGTTGTATAGATATGGTATTCGTAGTGTGGCTTTGGACTTTTTTCACTCTTATGTTTCAAATAGGGTGCAAACAGTAAAAGTGAGGCAAACTATAAGTGATACTCGCCGGGCCGAGCAAGGAGTCTCACAGGGATCCATTTTGAGGCCTCTCATTTTCGTGGTATATATTGGTGATTTGCAGCATTATTTCAATAATGTAGAGAATATCTGTTTGTGTATGTATGCTGATGATACAACTATTTTAATTACAGACGTATGTGAAATAAATTTGCAAAATAAAATTAGAGTAATATACAGGGTGTAACAGTGGGAACACCGTGGTCCCTGGTAGTCAAATGGTAACAATTTTGAAAAAGTTACATACTGGAATATATGTAGGTGGATTAGATCTACAATTTAAAAATAATAGGCAATATACAGGGCGTTTCAAAACTTAGCAATGTATCACAGTTACGTTTTTCTTAATGGAACATCCTATATTTTATGGCATTTTTGAGTTGTACACTGAAATCTAGATCAACTTTATTTAAGGTTTCCTATGTCTAATTTTTGTAGTTTATGAGATATTTCAAGTTTTTTGAAAATGCAATGTTGCACGAAAAGATTAGTATATCGAAAACGACTTAATTCAGGGAAATGGAACGAAAAGCGTAAATGGCAGACCGTTTCGCTGATTGAATGCCATATTCAAAGTTGTCGAGTATTCTACTGGTCGTTCATGTACCAAGGGCAAACTTTGTGAACTTCTTACGTGCATAACTTCATTATTTTAAATGGAACACCCTGTATGTATTTATGTTATCAGATACAACATTTTATTTTTTAAAAACCAGTATCAGGAATTCCTATGACTATCTGTACTAGTTTTTAAGTTATTTGCGTTTTTCAGATAATTTAAGTGAACTACATTTGTTTTTTGTAAGTGAACACCCACTATACCTTTACATCGATGGATAGATATATTATTATTCGAAGAAGTTGATTTTCTGTTGTCACAATTTACATGAACACATAAATTCCAAGTAATAAAAATAAACTAAACAAAGCAGCAGTAAATATTTTTGTATTTCGATTAAGAAAAACGGATTTTGTATAAAATAAACGAAAACACATAACAACAAAATAAACGAAAAAGTGCTAGCATTCAACATAATTGCCATTTTCTTCAATACAGAAAATAACCCTCCGTTCAAATGCTGTTGTAACGTTCCTCAGCATATCCGGTGTTACTGAACTGAAGGCGTCTCTGATTCTCGTTTTCATATCCTCTGCTGTAGTGGGCAAGATATTGTAAACGATCCCTTTTATATACCCCCAAAGGAAAAAGTCCATACATGTTAAGTCCGGAGACCTTGGTGGCCAATTGCACGAACTATCAAGTTTTTAACGGACCGTTTAAAATGGGTAGGAGCGCCTTCTAATTGAAGCCACATCTGGTTTCTAATATTCAAGGGAATATTTTCCAAAAGGGCGCAAAGGTCCCTTTTTAAGAATCTTAAAAATTCGTCTCCGTTTAGGTGCCCATTGAAGAAGGATGGTCCAATTACATAATCGCCTATATGCCTCTAAACACATTCAAACTCCAGCGATGCTGCCTATCCAAAGTTCGAAAAAGATGGCGATTTTCGGTATCATAATAATGAAAATTGTGACGGTTTTCTAATCCATTATTATGACAAGTGGATTCATCGGTAAATAAAACGTAATTAAAAAAATCATTATGTTCTGCGTTTCTATTAAGAGCCCACATGCAAAAATCAATTCGCCGTTCATAATCTATTGCGTATAAATTTTGATGGTATTGCAAGTGATAGGGATGGTATTTGTGTTTTGTTAGTATCCTAGATACGCTTATATGAGTTATATCTAATTCCTTGGCAATCTGTCGTGTGCTTTTATGCGGTTCTTCAGTGACTGCTGCCAATACCACGAATTCATTTTCTACATCTACAGTTGCTGTTCGCCTTTTGTTTGCAACGCTCACTGTGGCACGGAATCTATCTAACAAATTTTCAAATACCCTTTTATCTGGATGTTTTCGGTTTGGATATTTCTGCGAATACACCCAAGACACAAGGAAGCAATTTGCCTGACACTCACCAATAACTAAAATCATATCAGTTCTTTCTTGCAACGAGTATGCCTTCATGATGTTAACAGAATACACCTCAAATTGACACTTTCTCTATGGGGATCCAACCTCCTAGATTAAATAATAACAATTTCCGTAAGTTATCTAAAAAACGAAAATAACTTAAAAACCAGTACAGATAGTCATAGGGATTCCGGATACTGGTTAGACCATAAAATGTTTTTAAAAATAAAATGTTCTATCTGATAACATAAATACATACAGGGTGTTCCGTTTAAAATAATAAAGTTATGCACGAAAGTTTGCCCTCGGAACATGAACGACCTGTAGAATACCTACTCGACAACTTTGAATACGGCATTCAATCAGCCAAACGATCTACTATTTACGCTTTTCGTTTCATTTCTCTGAATTAAGTCGTTTTCGAGATACCTACTAAACTTTTCGTGCAACATTGCATTTTCAATAAACTTGAAATATCTCATAAACTACAAAAATTAGACATAGGAAACCTTAAATAAAGTTGATCTAGATTTCAGTGTAGAGCTCAAAAATGCCATAAAATATAGGGTGTTCCATTAAGAAAAACATTGCTAAGTTTTTAAACATCTTGTATATTGCCTATTATTTTTAAATTGTAGATATAATCCACCTACATATATTCCAGTATGTAACTTTTTCGAAATTGTTACTATTTGACTACCAGAGACCACGGTTTTCCCAATGTTACACCCTATGCGCAGGTGACTACATGGTCTGACAAGAATAAATTACTGTTAAACAAAGATAAGACGGTCTTGTAAGAGGTTTTAGTTCAGAGCTAGGGAGTTGATTGGTAATACATTGCTTGACATACTATTGGTTAGTGATATAAAAATTCTAGGTATTGTTTTTGATACGTATCTAACCTTTAAGTCCCACATTGCGACTCTTTGTGAATGATTGCGCAGAATCTGTTATACTCTGAAATTTTTATCTATGCAATAGTAATATAATATTGACACTATATTAGCTACGTTAATTTTCTCTCACTCCTACGTTATGGTATTATATTGGGGGTAATAGTAGTGATTCTCAGCGAGTGTTTATCCTTCTGAAATATGGTATACGAATTTTGTCAAATATAAACTTTAGATAGTCCTGTAAAAATAAATTTCGAAATTTCAGAATTTTAACTTTGCCTTCTTTATATATTTTTGAATCATTTTTTAGTCAAAATGACTTAACGCATAGCTATGGCACAAAAAATAAACGTAAGACCAGATTACCACTAGACTGCAAAATATGATAAAGGTTTCTTCGCCACTGGATGTAGATTTTATAATTAATTGAGTACTGATGCAACTTCCTCTGTAAATATTAATACAGTAAAACTTCGATCAACCGGCACTCGATTCATCGTCACCTTCTGTTAACCGTCACTATACTTGCTGCCGTGCGAATTAATTTTTAGGAAACTTGTTTCTAGGGCGCAGGCGCCGTTTTGATTAAACACGCATTTATGCAAATGTAATTCGTTAATACATATGTATATGTAATGTTATTTAAGAAATATGTACATTACATTAAAATACGTATACGTACATACATATATTTAAGTAAAAATATTATATGTACTAGTTGTGGTTGAAAGAAAGAAATATAAGTACATACATAAAATTTTGTTTCTATTATCCGTCTTTTTCTCATATCCGTCACCTTCTGGTCCCGACCACTGACGGTTGATCGAAGTTTTACTGTATAGGTATTTAAAAGTTGCTATACATTAGACGATTTTTTCTGCTCATTTCTCTTTTTGTCGTATTCATTATAAGTATCCTGTAGTCGCGTAGTTTGTTTTTGTATGTTATTTTTATAATTTGTACTTTTTACATTTAGCTTTATACTGACGTATTTTGAACATGGCTATTGACATTGTAAATCAATTAGTAATGTAGTAGTTCAATGTGAAAAATACTAAACTGAATAGTCGCAACTAAACATGAAAAATTCGGGACACATGGCAGCAGCGTATGCATGCAAATTTGCATTTAATTTAAATTACACTGGAACCTCGTTTATATCCTTGCTCACTTATGTCCACACTCACTTACATCTTCACTATAGCACTCATTTTTATCCGCTAGGCATCCACCACCCGATAGTGCACGTATTCACATGAGCAAAACAGCGCGTAGCACGGCCTTTCCTCTCCGCTAACGGGATAAGAGTGGGGACCCCTCTGGTGAGGATATAACTGAATGTTTACGTTTCGCGACCGTGGATATAAACGACGTTCCAGTGTATAAGAAAAAAAATCCACATGGGAGGGTTAAGCGAGTTCACTGACCGTGGAATATTTATATACCTACGACACAACTACATACTAATTTGCAATTCAATGTTGCTATCATACGTACGGCTAACTGACCGATCGCAAATGCGATAATGGCCGAAATATCTCCCGCTATATATGTGCTACAAATCTGTCATGTTTAATCATAACTGTAATATTAAATGCGATAAACCGTTTAACCTCTAGCCAGACAGAGAGAGTACAAAAATATCTCTGCATAATCTTATTTATATTGTTAGTCGTTTGGTGCATCGTTTGCAAAGAAAAGGTCAGCATCCTCAATAAAGCTTAAATGAAATATTTCTAACGACATAAAAAATAATTCGCATATGGTATCAATTGGTTTCATTTCAGAGAAATTTTTAATAGCCCCGTAGTTCCATTTGGAAAAGTGCTAGTACAATAATGGAATCAAGGTTATACCTATAATAGAATATAATAATTTTTTGCCAAAGGTTTAGCAGTACTAGATAATAGCGTTCCTTGAATATATTCAAAAACTTCAAACATTGTGGTATTTTAAGTGTTTACTACCCACACATTGATGTGTATTGACGTGCACAAACAATGCACACCTGCATATTAAATATAAGCACGTTTTGAAAATACTTTGTTTTATTGCATTAAAGTTTTACATATGTATACATTATGTACACTCTGTTTTTAAGGTAATGCTGATGAATTCATATCAATAACACTTTCCACTTAGCGTATTGTGGTTATGAGACATCTTCGGCTAAGAAAGAGGCCACAGGGGATACAATACAGATCGAACGTGTATATCGTGTATAATTATAATTTTAAATCTCGATATGTGTATTTACCTGCTACCGGTAGAATGTAGGACTTTATTAAACCCTACTTTTATACCGTATGATGGTCAGTTTGCCTACATTATTTCAGAAGCATATTCTTTTAGTTGTTAATTTTCCAGACATTCGCGCTAATAAATCCGCGCTCATGCTGGAAAATTGTCTTCCCGAACTTGGTATGTAAATAACTATGACAAAACTGCTATACTACTGTCGGGATCACAAAAGAAGAGCTCTGCGTCACAAATTGCCACGTCTAGTAACGACACACATTCCTAAAATTACATAAACATATCAGTAGGACAGATGTTTCATTAGCCTGATGTAGTCAGTAATGTACAGTTCAAAGATAGAAATATAACCAAAATGAGATTTCTATCTACATACAGCCGCACTTCGAGACGTAATTTGATTAACGTTGTTTTACCAGTTGTCGAATTTCAAATAGGTTATTTGTAATCCCTTGTATTACAACTGACGTTAACCTTATAGTTTAACACTTCGTTATGTGCTCGTCATTGCATTTTTGAAATACTACCGGAAGTACGATGTCTCATATTACGCTGAAGTATCGATTTGATTCGTACGTTAATTTATTGATGATGTAGGGCTCTTCTTTCGTGATTCCGACAGTAGTTGTCTGGAATTCCATGTTCCTAACTGTACCTATAAAGCTACAAAAAATCATTATACAGTACATTTTGTAATCGCATAACTGGAACGTCACCCTAAGCAAAATATAAGAAAAAGAAGCACCTAAGACAAAATTTCGAAACATTTTCATGTTTAAATAATATCAAGTTAAATAACATAATATGTAGTAAAATAAATTATTCGGTTTTGGAAAGATATGTGTGTAAAGTTGTGGGCAATGCTTCACTTTAACGTGACTTATTTAGTCCTTGTATTTGTGAAGTGCTAACATTGTTACTAGTTTTGCTTTCAGAAACGATGTCAATAAGGAGTTAAGTTCATTTTAATTGTAAAATGACTAAACTTGGCAAATTCGGTACACATACCAGTAGCTTACGCATGCAATTTAGTATTTAAGTTAAATTATAAGAAAACAGTTAGGCACTGTACTTACCATTGGACGATTAGGTGAGCTTATCGATTGTGGCATATTTGTATACCGCACGATTGCATACGAATTTGCAGTTCAAGGTGGTTATTTGTCGGCCGTACGCTGACCCCTCGCAGAGCCGATAACGCTCAAAATATCTCCTGCCAGGCATGTTTAAAAACGAAAATGAAGGTTATAGGTATACTCGATACTTTAATTCAATTTCTGCAAATATCTCCTTTTACCAATGAGTTGGCATGTTGTTTATCTTATATACATAGCAGGGAAATATATCGAGCGTTATCGGGCTTGTAATCGGTAACTGGCCATACGTATGAAAGGACCCTTGAATTGCAAATTAGTATGCAGTCGTGTCGTGGTAAATACAGTGTGTAGTGTTTTCTTATAATTTAAATCAAATGCAAATTGCATGCGTATACTGCTTGCATGTGTTTCGAATTTGCCACGTCTACCGATTTTACTAATAAAGTATGGAAGTGTACGGAGTTGATAACTTGGATGGCAATTTTTTGCAACGAAGAATTAAAAAATATATTTACTTAGTTTTTACTGTGTATACAAAAATAAATTCACATTAAAACTATTTAAATAACAACCCTTATAAGTATTTATTTATTCCGAGCTGTTTGTTCTGGGCAATATTTTGCAAGTATCTTAAATTGAGTAGTTTTCAATGTTTATTTCTGTATAATATTTGATAATTCCTTGTAGATAAGTGTGTCGAATGTGTGTGGAATGTGTATGTAATATGACCTATACTACTAAAAAAATATTTACGAGTAAGAAATTATAGTATATTATTACTGTTATTCTATAGTTGTTTCATTTATATGACTATCCACCTTTGTTTTGTCAGAGCTTGAAAATATTACTTAAATTTTGATATGAAGCACAAAAACAACAATCAGTAAGACGTATCTCTAATTATCATATTTTCACAATTTACATAGAAAATTGTTTCGACTTCGTTAATATTTCTTGTGTGCATCATTTCTAGGACTTCGCTCTCTACTGTTGATTAAAATAGGTAAGTTCTCTGCAACACTGCGTAGGACAATATTATCCTACGGAAGGTGCAAAAATATGGATTTAGTAGGCAAAGATTAATTTTTCTTAAAGTATATGTATACACTGTGTCCAAGATAAGAATGAACTGTATGGGGATCTCGGGAACGGTAAGAGATACAAAGTTACTTAAATTGACGAAAAATGCCATCAGATACAGGTGTACTTTTTTCTCCGTCCATATAAAAAAAAGAAGTTGATGATGGTTACTCAAAAACGAAACGTCGGACAAAAAATATAAAAATACAGTCTTGTAGAGCTATAAAAGCACCAACGAAGAACTTTTATTTATTTTTCGATAACTTGTAAAATAAAGTCAGAAAGAAATAAAAACGAATATTGAAAAAAAAAACGTTTTCCTAAATATCTCAAAAACGAAACAACTTAATTGAATTAAATAAACGCCATATAAAAGGTCACTAAAATGCGCAACTTTTCGCAAACAACTTTGTATCTCTTACCCTTCCGGAGATCCGCATGCAGTTCATTCGTATCTTGGACACAGTGTATATACATAAATGTATTTTTCCTGCTTACTTCTGAGGGTTTTTGAAACACAATATAATACAAATAATACCTCTTATTACTAATTTTCTATTATTATATATCTACTCATTATACATATTTACTTTGCAATTGGACACTCTTAGATTATGATGTCATAACATATAAAAATAGGAATTAATTAAGAATGTTTTGTTTTGTTTATTTATAATTCATAAAACGCTAATCAGCACAATGCCGATGTTTACGAGTTAGTATAATACAATGCACTATAAAATACTTCGTTTAATGTTACAAAGAAAATGTATCAATTGTGTTTGAAACAAATACTAAAAAGAATTTAATCAATGTTTTTCCGTGCAAATAAATTGTTGTGTAGTTGTAAACTGGTATATGAAATATAGGCTAACTTATAGCGAAGTTTTTTATCGGATCATCGCTTATGATTATGAAATTCTGACGAATATACACACAATTGTTTACAAAGTACCAGGATATTTAGAAAAAAGTTAAATAACACGTACATAGGTACATATCTGCGCACATTTTGCAAGATTTTATTATGTCGTAATAATCCTATACCTATACCTATATCATTTCCTTTCTTTACAAATGTGCTAGTACATACGTTGTATTTGTTTATAAATTCAAATTTTCAATTGAAAAAATTTAGATGTGAGCTTTCTGCGCATTACGGTAGCGATGTATAAAAGAAAAAAGAAATGGGACAATACCGATATGTATTGAAATTGTCCCATTTCTTCTTTGAGTATACATAGAGCTAACCTACCACTTATATTGAAGTCTTGGAACCGCTTCTACCACGCTATGGCTCTTATGGACCGTGCTATATTCATGTACGGGTTTATTTTTAGAAAGCGACTTTGCTCCGACTGCCTGTCATAGTAGACGGTAGCCTTTAACATGGCAAGTTATCATTAATTACGTTTCAAAAGCAATAAAAGTAAAAAAAAATATACAAAATTAATAATGAAATAACTCGACGTTGTTATTTTCTACACACTTTTAGCGACACTAATTGTAAGACAAACGACAGTTTATGGTCTATAAAAGTATATGTATCACTTGATATGAATCTTTGCTTATAAATACAAAAACAAAATATTCAATTGACATGTCTTTTCATTCACTCCAATCTTCTCGTTATAATAATTCTTGATTCTAGTAAGATATAACAGCTTTCGAAAGTATTGGTATGCCCAGTACTTTTGCTATAGCTTTAATTTCGGAAGTATGCGTTTATAACTTTTCAATGAAACATAAATCGTTCTTGAAACATAAGTTATTAACGAAGCAATGTCTTCTGAGTTTTTCAACGTGTAGTAAACCAGTTTCTCATTACGCATTGAAAATTGTAATTTCAAATCAAGGTTATGTGTTATTAGTGCATATTTAAAAGCGTAGGAATGGGTATGGCTTCCAATTATTACAAGTGACTTTTCCCTATAGAAAAACTATAATTTAGACTTGAGACTCGTCCGAATTCCGAAATAATAATCAATCAAAAGTTATACTAAGTATTACAAAAATTATATAAGAGAAATTCTACTACTAGTGTTGTACTAGGAGAGCGCTTCTAGAATAACATGATTGTGTTAGAGTTGCGATAGTAAAAATATTTACTACTTTTCAAACTCTGCATATAGAAATATATGTATTCTTGAAATTCATTAACCAATTCTAAACTCACTACAAAAATTTTGTTTAGTTTTGTGTTTAAAATGTGCTAAACCTGCGCTTTAAGTGAAGGAAGAACGATTATTGGTATGTGAAGCAGAAGTTCTAGCAACAAAATCTACGAAAAATAAGTTTTACGCATGGTTTCTTTCTTATATCACCGCACAACCAGTAATAAGTACCTAACGATCTATAATTCGCTGTTGGGAGCAAATTGATTAACAGCGCGGCATTATAAAGGAGATATATATAGTGCGGTCACAAAACCATTTGAACACAATTACACATCCACAAAGTACACCGCAAGAGTTGCACGATAGTCAGTTACTCAGATAGTAGTCAGTAACTGTAACTAGCACTCACCACACATAAAAAGCAACAAGATTTGAAATTTGAAATCGTATTAGTATTTTATTTCTTTAAATTACTCAATAAAATCTCCATGTAATCCCCAGTCATTAATTTTTCGATAAATTATGTCAGCAGTATGTGTTCTAGGTCATAATAAAACACTGTTCCAATATTTTCTCTTTCTGTGAAGGTATTCGAAATGCATCGTTTTCTCTGTAACTATTCAACAACCAAGGCACATAGATACATCAAATTTCGACTGTAGACAATTCAACAATGGAAAAAATGAGATAGCTAATACAAACAACAGAACTTTGAGCAGTGAGGTAAGAATTAGGAAAGCTTTTTTATACATTCACTTCGCTCGCGTGCATTATTTGTACAGCTTTATAATTTTAATCGAATGTATATGTTATCACATCTATTCTTCATGTATAAATCAACAAACCATACAAATAGTGCATATCAGTCCTTTGATGAATTATAACGATAAACATGTTTCATTAATGGCGGGAAGGATCAAGGAAATTTGACTACAAAAATATTATTTCCCATACCAGCTTTGCTATCCCTCTTATCCTGGGCTTCAATTAAAAAAAATGCTGAAAAATGTGTTGTATTAATTGTGTCAACTTCGCCTCAAAATTTCAAATTTTTATTAGCGATCTAGGCTAAGTGATGACAAGTCAGCAGTGAACGGCTCCGACAGGTGGACATTCCGTCAGCATGGAAGCCAAGGCGGATGGGAGAAACCAGCCGTTTTTACTGTGGTGTGAAATGATACTATGTAGTTGTACTTCGAGCGTAATGGAAGGCCGTTTCCGTTTGAGCGAGGAATGGGCGTAGGCATACACATAGTAGGTCTATCCTTCCGTAAAATCGCGCACAGTTTCGAGCGATCGTTGTCAGCAGTGCAACGGGCATGGCGAGAATGGAATAAGCAAGGATGTACGCGCCTTCAGTCGCGAGCAAGATGGCCTCGCGTGACCGCAGCACGCGAGGACCGCTCTCTTGTGTTCAACGCTATAGTGTCTGGTATGTCCTCCTCAAGGCAACTTGGAGCTATTTGGCCAGCAGGAAGGAAAGGCGTACTCACTACGCGAACTGTACAGAGGCGTTTGGTAGATAGTGGACTGCGAACGCGTCGTGCCTTGCAGCGGATTCCATTGACTCGCGAGGACCACCGTATACGGCGCCAGTAGGTCGAGGCAAGACATCGGTGGGTTACCGAGAGGAAATTGTTTTCCAACGAATCCAGATTCGAATTGAGCGTCAGTAACGCGTGAATTTTTGTTTATCGGAATGGTGGTGAGCGTTAATTCGAGCAGTGGATCCAACCACGTCTACTGCGTGTAGAACAGACGATGATGGGTCGCCGATACATAGATGAGGTGCTACGGGCATTGTGCTTCCCTACGATTATACGATATCGCCCGGTCGCACATCGCGTGTGTTGTACAGACCTTTGTGGAAGAGCACTACATACGAATGCTCCAATTGAATCCGATCGCCCATGTCGGGGATACGATCGATTGGACGCTTTGACGTTACCCGGTTCCTCCGGCTAACGTTGAGGAGATATGGAGTGGTAACTCATGTTACTTTAGTACTACTACCATATCAAATTTGATTACGTTAGATAGTATCACACGTTCAGATTATACAGGGTGCGCTTGTCACTTTTTCCCAATAGTGTAGTTATAATAAAGTATTGTAGATTAATCTATTAATATTATTTATTTTTAAGAGTTTAACTTAAAGATAAATACATTTCCTATTTGTATTGTTAATCGTGTCCGTTTTTTGATTGAAATAAGGGATACGAAGTCTGACACCCACGCCTTACTTGTGGTTAAATCAATAGTTCGACTACATTGCTTAAATATTACATTATGCAGGTTAAAGACTTATAGTCATTTTTCTATCGCGTACATCATCAGATTTTACAAAATCTCAGCATATTAGCAAATTTTTGTTTGAAAAAATTATTTAATTTATTAAGATTTCTCTAAAGTGAAACCAGGAACTTGTTACCAACAGGTTAAAAGTAACTGCATTAATTTCTGTGTAGTGTTTATAATTTTCTGTATCTGCAGAAATTGATAATATAAAATATTTCATAAAATAGTTGCGCTGCAATTGTACGATCAGGTGATACGTAGTTGTTAGCATGATATATTGGTGCATATTGGTGCATATATATCACAGATCGATAAATAAATAAACGACAACTTAGTAGTCAGTATTATTTTAATATGTATACAGTACGGTCGACCGTCCTATGGTCAGTCGATGTCATCCGAAAGCGTATGCAAAAAACCACAGACGCGTTCAGTAAGAAGCGTAATACAAAGCAGCAATACTGTCAAATTGACAGCAAGAAACTGAACCTGTTTGTGAACGCGTCTGTAGTGTTTTGCATACCCGTTCGGATGACATCGACTGACCCTAGGACGGTCGACCGTACTGTATTATCAGTGGTAATGTGAAAAATTACCAGAACCCAGTCGAGAACAGTCGCAAGCTACCATTCGTCGTCGACATGCAACTAACGGCGCTATTTTACTTACGGGAAAGCAATAGCAAAACCTAAAAATTTTACATACACTAAATGACACACCAAGAACTGTATTGGTATTGTTGTTGTATTGTATAATTTGAGCTATCTGTTCTATAGTTGTAGTCTATTTTGATTTACGTACATTTACCAGAATATTTTTCGGTTTAGAAAATTAGATATATCTACATATATTTTCAGAATATCGTCACGCAAAAATATTCTTTCCGGCATACACAATCAGTGTAACTTAAAACTACGAATAGAATACATAACCAGATACTGTCCCATTTTTCAAACGTTACTTTCATTACTTTCTCTTTAATTTCTGTCCAAGACAGTAGTGGTATATGGATAGTACGGCTTTAGCCTTTTTGATATTTTGAATTAAAACTTATATCTGGCGTTTATAAATCTCCAGACGGGAAACTAACTTAAAGTAGCGTTAACCTTAAAATCTAGTAGATAGAGTGTAAAGTGGTTTACTTAAGTGAAATAACTCTATTTTCGGAAATTGCTATTTACCAAGTAAGTATTTACGTGTAGATTAATATAAATATACTGTTACACATTGATTTGAGAAAGATATCTTTCTCAAATCAATGCTGTTACACCAATGTTTGTAGAATGTTTTCTAGTTTGTTCCAAATAATATCATTTCTAGATTCTGAATTATAATCTATCAAGTAAAAAAAAACGTTAGTTTGTTCATACGCAACCATGAATTACAGTACAAGGGTGTAAACGGAAAGTAACATTCACGCAAGGCCATTTATGGCTGTGAACAGCTTCTTTTACGCTGTTACATTCAGTGCAATGCGTAAAGAATTAGGGAATGATAGTTTGCAAGTATAGCAAAACTAAGGTCATATTTAATATTCGCTAAACGACGTTTTCGTCATATGTATTCATATCTATCGTTTTACTCAGTGAAAATATTCGAAACATCCAAAATTTATAATTCATATTATATATTGAGCTGGATTGAAAATAGTTCTTTCTTCTTCTTTGATTCATTGGTAACACCTTCCGTTCACGACATTTTGCAAGTATCTTCCCATACATAAGTAACAATTGAGTCCGACGATTAGCTTCAATTTTCTTTCATTGATCTTGCGATGCAAACATTACTTGCATTGTTGTGTAATTTGTTACGATAACAAGTAATAATACATCTTCTTTCCTGATATTAGTGTGAGAGACTTGATACCGTACGCACGTGTTTTATCTTTTAATTTTCTCGTGAATATTACCTATACTATTTTATATTATCAAAAATAATGCCTCCCGACTTAAGAGGTAGTAGTGTCGATATTATAAATTTTATTAAAAGTGATGAGTTTGTCGGTATAGTTGGGAAAATTGTAAAACATGAAACCGATCATTTAAACCAAACAATTAGTGAGCTGAGAAATGAAATTGTTATGCTAAGGGAATCAAACATTCAGTTGATACATATGTTAACAAATCAAAATAATTTAGTAACTTCTAATCGAGCTCCCACTAAAGAAAATACCTTGAAGAAGAAAAACGTTACTTTCGCAGAAACTGTTAAATGTAACACAAAAAATGCTGATACTATAAATAAACAAATGAAAGAAAAAGCTATATTGGATACAGATCGCCCCGAAATAGTCAACGAAAATTTAAACAGGGAATCATGGAATATTGTAACTACCAAGTCGAATAAAAGAATTAAGAAGCGTGAAGTCATTCGTGGTTCAGATACTTCTTCGAGCATTAAAGGTGTTGTGAGTTATAGTCACCTACATGTGTATAATCTGGATCCAAAAACAACAGCCAATGAACTAAATCTATACTTAAAATCGAAAAATATCGAGGGAATTGAATGTGAAGTTTTACAGAGCAAATATCCAGAGAGATACTCATCATTTAAAGTATCTTTTCCTTCCAAATTTTATGATGAAGTTAACCGGGCTGGATTTTGGCCAGAAAATACATGTATAAACCGTTTTTTATTCCATTTAACCAAAAAAAGAGAAGCAGGAACCTAAGAGTAATGCAGCAAAATATCCGCAGTTTAGGAAATAAAATTCTTGAATTGGAAGTTCTTCTGGAACAATCATCCATTGACGTTCTCCTATTAAGTGAACATTGGCAATCCGAGGATCAATTGAAATCGCTCAAATTGGGAAACTACAGACTAGCAGCATCTTCTTGTCGAGATGTTTCCAAACATGGTGGAGTTGCCATCTATTTAAAAAATAATCTTTGTGCTACAACTAGACTAGACATTCTGAAATTTAGTTTAAATAACATTATTGAAGTGTGTGCCATCGAGCTTCTAGTGTCAACATTATTTTAGTAACCTTATATCGGCCTCCACAATCGAATTTCGAGTTATTTATGGAAAACTTTAGTGGCTTGCTGGATGTCATTCAAAGTGTTGATAAGCTAATAATAATTGGAGGTGACTTTAATATTAACTTTTTAATTTCTTCCCCTATAAGGGAACAATTAAAAGATTTATGCGGAACTTTCAATTTACATTGGACTATTAACGAGCCTACACGTCAAGTAAATGATTCTGCTACTTGCTTAGATAACTTTTGTAAACTTTTCAGAAAATATCTACGAGGTTTCGTGTGTGGAAAATAATCTGTCCGATCATTGTAATTGAATTTGGAAGTATTATTGCCAAATTTAATGAAAAATGTGACTTTGTGTATAAACATAAGTTTTGTGCAAATTCATTAGATAGGTTTAATACTTTGCTTAAATCTGAAACTTGGCTTCCAGTTTATGAATGTGAAAGCCAGATACGGCCTTCACAAAATTTTTAGAAATTTTTACTTACTATCATTCAATTTGTTTTCCTCGAGTAAAATCTATACTAAATAGACCTCGAAATGCTGCCTGGATAACTCCTGATATTTATGAAATAAAGAATCACTTGTTGTTCTTAAAAGATATTAGTTCTAAATATCCTGTATTTACTAATGATTTTAAGAAATTTGAAATGTTTTATAAGGATTTTTTACAGACCAAACGACGAGACAATAATGATTATTTGATCAATACAGCTTCAAACAAATCTAGAGCAGCTTGGTCTGTAATACATTGCAACACTTATTACTCTAAAGTAACTAACACCGCTACATTGCCTGATAATACACCAAATATGAATGCTCTTTGTAACAAATTTAATGATTTTTTTGTCTCGTTGCCACATAATTTGGTTCGCGATAATTTTCCTTCCAACAATTTTAATGTCAATAGCAGCGAAATGTGTATGCGGGTGCCACCTGTATGTTCATTCTTTGTATCATCTGTTGTGGAAAAAGATGTAGAGATTATTATAAAAAACTTGAGTACGTCTGCATCGACGGGCTTTGATAATATTACATCCTTTATTGTTAAACACTCTCTATCTTTTATTGTTCCTGTTATAACTTACTTAATTAATATCTCTTTCCTGAAAGGTATCTTCCCATCTAAACTGAAACTCTCTGTTGTAAAACCATTATTTAAAAGAGGTGATCACAATGATCTTAAAAATTATCGTCCTATTAGTTTACAAAGTGTGTTTGCTAAAATTTATGAAACTGCAATGAATAAAAAACTTAATAATTATCTCTCAACCTTTGATATTTTAGACTCAAACCAACATGGGTTTCGATCCAATAAATGCACCGACTCTGCACTTTTTAATTTTCTCAACGGAATTTATAGCAATTTGGATAATAATGAGTGTTCACTAGGATTGTTTGTAGACTTGTCTAAGGCATTTGACATGGTTAACCATGACATTTTGCTACAGAAATTGCAATACTATGGAATAAAGGGTATACCTTTGGAATGGTTTACATCATATCTTGCAAATAGACAACAAAGTGTTGTACTAAGTAACAATCAATCACAATACAAAGGTGTTAGTATCGGCGTTCCCCATTCTATTTTGGGGCCCACCTTATTTCTAATTTACATTAACGATTTACCACGCAACCTAACTTCAACAAATGCCGCTATATTGTATGCTGACGACATAAATATAGTTGTAAGTGCCTCTAACTTGGAGGAATTAACAACTAAAACTTCAACTGTAATCGGTGACATCAATAATTGGATGTCTAACAATAAGTTAGTTGTTAATGAAGACAAAACAAAATTTGTTTATTTTTATAATAGAATTAAACCCTTAACTGAGCTATACATTGACGGTAACAGTTGTAAGTTAGAAAGGTCTGGTACAGTTTTAGGAATTTTGATTGATGAACGTCTGAGGTGGTGTTCCCATGTAGATAGCTTATGTATAAAATTATCGAAAGTTTGCTATATTTTAAAACAATTAAAGAAAACATGTAGTACTGAAACATTATTAACCTTTTATCATTCCAACTTTGTATCGTGTATGCGATATGGAATAATACACTGGGGTTGTAGTTCAGATCTTCAAAGAGTACTAGTAATGCAAAAACGAGTAATTAGAACAATTTTTAATTTAGGACCCAGGCATTCATGTCGAGAGATCTTTCGAAATCGCTCCTTACTAACAGCATATGATTTATACATTTATGATACTATTTGCTTTGTATATAAGTACAAGACTGAATTCTCACAGTACAACATTAGTCACAATTACGACACTCGTACTGCTGATTATTTATTGCCGGCATCTCATAGGACTGCCGTGTTTCAAAGAGGTACTTATTACAACGGTTGTAAATTTTATAATAAACTACCGGGTGATATTAAGAACTACCAGAATTATAATAAATTTAAAAATAAAGCTAAGCAATATCTCCTGCAAATTAATTGTTATTCTGTTACGGATTTTCTAAATTTTTAATGTACTTTCTCTGTTTCTGACGTATTTCAGGCATTATGTATCATTTTCTTTTTTTGTAACTACTGCTTTGAAATAAATATTATTATTATTATTATTATTATTATTATTATTCCATTTCTTTGTAGGTCAATAAAACGTTATAAAATAAATTGATTTAATTCTTGTACATCGTTTTATTGACCTATAAGGATAATAATATGAGCGAAAATGTTGTGTTACGTTTGTAAAATATACCTATTAACAGTAGTATATTTGTATGTATGCAGCGCGCGCGTAGCACGGCCTTTCCTCTCCGCTAACGGGATAAGAGTGGGGACGCCTCTTGAGCGGATGTAAGTGAATGTTTACGTTTTCCGGCCGCGGATATAGACGAGGTTCCAGTCTATTTCACGTTGGATTGGATGCAGAGGAGCAATTGAATGGCTAGCCCGTACCTCAGACTTATCGTCACTTGATTTCTTCTTATGGGGACATTTGAAATGTCAAGTAGGTACATATATAAAAATAGACAAAATGATCTGGAAGAATTAAAGGGATGAATAACTGAAGAAGTCAACAGTATCAGATCGCAAGTTTGACGGCATTCATCAAGAATTTTTGTTGATAAATTATATCATTGCCAAGTAGTGAATACATTTTCAACATTTATCGTAATCTGTAAATTTATTTATTTATTTTTTGTTTCACGTTAATTTTAGTTTGTTTTTTAGTTTGTTTGTTAGTTTCTTTAGGATATAGTCAATATTTTAACTATTTGTATGTATTTATTTGAAAGTAGTTTCTTATTCCTTTTTCAAAATTGCAAAAATACACAGGATGTAAAATATATATGATAGGAAACATTTCCGATCAAACCGGAAATAGAAAAAAAATATGAAAAATAACCGTAATAAAATAACAGATTGGTATATGGTTCCCTTGTACATATTTTTCAATATATGATAGCTATTCTGATGTGAAGTTGTTCACTTTCCTACCTTGGTATATCCAGATTAAACGAAGAGTGTCTAACTCGAACTTTATAATCGCAACAATCGTCTATCATTGATTTGTAAATATTTTTTTGGAATACTCCAGTAACTTAGTCGGCATAGTTATAATAAGTGATAATTTGAGTAGTCAATATAGGAGGCGTTTAACTAATTGTCATACAATGATGACAACTAAACCTTGGTTTTGACAAAAAAGTTTAGTTGATAATAAATGTGTTGTTCAGGTAACCAGATAGCCAGAATAGTAGTGGGATAGTGCAGTTACGAATTGTTAACAGTTACAAGTGGTTTACACAAAAAAGTAACTTCTAGGTTATTAACATTAGATAGTATTAATCAATAATATCAATACTAATAATAGAACCATAAAACTTCATAAAACTCGAAATTGAAGCAACGATTAAATACTTATACAAACATTGTAGTGTTTGTATACAGATAAAAATGTTCTTGAATTAAGAAAATATACTGTTTTACCCAAATATTTTTAATGCTAGAATATTTTTGTTTTGATTCAAACACATTTTCTTGGAATAAGTAAATCCGTTTAATACAATCCAGACGATATTTGTTGTAAAATACGTATTTGATCTGAATAATTTCCCTATTTGTGAAATAGCTGAGTTGCAAATTTGGAGCAGCTGCGTCCGAGATTATATGCGTGTATAAAACGTTATATGTGCCACAGAACATACATATATATAATGATATGTGCATTCGACTTCAATCTTTTTATCTGCGTGCATCATTTTGCAATTAGATACATATAAGATTTTTATAGTTAAGGCGTGGAAATTTGCAGTAATAAAAGTACATATTTAATAATGGATTATGTGAAGTGTATTTTAGCTTCATGGGAATTGGAGGAATAATTTCAACCAAACCCTGTACTTGAAGTAAACCCATTATATTCTTACATTAAAACAATGTTGTTTTGCGTCACAACAATTTCCTTAGAAAATAATATTCTTGTGATAACAGTATATAGTTTTGTGGATATACAAATACGGAATTGTTTCGAACTGAAACAGTCTGTTTTAACTCAAGATAATATTTCTCTGCGTGTATAAGTACCGGATTTAAAATTGCAAAATATTAATATATGTACACACATAATCATTTCTTGCTTTGCTTACATGTTTTGTAGAAACAGCTAATAACTGTTCCAAAGTGACGTAGAAGATCTATTTATAGAAACACCCTCACTTATAATAAAAGAAAAAAGCATTACATAACTCCAACAGAAAACAATTAGTACTTGAAACATACATTTTGTCTAGGTGTATATTATACACGCACATATTACGCCTTCAATTGGAGATACCGTTACAATAATACTGCAAAACCTATCAACTTCTCTGCGTGTGTATAAAGAGATTTCTAAACAAGTTATCAGAAGGAATTTCATATTCACTTCCATCGTGTATTTTAGCGCATGCCATTCCGCTAGATGTTCTAAATTACGCACGAAGTGAACGTTCCTTGATTTCTTATATCAGTTGTGTGCATGAATTACGTAATTGCTATACACTAAGGTTCAAATACAATCTTGTTAAAAATGAGTCAATTACTCAATCATTGTTTGTGCGATGGTTAATTTACACTTCATTCCTTAGCAAGAAGTTTACATTGTTCGTTCGTGGAATTTCATTGTTTCTACTTTGCAAAATACCTTGTAGTGGTTTTGCTTCGTAACAAAATCTATTATGAATCTCTCCTTGAACTATGAGAAAGGCAACTATTATAAGATAAATATGTAACGCTGAATGCAATGACGTTATAACAGTTGACTTATAAAGTCTGTTTTACATATTCAAAGCCGTTGATTACTTTATCATGACTATGAATTTTGATTAGCCTAGTTTTATAATGATTTTGTCAGTATAAATTCTCATTTCCTGCTCACTCGACGAATCTTACAAACCTTACCAATACAATTTTCTGCGTAAAAGGAGTTAAGTAATCCCATATACATATTTTAATAAAATCATATAATGGAAATTATTATGCCAATTTAGGTTACTAATATTTTTGTGATGTTTAGTTGACCTATAGCTTTTTACACTAGCTATTTAATATTTTTTGTTGTATGTAAAATAAATTACATCAAATAAAATATATTTGCCTCGTTATACGATAATACTTTCATACATCGGATATCATCTTAAGTTCTCCGAAGTATTTGCAAATACAGTCAATCAAAGATGATTTCAATAAGTTTGTGAATGCCATACAGATTACGGTTTAATTGAAAAAAAGGAGATTAGCACTTAAATAAACTGTGCATAGTGAATACCACTAAAAAATTAATTGCAAAAATGAGATTATTCAATACAAAATTGGCTTTTTTCGACAAATTCGACAGCTTACTGAAGTAATTGACGACATATCGTTAGAGAAAAATTATAGTTTCGACAAAACATATAGAAGCAATATTTGCGCAGATATTTGCTATACTGCTAAAAAGCAGGGCTTCTAGACGTAACCTTCATGTACTTACTTTTACGGAATTACTTGAATAATAGTTTATCATAAATAATCCTTATACAACACCATAATTCAGAAAGATTTACCCTATAATCCCAAAGGTTTTAATTTTAAATTAAAATCCACAACAAGCGTTCTTTTTCCTTCGGAGACAACCATTTCCAAATCGATACATATGGAGAGAGAAGTAGGTCGACCAAGAAGGAAATCATCAGTTCTAGACAATACTAAGAAACCTAAGCCCAGAGGAAACAGTGAAGTACAACAAAGCTTTGAAGTACGCACCGTACAGCCTGCAGCTGAGACTACATCACGAAGTAATGATGTTCACGTTAAAATCTAATGTGTTATGTTTAGGAGGTTTGATTTATTTGTATACGCTCAGATTTTTAATAACTAAGTGTAAATTCCAGTATGTTCAATGTTTCAATAAAAATAGTGTCTTACTAAATGATGCAGACTGTAATTTTTCAGCAATATATTAGCAACCAGCAATGGGTGCTCAAACATTGGCTATAAAATATTTGAGTGATTCATTTTTAATTATATAATTCTATTGAATTTGTTTAAATAATGAAGCTTACTTATTCGAGTTAAATAATTACACGTGGCCAAGGTTATCTCGGTACATAAAATATAAGTGCTCATGATAATAAATGTAATGAAAGTTAGAAACAATGCAATACAAGATTTAAGACAATAATGGAACTACCTTTCTTAACATTATACATATGTGTTCAAAGTTAAGCGAGTCAGAGCGGCGGCGGTCAGAGCGGTGGCGGTGGCGGTCTACAGCGGTAGTTGTCATCGCACACATTTGTGCGGTAGCGGTGGTGTATTTATGAATCGACTAGGTACGGTGCTACTTGTATTTTGAACAGTATCAAAATGAGTTTTGAAAAAGAATCTTTGAATGAAGACAAAGAACAAGAAATGCGTTATACAAGGAGGTAGGCACCTTTCATCCCATTTTTTTTTTTTTTCTGAAGTTCTTGTATTCAGGAAGGGACACATTATACAAAACGAGGTTATTTTTCACATTTTCAATGAATTCTTCTATAAAATTCAGGTCTTCGTTAGCCATTGTATTTTATGTGCATTCGGTTTCACAGCGGTCAAATGCAACAAGCTGAGTCTGACCGCCACCGCTCACTAGAACGCAACACAGACTATGCTGTACGTTAGACATGCAGCGACAAATACTCAAGCTCTGACTTATTTCTTATTTATACAAGTCCTACAAGTCGAATTAGACCGCCACCGCCACCGCTCTGACCGCGTATATGTGTGCCTCGCTTTAATACTATAGGCAAAATCATCGTAGTATAAGGGGCTAAAAATAACCGAATTTATACTGGAGTGATGCAATTTTTTCACTGTTAAGAAGTACAGAGTCAGCAAATATGTACATTATGCTAACTTACATATGTGGAGCACATGTAATTAAAAAGATATTATTCGACATAATACCATCATAAGTTACAAGAGAAGACAAAATGAAAAAAATAACTGAAATTTAGCGACAACTTTTTACTTATCCTAATTAACTGACACACGACCATACTAAAATCTAAATGTCTTATGATAGAGCATCGATATTTGTCACAACACTTCTAAAGTTGTAAGTACATATTTCTATTCATTTAAAGTGTCATCGTAAATGTCACTACTAAATCATTTAAACCGCAACAGAATTCATGTATTCTGTTGTGTTTTAAATGGTTGATTGATGATGAATGAACTGTAGGGATCTTGAGAATGAACATTTCTCGCGAATTTTCTCTTGCCAAAAAATGATTATTTCGTTGATTAACAATCTTTTCCTGACTAAACTTAAGTTCATCTCTTCAAATAACTTTTTACTTATATTCTGGAATAAATTTATTTTTAAATGACTCATCTTTTATTTGACCTACAAGATGAAATATATCTGGAATTAAAAGATAAATAATGAGAATGACAACCAGATTCGTTTATTTTGTAATTAGCACGGCGTTTACTATTAAATGTGCATAAGTCGTCTGCAATTTTAAGTGATATTTGATTAAAAGTTCTAATAACAACCAAGATAAGTATACAGGAAAATTTATAGTGTACCAATGCGCTTTGCCACTATTAGATTTTGAACAAGCTGTATAACCTGCTGTGGCTTTACAAATGTATTTTGTAATCCTTACATATGATTCTACTTACTATGTATTTCTAAAATACATTACGTTTTACCCTGCAAAATATTAAATTTTAAAACAAGTCGCAATAACTCAAAAACAGTTGAAGATAGGTATAAGAAAACTTAATACAATGTATCTTAGGATGTTCTATTTAAATGAAGAAAGTCGACGTCCACTTCCAATTGAAATGGAAGTTTTACATAAAAAATAGTTTAGTGCAAAAGAAAGCTATCGTTCACTTGAAAAATATTTAGGGATTACACAATTTTAACTAAATTATATAGGTGGTCTTTTTGGATTGCAAGCTATTAGTTATATATTTGCCATTCTAATATAGTGAATAACTCACGTCAACAAAAGTCATTGACTTAATATATCATAACATATACCATACAGTACATACAACAGTAAACCATAATGATCCGTTTATTAGTTATATAAATATGTTCCAAAAATTCTTTTGATGTCTGGCTCGGATTAATCACACTTCAAATAGTATATAGACATCAGGTCATCCATAACTAAAATATAGAAATTAATTGAAATTAAATACTATTTGAGATGTTTTACGCATTTAGTAAAGCTATTTTTCGATTGATAATAAATGAATCGTTCCCCTAATTCACTCTGAAATCTGTGATAACTTAATTTTTTATTAATTTAAGACACCTATAAAATTATCACGCATATGTGTTTTGATTGCTATTCGTGTATAATAATCGTCCTTTCCTTTTCAAAACTTTCAACAGAATAAAATTACATAGCTAATTAGTCGTGAACAATATAATGAACAGTAAATAGTTATTATTCATAATCTTTACCGGTAAGAAGTATTCAAGGAATCTAATGAAAGTAAAACAAAAATTGCCGTTTCACTTGTAAAACCATATCTGGAAAATACATTCTATTATAAATTATAGTACATTTTATATTACAATATTCATTTAATTTTGCTGATATATTTCATACACAAGAGAATTTTACTCATTAAAAAAGATTTGTCGAATTGATAATGTTTATTAATACGATTTCTTCGAGAGCGACATACGACACAATTATGTATATGTATGTAAGGGTCACTGCCAATTGTCTAATATCGCCTACTACTCCATTAATGTGCGACAAGTTCTATTCATTCACTATTAAGAGAGTTCTTTGATTAGAACGTTAGACTTGTTAAATGAGAAAATTTCGACTATAACGCTGCTTCAAACTGTAAATGAAAATTTCCACACTCTTTTATACATCTCACATATTTAACGTTTACTTGGGTCTTTTATTTTTAATAATGTTTTCTCATACGTTTGTTCATTACTTTATAGTCCTCCCATAGCGTCATAAGATGTGATCTGCAGCAATTCTGGACGATCTTGTTCTTCCTTAAAGATTTTGTAGTTCCAAATTTTTCCTAATTAATAATAATAATCGTCTTATAGAGGCTCATAATCGCACATCCTTTCCCAACACTTGCTATTTTTCTGCATTAAATTATTTCTCTCACACAAGCAGTGTTCATTTCTACATAGCAATTTTTTAAAGAAATTGTATATAATTATATAGCCAATAGCGTACGATATTTTGAGGAAGTAACACAGTATTGTGCATATAAAAGTTAGGGATTGTAATGTGTCCTGTTAGTGTTAATTGGTGAGGAAAATTGTTGAAGAATTTTGTAACAAGATTTTTTTGTGTATAGATCCGGCATTATCAGATCAAGACTTACTCTTTAATGGTATTTAGAGCGCATATAAAATTTTTGGATTGATTTATATTCTAATAACCCTATTGTGAGAATAGGGTCAATCATCAGGATATGAAATGTGCAATACATTAAAATTAATTACAAATTTCTAAAGTTTGATTTCTAAATCTCAAAACGTATGGCATTACATATTTTATAAAAACATGAATATACAGACAACTTTATGTCACATTATATAAGAGAAATTATGCTTGAAATCCCTCAATATATATTAGTTTAATCAAATGTTTAATTTTTTTTTGTACCGGAAATAACCTTTCACTATTGAAAATTCGACAATGACATTTGGTATATCACTGAATAATATCCATTCATTCGTAACTGTGACTAGTGTAGGAGCAACATGTTTACCCACCTCAAAATACAAAAACTCAAGAAAGACTATTGCGTTACCGTAAGTTCTACTGAGAAATGTCAGTCAACCTAAGTGCAAAATTTTAAAGAAAAACTATCTAAAACTAGTTGATCCAATGTTGTACATACATATACGACTAACAAAACAATGCGGCTCAAGTTTTGTGTAACAACCAACACAAGCAAAAAGTACATACATACACAATAAACATACAATTAGCAGTGCCATTAAAAATAGAGATACATTTATATGTACGGGGAGCAGACATATTGAATTCCAAACGGTGTAAATCTAATGTATGTAGTTGTAAATACTTTAAACATTTAACGGCGCGTTTTAATTTGTGAATACTTTTGCGGCAAATAATATTTGGGCTATCTCTTATTTAACATTGCAGTCATACACGGCATGCCATGATTATTTATTATATGTAATCAATCTTTAGAACGTGATTACGAACAATTGTGTATTGTCAATAACAATTGAAATAAAACGGTACATATTTGGCAACAGTGAATTTGCATTGATTGTTCTTGAATTTGTATTAGTTAGAACATAAGTATATATGTATAATAAGCAGCGCATTTTGCCATAAGGTTTTTGCAAATATTAAACCTTGCCTTATTAGGTTTCATCTACTAATTAAAAATATATGTACCTACCTGTCCCTAAATCACCTAAGGTGTTTTACATTTATAAAATTATTCTGTGTTTATCCTTATTAAGTTGGCATTTGTTCAATAAAATTTATACACAAAACAGAATACTAATTCATCACATGCAACGAAATTGCGATTGCAAAACCTAAAGAGAAATCGAAGTTCAAACGTAGTTGGAGCGGTAAATAATGTAATATTCTCATTTCCGCAAGAATAATTTTGACCTTTTTTGCAATTGATTCGTTTGTCAGAAAAATATTTCATCTGAACGATATATACATATAAAATAAATAAAACTAAACACATATACAATCATATTTTACTGTTAGAGTACCATAATTACTGGCACACATTATGTACTCGACGCATTCTAAAGTGATTTTCTCTTTAATGACAATATAGCCAATCCTAATGGAACAAGTAATGTATTTTATGCTTTTATATGTATGTACACTTTTACAACATTTATTTCTTGCATTTATAGAATTTGTGAATTAGGTAAATATATAAAATAAACTATAGGTGCACGATATTTAAAACTTACATTCGTAATATTTTCCAAAAACACCCGAAAGTGCTTCCATTAGGTACTTGTCCCGTATAAGTCACCGTCATTTTTATCACAATGGGCCCGTTTAGCCCTTCAAACACCTTCACACACAACACCCAAACACCAAAAATACACGGACGTCTGTTGAATAAGGTATTCGCATACACAACATTTGTAGCGAGCGGTCTATGTACACGGACAACAGGTCACTCTTGAAGTGATTTCAACATCTGACTAACCAAAACCATTTAGTTTCTATATTCTACAGGTAAAACCACGCAGGTGTGTTTTAGGGGGGAGGAATTTAATACAATAGTAGCCAGCAAGTAAACAGTATCGCTGTAATACCATACAGTAACAACATGAGCGACATTAAATAGCGTGTCAATGTTAATAGAATTTTAAAAGAAAATTGTAGCTAGCGCGTAGCATGGATGTACCAATAAGTAGTACAATCATATTTTTTTTTAATAAAATAACAAAGAAATGGTGTGAATTACAATTAGACAGAATCAATTGCTACCAATCGACTTGGCAACTAATAAGAGATAAATCGTGTAGAATTGCACTTAACTATAGTGTTCAGCTTTAGAGCTACCTTATTTTGCTAATTTGAATGGAGCATCCGACATGTTTCATGTCATATTAGGGTTAAGATATTTAACAATACTTTACATTTTTATATGGTGCGACTTCTCTTGAATAAATATGTTTTAATTTTAGATTGGGAAATATATTTGTTCTTTTGTGAGTTGAATAATGTATAATGTCTATATTTTGTTCAGACACGATGTAGGTTTCCTGTGATTTCATAAATAAATAACTTGATTATCCACTATTTCAAACTTCTATAATCAAAATCTGATTGTTATTCTAATTGAACACCTTGGACACTTCACCCGAATCAATAGATATCCTTTCGGTTAATTTCTTTTTATAAAAATTTCCTAATTTCTATCCGATGCAAGCAAGCTGCACCAAATTCGCGAGGCATTATGGAGATCTCCCTTTATAAAAAATACACTATAGGTTTAAATAAAATCATAAATAGGTTTAACGCCTTTTTAATTATACTGGAAAAACAAGAATTTCCTGCTTTTAATTTTTACATATAACTTGTATAATTTCAAATTTTAGCCAATAAAAAGCACTTCACTACGATCATTTTTTGAAATAAGTGTACCGGGAATGCTTATTTCTTACTTGAATGTTTCGAATATGCCAAACTATCTTCAAATTATTTTCTTTTATTTAGTGCAACTTGAGAACCTATTTAATAAAAAGTTTTTTTTTGTTTAAACGAAAAATGGTTGGTCCAAAAATGTAATGATATAAATAAATTACATGTAATAATTACATGTAATATTGAAAATGTTTCAGAATATTTATTAAGGCAAAGCATCGATGTAGACAATCCTACACCTTGTTTAATTGATTGTATGTTTGTAGTGTTTTTGTTTTTAATTTAAATAGAGAAAAGAAGAAAGTAACATGATTGTTTAGTTTGTTTTAAATAAACGCCGTTACGGCAAAGAAAAAGAAAAACCTTGCAATTTTAAAGTCTTTTAAGATTTACTTTTTTTAGTTTAAATTAATTAGTCAGTTAATTAATAATTATAAACATGTTGGATAGAACATATGTTGCAAGTATATTACAATGTAGTAGAAATCCAAAACTTGATAAATAAATATATGAACGAGTTTCCCGAGAGCGTCACCATCTTTATAGAACTTGTGAACTGCTAGCAAAATTTGAAGAGATTTGAGAAATTTTTGAAAAATGCTAATTAAATCGACGAACGTAATTTGTCAAAACTTACTTTAATACTCACGATAACCATCATTGGGCTATCTACAGACCTTTACAGAAACCGACAAATACAGTGTCAGGGACCACAATAACTTGGTGTCTACATTGATATCCCAAAGATGTATTTTTAAGAACAAAATTATGGAAAAGTATGATGTTCAATTAAACACAATAATAATCGTTGTGCTGACAACAATGCGGTGCTCTACCTCATAATGTGCAGACTGTTTCCGATTATCTTAATGAAATATTTCCGAGGAAAGTGATTGCAATAAGAGCAATCACGAGATGTCCATAATAAAAGACTCTATTTTTTGTTTGTGGGAATACGTGAAAGGCAAGGCACATAAATTAAAACAGAGACTAATTTTGCAATGTATTAAATGGAGCGTATGCGTTATATATCCGGTTCAAAACATACCTACCGACAGTAAAACAGAAGGCTTTAATTATGTATTGTAAAAAATCGGTCTGTGTTAGAAAAGTTAATTTAATCGACTTTGTTGCATTTTGCTTTTAAAACCAGTAGGTATATGTAATTCGGTTGACTTTCTACGTATCTCAGTTTTTTTGTTAGATTATTATTTAAAACAAATAACAACATTGCTTGATTGAAACCCTCAGTGTTTCTTCTATAATAAGCGATGTCCTCATCGTGCTCTACTAATTTGAAACAGCTGGTACACTGTTTTTGACTGACTACCCAAAATTTCAAAGTTTTTCTGAACGATAAGGTTCCTCAGATTTTACGTTTGGTTAAAATAATGTGTCTTTAATACTTTCTCAGGATAGGAAAACTCCAATATTGAGCAAATTATACGGTTCTTTAATTTAGTAGTAGTGAAGCAAATAAAGCTATAAACAGTTAATTAAAGAAGCGCAATTTGCACAATATTGGAGTTTTTCTGTCCTGAAATAATTTGAAGAGCGTCATAGTCGTTAAATTTAACTTTAATACTTTCACTTAATAATTATGTTGCTTATTATTCTGGGTTTGCACTGATGTTATAAAATATTGGATACAACATAATGAATAAACATGGCAAATTTAATTTAAATTATAAGAAAAAAATTACGTACTGTATTCACCATTGGATAGCTCAGCGAGCTCACCGATCGTGGTATATTTATACACGACATGACTGCATACTAATTTGCAATTTAAGGGCCCATTTATATGTATGGCTAGCTACCGATTGCAAGCCTGATAACGCTCAATATATCTCCCGCTATGTATGTTGTATAAATATGCCAACATTAATGAATATTTCACACTTTCACACAAATGCAACAACGCTTTTTGTAATATTTTAACTGGCTAAGACAATCAGAATACTCTAACATGGCACACAATAATAATTACTTATAAAAAGAAAATACGTATTCTTGATTATTTTTAAACGTTAGCTTTCTAAACAAAAGAACAAAGAATTTGACGGACTGTATTTATATTTGTTTTAAAAATGTTTTGGGGGAAGGACATTAATACAGAATAGTAGCGGAAAGCAGATAAAAGAAAAGGCATATAGATGGCCTTCACTAAATATTGAGGAGAATTTGAGCGGGCAAGCAGCCAGTGTGGAAATAAGAACTTCTTTACATGTACATTCAAGCTTTCGCAATAATTTATTGCTTCTTCAGGAATACACTACAGATAACAAGCAACATTACAATAAAAACGTGTAATCATAAATGTGATAAAAGTTACTTACTTATTGAAGTATAGAAACTGCTAAACTAATAGGAAGAAAACTCCTTGTATTAATTAACATTCCGATGGATCTCTATACAGTTTGAATGAATTAACAAATGAAAATTTGTATGTAATTAACCGAGGAACCAGCGTTTAAAATTAAATGTCGATGCAATGAGAAGCAACAGGTTAAAAGCACATGGCTAGCACGGTAAAAAGTGAGCGACAACCAAGTAGGAAAGTAGATACCAACACCAAACACCACAGAGTCATCTGTTGATGGTATTACGCGGCGGCAAATTTATATTTCTATTATCTAATTGAATTAACAGGGAATATATAGCATTTAAATTTTGAATATCAGTCCTAAAATTGACAGAATTATCTAATTTTTTTATATAAAACATTTCTAGAAACAGGCGCTTGTAATAATTTTCCTCTTTACATAAAATCTTAATGTTATTAACATCAAAATCAAAATTATGACCTGTCTCTAGATGATGTTGAACTAAAGCACTTTTGTTGTTGTGAGAAGAGCAGTCCCTGTAATGCTGTCTTGCACGGTTTTTAAGGTACTGAGAGGTTTGTCCGACATAGACCGATTTCTTTACATTTGATACAATAAACCACATTTGATTGCAACGATGGAGTGATAGGATCCTTTAAGAAGGTAAACATATTTCTTAAAGGCGAGGGATTGTATACAGCAATTTTTGTATGATGATCTCTAAATACACCAGATAATTGTTGTGTTAAGTTTTCTATATAAATTTAAAATACCTATTGGTAGTCACAGGACTACTCTGATGCGGAGATTGTATCTGGGTTAGAGATCGTTGTCTTAACGAGAGAGAGTTGAATAAAATGCTCTTTACGAGTCTTGGTGGATAACCATTGTCAATAAATATGTTATTTAAAGTTCGTAAATTTTTTGAATGAAAACGTTGATTAGAAATTTTCTATCTCTCATCGCTGTAACAATGTTCACCTTTTGTTTCAGAGGATGGTTGGATTTGAAGTGTATATATCTTCCTGAGTAAGTAGGTTTGGTATACCAATCAAACATGATGCGTTGATCATTGGTTCTTATCAGTTTTGTGTCAAGAAACGGAACAGAGTTGCCAACCTCACATTCTGTAGTGAATTGTAATCTAGCATTGAAACTGTTAAAAACTTTTTTAATTGTATCTATATGGTTACTTACCGCACAAATGATATCATCAACATACTTCCTCAAAAAGGGGAGATTAAAGGGAAGTTGAGGGATTGATTGATCTAATAAAAAATCTAAGACCATAAGGGCCAAGATGGGGCTAAGTGGACTGCCCATAGGGCTTTTGCTTGTAAATTGTTTTTTTATGTGCAAAAATAGATGAGGAGAAAAGAAACTTTATAATATTAGTGAACTTATCTAAAGGAATATTGGTGTGTGGGATAATTCGATCCCAGTTGTCTGTGATAATCCCAGCGACCAGGTCCAGTGGAATATTCGTAAAAAGTGATACAGCATCTAGTGACAACAGCACGTAGCCATCGGGTAAAGAGGAATCCCGGATTTCATCCACAAACGAGAAGGTATCAGTGACGTTATAGTTGGTTCTCTTGGCAAAGGCCAACGTAAGAATATCAGCGCAAAATTTTGATAAATAATATGTAGGAGATCCAACAAAAGAAACTATAGGACGTAAGGGGCAGTTGTCTTTGTGAATTTTGGGTAAACCATAATATTTGGGAACAACACCATTGTAACAGATCAAACGTTTAAATGTTTGTTCGTCAATAAAATTGTTCGACTTTAAATCTCTAACGATATTGTTGCTCCGTGTTTGTATGGTGCTTGTTGGATCGCTACTTAATACGTTATAAGTGCTGGTGTCACCGAGCAAGCTTTAGATTTGTCAACATAATCTGAGTGTTTAAGTAATACTGTGACCTGTCCCTTATCAGCTGGAAGGATCAAGACAGGGTCATCGGAGTATTGTTTAAGAAAAGATCTAGTAGAATTACTAAGGGAAAGTAATGTGTGATTGAATTTCTTTAACGGTTTGTCTTTTTTGACGAAATTGGTTATGATATTGGTAGCACTCGCCCTACATACATTCTGAGCATTGCTATCAATAGCTCTTATTATGGAATCAACATCCGCGAGTAAACCGCCTAAGCCCTGTTTGTTAATACAGAATGGGATACCAAACTTGGGTCCCAATGATAAGAAATCTGTTATATCTTTAGGGATATCTAAATCTGTTAGATTTTTAAGCCATTTACTACTATTGCCGACACAAGACTGTGATTTATTAAAGTGTGATAATCGTTCAAATTTAGAGGTCGTAATCCTTTGCACTTATTAAATGTTTTATTAAAACTAATCGTTAAATGTTTAAGAAAATCATTAAAAACATGTATAGGAATTCTATCTCTAAGTGCTAACTGACAATCGGAAATTATTTTATTGAAATGTGCAATATCTTCAAAAGTAATTTTAATTTCGTAATTTAAAGTCCTAAACCCTAACCTGTTATTAAAGTTATTAATCTTTTTCGTTGTATGTCCTCTTGAGCCTCGTAGTAACAGTGTAAGGTTTTTGGATCCATCCGTTATGTTATACCTTCTTTCCGGCATTGTATTAAGAAATCCTTCCTATTTAGTTTGTGTGCTAGTTTGGTGTTCTTGTCATCCACGTCTTCAATAAACGAAGCGTTGTTGAACCGTGTAAGCGATTGATGTCAGAGAAAAATCCCATATCTGTAATATATGTTGGGTGGAAGTACGGCTGTACCAGTTAGAGTTGAGGAGAATTTGAGCGGGAAAGCAGCCAGTGTGGAAATAAGAACTTCTTTACATGTACATTCAAGCTTTCGCAATAATTTATTGCTTCTTCAGGAATACACTACAGATAACAAGCAACATTACAATAAAAACGTGTAATCATAAATGTGATAAAAGTTACTTACTTATTGAAGTATAGAAACTGCTAAACTATATATACACTTCAAATCCAACCATCCTCTGAAACAAAAGGTGAACATTGTTACAGCGATGAGAGATAGAGTGACACGTATTTCTAATCAACGTTTTCATTCAAAAAATTTACGAACTTTAAATAACATATTTATTGACAATGGTTATCCACCAAGACTCGTAAAGAGCATTTTATTCAACTCTCTCTCGTTAAGACAACGATCTCTAACCCAGATACAATCTCCGCATCAGAGTAGTCCTGTGACTACCAATAGGTATTTTAAATTACCTTATATAGAAAACTTAACACAACAATTATCTGGTGTATTTAGAGATCATCATACAAAAATTGCTGTATACAATCCCTCGCCTTTAAGAAATATGTTTACCTTCTTAAAGGATCCTATCACTCCATCGTTGCAATCAAATGTGGTTTATTGTATCAAATGTAAAGATTGTCCCTCGGTCTATGTCGGACAAACCTCTCAGTACCTTAAAAACCGTGCAAGACAGCATTACAGGGACTGCTCTTCTCACAACAACAAAAGTGCTTTAGTTCAACATCATCTAGAGACAGGTCATAATTTTGATTTTGATGTTAATAACATTAAGATTTTATGTAAAGAGGAAAATTATTACAAGCGCCTGTTTCTAGAAATGTTTTATATAAAAAAAAATAGATAATTCTGTCAATTTTAGGACTGATATTCAAAATTTAAATGCTATATATTCCCTGTTAATTCAATTAGATAATAGAAATATAAATTTGCCGCCGCGTAATACCATCAACAGATGACTCTGTGGTGTTTGGTGTTGGTATCTACTTTCCTACTTGGTTGTCGCTCACTTCTTTACCGTGCTAGCCATGTGCTTTTAACCTGTTGCTTCTCATTGCATCGACATTTAATTTTAAAAATGGTTCCTCGGTTAATTACATACAAATTTTCATTTGTTAATTCATTCAAACTGTATAGAGATCCATCGGAATGTTAATTAATACAAGGAGTTTTCTTCCTAAGTTTAGCAGTTTCTATACTTCAATAAGTAAGTAACTTTTATCACATTTATGATTACACGTTTTTATTGTAATGTTGCTTGTTATCTGTAGTGTATTCCTGAAGAAGCAATAAATTATTGCAAAGCTTGAATGTATTTTCTTATTTCCACACTGGCTGCTTTCCCGAAATTTCCTCAACTCTAACTGGTTAATTCACTAAATATATTCATCTTATTTGAATACATACTACTATTTCACTTGTGATTTTATTTGCTTTGATTTCCTATCAAGTTAATCACAAAAATCTAAGAAAAGTAGTATTTCTGTAGTGTACAAATTAATGAGGCTGACCTTACCTAATTCTTTAAATATGCTTGAATTCATACGAACTGGGCATTATACAGTGTAGAAATAAGTCTGAATTTGAGATATTGGCCACGTGCAGACGTTTGCAAAGGCTTATAAACCAGAATGTTTGAAATATGAAATGTGTAATTGTGTGGAATTGGTTGTTTAGTAAGGATGTATGGAGGTATTGCCGCCAAAATTTACTTGAGTATTTAAGACTTTCGTAATATTTACTGAAAACTGTCTCATTTTCGAGACCTTTGTTTTGTGCAAGGCAACAATGCGAAGCATACGGCTCATATCGTAGAAAAATATTAAAATAAATTGAGGGATCAAGATATTGATCAATTGGTAGTGTGGTCATAATCTTAATATTATTGAACATATTTAGAAATTCATACCTGGAGTGAAGTAACCCAAAGGAGCTGATTAGTGTGCTGGAACAGGAAAAGTCTGCCAACCTATAAGAATTTGTTACCACTTTTTTATTTCATATTTTACCATATATTAAACATTAGTTTTCTCCTCGCGGGTTCGCTCGTGTGAAATTTGTAGTTTTTCATTATAGACGAATTTATTTATTATCACATACAATGTTCATATACAAATCAACAACCTATACAAATAATGTACAGCGTGTCTCTCTAGTGCGTCCAAGTACCATATCTCCCCTTGCAGATATTTTTTCTGAAAAATGTGCCACATCAATTCAAGTCATTCGTGTAATTGTTTTTCAGAAAAAATATCTGCAAGGGAAGATATGGTACTTGGACACACTAGAGAGACATCTTGTGCACCGTAAAAATATAATTTCCCACGCTCGTGTAAGGATGTTAAAAAACACCGAAAAACATATTTCATTAATTGTGTGAAAGAGTATTAACACCAAATTTCAAGTAAATTTCTTTACTTCTTTAGAAGTTGAATTTCGAAAGATCCTAAGATAAAATCAACTCCTTTTTCTTTCAAATTTTTATCCTTAGCGAATTGGGCTGGGAAATGATAAGTAGGTCAGACCAAAGCCCTCTACATAGATAAAACTTATGCTCCATTTTTGAAGCATTGGACAGTCTCTCAAGGGCATTTTTTCGCAAGATAACCATATAACTCATTGTGGTTTCCTATTTCCGTGAGAAATTGATGATGTCAGAGGGAACGATTTACTTATGGTTAGATATAACCACCTAACTAACTATCCTCCGCTTGTGGTAAATAAAACAGTTACATTTTCTGTCCTTTTTTATAGATAACCACTAACAGTAATTGATATGTTTTAATATTTACTGTTTGGTTATGGCGATATTCGATTTTTAGTTGTGATATTCGCTCTTTAACTTTGAAAAATGATAGAGTGATGTTAGGAAAGGGCTACAGAAAATAAATATCACCAACGGAACTTTTAAAATTGCTACTAAAATCTCTAGCTATTTATTCGTTTATAGTCTCTTTTACCACTATTAAAAACATACCAGAGTATACGAATATTGTAAACTCAAAGAAAATTATTAATATATTGTACAAACTTGTATCGAATAAGAGTAGTTTTTGTAAACGCCTATGCACTCTTCAGATATGTATCAATCCTAGATGTATTTCCACTTTTAGGTCAATCAAACAGCAATTAATTAAATATCAATTTATTCCAGAACATATAGTATTATGTTTTCGTTTATAATACTTCTTCAATGGAACAAATTGACATTTAATATGTGTCAAATACCAATAAAATATATAACCATGCTCATCAATAAAAATATCTAAAAAACTTTTATAGCGCATTATAGTTACATTCTCAAATAATATTAAAGGAAATGTAAATTTAATATAGGTACCTATAAGAATAAAATGGATTTGAATTATTATCAATGTATTTTCTATCAATTTCTCACAGTTCTGTTCAAGAGAAGAGATTAAAGAGATAGCAGACATAAAAATACCAAAGTTCCATGCCACCCTCCGTCTAAGGAGTTTCTGTATTGGAATTAAGTATTTTATTTCTATTATAAAAACTTTATTGAATTTGTAAGCTTCAAATGTAGACCGGTTTGGAATTGATTTGTTTACCTATTTTGCGCGATAAAACGCAAAATAAGCGAAAGAGAATTATCGCCACGTAAACATACTGAAACAGGAGATGAAATAGAATTCAGTGATAACTAGTTTATTTTTTTGGTCGTAATAATGGTGTAAATCGCAATGAATTAATAATTAACAAAACGTTAAGGGTGATTTTCACCTTCTAAATGTGAATAAAGGAGTATGCGTATTGAATCGGTTCGAGGCGATAGATCCGAGTCGATTCAATGCGCGTGCTCCCTTAGGCTGCAAATGCAAGTGCAGTTTGACAATATCCAATGAGTACCTAAAACTTACCGACCTCGTTTACGAGGAGGACCTAAAATGATTCCGGAATCGACATGAAAAACACGGTATTAGTGTGGTTTTTTATTTTTATTTTTCGATGTAGCCTCCTCGAAGATCAATACACTTTTTCAAATGGCGCTCCAGTCTCTTCACGTCGACGGAAAAGTAGGATGTTTCGAGGTCTGCAAAATAATCATCTGTAGCGGCAATGACCTCCTCATTTGAGGCAAATCTCTTTTCTACCAGCGAGTTTTTCAGGTTTGCGAACAGGAAAAAGTCGCTGGGGGCTAGACCCGGTGAATATGGAGGATAAGAGACTAATTCGTAGCGCAACTCATTCAATTTGGACACGACGATGAGGAATGAATGAGCAGGTGCACTGTTGTGGTCAAAAAGCACTCTTTTCCGCTGCAAACGAGGCCGTTTCACTTTCAAATCGGGCCAATAAATTGCTGTAGTATTGCTCCGTCCTTCCCTTCTGCAAATAGTCGCTGAGGATCACACCTTTGGAATCTCAAAAGTAGTCGCCATGACATTTTCGGCCGATGGAACGGTCTTTGCTTTTTCGGAGCTAATTCGCCCGGAAAGTCCACTGCTTCGACACGGTTACGAAACACATGAAGAAATCGCTTGGATTGCTTTAAATCTTGGACAGACACTCCTCCGCAACGGTCACCCGATCTTGTTGACTATTTCATCGTTGGTAGCGGGTTTTGGTGGTCCACTGCGTGGTTCATCACTTGTGCTTGTGGCCAACGCGTTCCTCTGAGATGCCTGTTGCCTCTGCTATCTCTTTCAGCTTCAATCGGCGATCGGTTAAGCGACATCATGAATGTTGTTGACCATTTCATCGTTGGTAGCGGTTTTTGCTCACCCAGAAGCTGATGATTGAAAATGATGGAGTAGATCCGCCATGAACTTCTGGCAAAATATTTCGAATTTCCGTGGCCGTTTTCCCAGTCATCCAGAAGTGTTTTATCACTGCACGAAATTCGATTTTATACATTTTTGCAAAATCGCCTGACTTGCTACACAAAACATACTCTTAAACAATATATATTACCAGTAGACGTCTGAAATTTTGACAGTTGCTATAAAAGAGGTTGCTCTTGCCGACCAATGAATCTTCGTGCGCCATCTCTTACCGATTCCGCAAACATTTCAGGTCGCCCTCGTAAATTGCCTTATTAGTCAAATTAATTTAAAGGCACATTTACAATGTTTATCTTTCAGTAGATTTTTTTGCAAAAGATATACCAAGTGGCCAAATAAGAATGGCACTCGGTCATATCTTAAGAACGGTTTGTAATATAGCTGCTGGAAAAAAATATCACTGCTAAAGTGGCCACGAAAAACGTCTGAAATTAATTAGAGAAACATAGGATGACTGAGGAGGAGGAACTTTATTTTGCAGGAATGCTCATAACTCAGGTTCTTTTGAACCTGAGTCTTTGAAACCGTGCATACTAGACACGTATTTTTGCTCATGATTTAAAAAAGTGGACTAAATTACCAACAAATCAATGAAAACTGGGTATCGATATCTTTTTCTTATCCGAGGATATTTTGAGAAACGTATGATTAATTATTTTGTGTTAATTGTTATGATTGTATATTGCTGAAATTATCACTTTTTAAAGCAAAAGCCTTTTTTGAACATTTCGTTAATCTGGATGGTTTTACTCAAGTTTTGGTGGTAACACTTCATGAGTATTTCTTTTAACATATTTAAATGACACGTGTCATTAATTGGTTACATGTGTACATTATTTTAAACGCAAAACAACAATTAATAATGTGAAGGGAAATATAAAACAATCTGTGTAAAATTTACATTGAATACAATTAAACGTGTGCACTTCAACTTTATTTATAAGCCAACCATAGGTGATTAATCGTACTGTTACCAGGATTAAATTTATAAGTTTTGTTCAAGTATGAGAAGTGACATAAATGCATGAGATTGTGTTGGTAAATCAAATTTAACTTATTTATCAAGGCTTATATTATAATTGGAGGCGAAATATGGAGGCTACTGATTGTAAGTAAATTTACTGAAATACGAAAGTAACAATTAACGTAGTAGGAATTTCATATCGACTGTGTATATTACTAATTTCGTAATAACAGGTATAAATTGTGCGCTGTAAGTATGCAGAACATAATATTAATTAAGTATTGAATAATTTACTTTTCTTATACAAAAGTAAACCCTGTTTATCCTTGAATTGAAAATTGACTGTTAGGCAACTTAAATAACTTCTGTTGAAAATAAATGCTCCACAATTTGATGTGTTTGGATTAAGGTTTCTATAGTTTACTTGGTCAGAAATGTTCTTGAACACCATATGTAATAAGAGGCATCTGTAATGTTTTGTTTACTCTTACAAACAAATCGCTAAACAGTAGCACGTCAGTTACAGCCCCTGAAGGATTTTTTTCGATATTTAGCAATAAATCACAAACTTGTTTCTTTTATTTTCATTCGAGATTTTCTTGATTAATTTAAATCGTTTATATACATAATGTAAGCATATAATTATAAAGAAAAACCGAAATACTCCAAGACCGTAGAAACAAGTTCTGCAGGCCGTCCAAATCAGGTTTAGGAGTTTAGAGTATTCGCTTTGTCCTATTCTTCTTCGTCCGTTGTCCGTCTACTAACCATATCCCAAGCAGCACAGATATGTCATATTGACGTCAGTTTAAATTTTAATTGGTCGCAGACGTCGCATGACCAACTGATGACGTGATAAGGACGACTTTTTGACATCGAACATCACTCGTTAAACATCAATTTGACGTCACTTGTTTAACGCCAATATGAGGTTGATATTTATAGCGTCCTATACAGAAGTTGATCCTATACAGGAGTTGATCCTATACAGGAGTTGATATCGTCTATACATTATTTTCGTTTGATACATATATACAGGGTTTTCCTAAATATCATGTACATAAGGAAGAGCGTAATTATTTGGTTTATTTTGTGCCTAAAATTTCATATAAACATAGGTCTGCAAACGCTTCATTACCAATCTGCAGGGTGTTTAAATTTCAAGATTTTTCACGTTTTACTGTATACCTCCTACAGTTTTTGAGATATTTTGTTCAAATAATTATCCCCTTCCTTATATACATGATATTTAGGAACACCTTGTATAATATATACTATATATTCTTTTTAATACTTTGTATTTATATAATACTTTTCCATCAAACCAAGATGTCCATGTTACATCTCTGCAGTGTTTTAATTACGTTCAGTGATCATGTTTAAAATATTCTGAATTCAAATTTTTTATAGCACGCCAAACTTTTCTGGTACATATATCATGGTAGCAAAAATGTTGGAATACCCAAACGTAAGTAGATCTATGTAGCAGTGTTTCCGTTTTTAATATACAGCGTGTCCACGAACAACCCCTAAAGAATGAAAAGGTTGATTGTAAATACAAAAGTATGTAAAAAAATGTCTATGAACTTCGTTCCGAATATGCTTCTTAAGGAAGTTGCCACACTTTAGAGAATGTATAGGCTCCTCACACCTCTCCAATTCTGTATGCGATAGACAACATGTACCAAATTGGAATCGTAAATTAAATGTAGTTCAAGACTAGTTGACAAAAAATCAGTTTTGTAACGTCATCTCTAAAGTTCGATAGTTCCTTTAAGAAGCGTATCCGGACCCAAGTTAACAGAAACTTTTTTTTCATACTTTGTATGTACAATCACCCCTTTCATTCTTTAGGGGTGGTTCGTGGACACGCTGTATAGTGAATTATATATTTCTGATGCCTAGTTTATTGCTTATCCAAAGTCATAAGAGGTATGTTTAATTTTTGTAATATTTACAGAGAGAGATGTTATGTTTACATTTGTGCTACCAATTATCAATTTTGCTGATAAGAAAATTAATAATTTACTTGTATGTGAAAAGCTTGTATTATTGATGTATTTCGTGTTTAAATTTACTAATCTATTTATTTAAAATTATTGAGAAATGTAGTCATTTTTCTTGGGTGTAATTGTCTGTTGTCTGTTATTTTCCAATGAATTTTCATAGATTTTTGTTATTATGTATTTAGCATCCATTTGTCATTATATATATATATATATGTTTAAATTCGGCGAAATTCTTAAATTTTGGTATTAGTAATAGTCAAACAAAAAATCTTAGATAAGTTCAAAGCCTACTGACTTGTAGTGGAAAAACAAGGAATTCCTGATTTTAATTTTCACTTTTATCTTATATAGTTTTGACAAATTTGGAAAACAAAAAGCATTTTGTTAAGGTAACTTCTTCTTTGTTGTTGTAATTCTTAGTTTCTTTAAGAAACGTTCAAATAATAAATAAGATTTCCAGATTTATCCTAACAAAGTGCTTGTTATTTTTCCAAATCAAAAATTTAACAACTTTTATAATAAGTCGGCTTTAAAATATTATCAAATACATTTTGGGAGATTTATCCCGCATAAAATAGTCGGCTTAAATATTATCTTATGAAAAGAATAGCTGTCATTTTTAAGACAGCCTCGTAATCAGCGTAAGATAGCAGCTGCGATTCTAACTAAAAATAGCGATTCAAAATCCTGTTTCGAGATGGAGAACACTTAAGGAATCTAGAATTCCTAAAGATACCAAATTGCCGCTGTATATTTAGTCGAAATTAGTGAGGTACATATGTGTACGTCATATATAAAGGAATAGATACAACTCAAATTTCTCAAATTTTATAATCACCTCATGCATATGACTGTATGCTGGATATTCACGAGATGATTATAAAATAAAATTATGTTACACCACTGCATTGTATTTCTTGCTATTATATTTATTGAAAATTGAACTAGAAAATATATCAATACTAAAAATAAAAACATACATATCTATAAATATATTTAAAGTTACCAACAATATTGCTATATTTTAATTCCTGCTTGAACTTTTGCCAATATTTTGGCAGAGTTTTGTAATGACATACGTTCATTTTTTGTTAGGTTTTGTATTATAACATCAGTCACGCCTTCAGATGTAAGAACTACTGGCAAGGACAAGTATACATCTTCTTCAATACCATGATAGCCCTAGATTTAAATAGAATTGTAAACATGACTGAAATTATATTGTACAATTTCTCGGAAAAAGTTACGCATTAAAGTTTGTTAAAAGTTCTACGTTGTGATAATATGAAGTTAACAAAAGTCCGACAACGGAAAACAGACAGAGAAATAGTCATAATATAATTAATTAGATGACAGAGACATGTATTCTAGCCATGTTCTTTAATATTGCTTGAACGATAGCTGTGATCGTTAAACCAGTAGCCCATGATGTATATCCCTTTAGCTTTATGACTTGATAAGCGCTTTGTACGACATCGTGATGCAGCAAATACCATTTCTTAGGATCTTCAAGAGTTCCAAACTTCGGATTCAACTGAATTAGAGGTATACCGCACACGTTAACACCAGACCAAACAGCAACTGAAGAGGCAATGCAGATGTTAATATAATGTTACAAGGTTATTAATTTTTTTTTATTCTATTTTAATAATCCTCCACGCACTCCACCTTAATCCAGAGCACCCAACCATGCAGGAGCATGACCAGGCCCTCCGGGTATTCCTCACGCGAGAGAACACATCGCAATCACGACAAGACATGAAAACACGTCAATACCGCCACCGCGATACGCCTCCCCCTACAATGTATATATATATATAGCAGATAGTTTAAAACAAAGACAATAAAATAAGTTGTCTATAATAACCTAAGCACTACTATCCACATCTGGTAAAACATCTGATGAAAACATCTGATTAAACGAACCTCTTGAGCACTAAGTTAGCACTAAGTGAGCACTAAATTAAGAATAATAATAATAATTAAACAACATAACTAGTTGCAATTCGTGGTATATGTATACATACACAACGAGAAAGTGATTAAATCCAGCTTCTGTTCAAAATTAAATGAGTGTAGAGAATAATATTTTTATAATGAAAAAGTAAATTAGTTTTTTTCTTAGACAACTGGAAAATGTCAGTTATTAATAATTGTTTAGTATTTTTATTCCATGTTTCGTTAATGTGAATGTTAAGAGTATTGTTGTAAAAACTTGTGGTACACAAAAGCCATACAGTACCGCCTAAAAATAAAGTTACTGTTACTATTAGTTTCACAAATAAAATAAAAACAAAAATGTTGGATTTCTCACCGGAAGAATCGCCGTGTTCTCCTATAATCCAACCATGACAACCAGTTGGTGCAATACCTAGTCGACTCGATAGAAATATCTAAATCTAGACGAATCTAAATTGGTACCGGAGCCAATCACTCGTTCGCTTGGTAGGCCACTAAGCTTCCAGACAACATAACTTAATACATCCACAGGATTGCTAACGACAATATATATTGCTTTGGGAGAATATTTCACCAGACGAGGTATCATATTCTTCATGACTTCAACGTTTCGTTGAACCAACGCAAGTCGAGTTTCACCTTCTCTTTGCCGAACTCCAGCAGTGATAATGCATACTTTCGAATTCGCAGTATCTTTGTAGTCTGAAAATGATAAATTGCGATATATAATATTCAAAGATATACATATCGTAGGGACAATTAACATAGCATAGCATCCTATAGTTACAAAAGAAGTTTTGAAAAACTATAGTTTTCAAAAAAAAAATTTTTTTTGTGATTGGTAACAAAAAAAGAATTTTTTGTACTCGCTTATCAAAACCTGTCATTTCACGATTCGATTTGCGTGCGTAAAAAGTCACTTTAAACACGAGTGCGTAAAAGTAAAGTTAATACTTCCTGGAACTTGATTAATTTAGTGACATTTTAAAATCATAAATCCCTAACCTTAATAATATGGTCATAAACGATAACGTATTTAACAATATGTATTATTATTATAGTTCTCGTACAAAAAATATTGTACAAACTTCGTGCGTGAAATCATATTTCGCGAATGAGTGACCAGTGGGCACGAATCAAACTACTTATGCTATACGCCGTGAGAAAAAAGTTTACTTCGCTCGTGAATTTAATAATGCCAACCCTAGACAGATGTGGAAAATTCTTAACAATTCCGTTTTAAACAAATGTCGCCCGCCTTTGCCTACTGAGTTGCAGGATCCGAATGTAATCAATAAATATTTTACCTCCAGCGTTAATTTAAATATTAATCCAGATTATGACCTCCTTGCGTATTACAAAGCTAATAAACATGCAAACTATCAAACTGAGTTTGAGTTTCACCTGATCTCTGAAAGGGATGTTATGTGCATTCTTGCAAGCCTTTCCTCTAATGCGGTCGGATCGGATGGACTGAGTCTCAAAATGATCATCTTGTCCTGTCCGTTTTTATTGCCATTCATCACGCACATTCTCAACTCTTGCTTGGCCCATGGACTGTTCCCGAGTGCTTGGAGAAGAGCTGTAGTTGTTCCCGTCCCTAAATCTGCCAGACTTACTGGTTTTAGTGATCTTCGGCCTATTAGTTTGTTGCCTGTTCTGTCCAAGGTTCTGGAACGAGTTGTTGATGGCCAGTTGCGCGCATATCTCTCTACGTATAACCTCTTGCCAGTGCGACAATCGGGTTTCCGTCCTGGTCACAGTTGTGTCACGGCGCTTCTGGACATTACCGACGATATTATTATTGCACGAGATAGAGGTGATGTTTCTTTTCTGGTATTACTTGATTATTCTAAAGCCTTCGACACGTTAAATCACGAGCTTTTGCTCTCTATACTGCAGTACTTGGGTCTTGGTGCGACAGCGACTCGTTTCTTTGCATCGTTCCTCACAGGCAGGAGCCAATGTGTTAAAGTTGGTAGCAACTTTTCAGGTTTCAAATTTTTAACTAGTGGGGTACCGCAGGAAAGTGTCTGTGGCCCCTTGCTTTATATACTATATACTTCCATGATTGAAACATTTAATAGCACATTTTGTAAAGTCTTTTCTTATGCTGATGATACTCAGTTACTTTTCACATTTAAACCGAAAAATATAAATATTGCCGAACGCATTATCAATACTACGTTACAGTCGCTCTCCCAATTCTCTGTCAGTCACTGCCTAAAAATTAATCCTTTGAAATCGTCAGTTATACTGTTCAGTGGTAGAGAAAGTGCTGAAACTTTGAAAACTTCCATTACAGTTCGTATTGATGATACAGACTCTAATGGGCTCTAACATGGGCACAGGGTGTCAAAAATCTGGGGCTTCCTATAGACTCTGATTTGCGTTTTGGGTTGCATGTTACGAACGTTGTACGCAAAGCTTATGGCTCCTTGAAACTTCTGTATGCCAGTAAGGATGTCCTACCCCAGCCTGTTAAACTATTGCTTTGTGATAGCATGGTGTTATCGCTTTTCAATTATTGCGATGTGGTATACGGCCCTTGCTTAACATGGGCTGATAGACAGCGTATTCAACGTGTATTCTTGCTTGCGTTTTGTTTACGGAATCCGGAAGTTTGATAGAATCTCACATAAATTGGTGGTGGCTAAGTGGTTCAATATGGAGGGTAGGCGTTTTTTGCATGCTGCGCTTTTATTTAGGTCTATTATAGTTAACAGGTCTCCTCCATATCTATATAACAAAATCACATATCGTACTGACGTGCACAACATCAACATCCGCTTCAGGAATGTAATTACAGTTCCGCGTCATCGTTCTGTTTTTTTTCAACGCTCTTTCTCTTATTGCATTGCTTCATTATGGAATAACCTTCCTGAAAATATTAGGATAGTTGGTGGTGTAGTTTCTTTTAGGAGACAGTTACGTGAGTGGCTGGCGATGGGTTGCGGGATTAATGGGCGCGTAGGCGGCTAGATTTATCATTTATACTTACTCTTCATCTAAAGCACTATGTGAACCGTTTCCTTTTCTATCTCTTTTCTTCCATTCCCTTTTTCCTGATCCTCTGCTCTCGCGTGCTTAATGGGTAACAATTTATTTTTGGTTTATATGTATTCTCTGTTAGGCCATAGTCTACTTTTATTAATTTCAATGTAAATTGGTGCAGATGGTAGAACAGATTGATCTCTGATCATATCTGAATCTGCACCATTTGACTTTTGTATTGCTATTTACAATTATAATTATGTGTAATTATTAGTCAATAAATTATTATTAATTAATTAACTATTTAATTATATGGAACCAAGCACGGTGCGATCATGATAATAACGATTTTTGTATTATAAAATGATGTAAGTAATTCTGTTAACATGTTTTCTACAAAGAAAATTATTGATGTGTAATTGCGTATTAACGTTTCAGTGTTCTTTCTAACAGCGTTTTTATAAATACTTTAAAGACTGATGCCTTCTGCTTTTTTTTTCTGAAGTACTTGATTTAATAAACTGCATTTATTTTAGTGTGGTAGTTCCCTTGATGATCCCGAAATGTAGTTCTCCTGATGTTGCTAAATTTGTATCCGTCTTGTGGGTTGAATTTGTCGTGTTATTCGTGTTTGCCGATCATTCCTGAATTTATCTTTGATGTTAGTATGTCTATGGCCACTATCGTAATCTGTGCTGTTGTTCCCGTCTTGAAATGTGTTCAGTTATCACAGATTATTCAATATACCTATGTTATCGAAATGCTTTAGTCCTTAATTTTATGTTCCTATCTATTCAGCTTAATTGTAGTGTCAATTTCTGACAAACTGTAACCACTACTTAAGCGTTTTAATTTCTTTGTAAACTCTAAATTTTCCTTATTATTTAATACGAGTATCACTTATTAAGTTATTTTATTTGGTAACTTTTGAATTTGTAAAATCCAAAGCAAGAACATATGAATCTGTACTAGTGTAATTGTTTAATATTTGCAAATTATGTATAACGGGTTAACTGAAGAAATAGACAGTAGAGACGTATAAATACTGTCGTATTTATGAAAAAATATCATCATACATCGAATTCGCATTACAAATCAACGTGTAGACGCGTGTTTAGGGTTTCTATATAGCCTCATCAGAACACTATGTCACTCATTATATAATGCCAGATAAATTTCGATAAATCATATGTGAAATGTGTACGTTATATGTGAATATGTGGTGTAATACTAACTCTTTCAATTGTATTTCTTTTCGGTTTTCTGACGTTAGACTTTTGATATGTTTTGGTACGTCAGTAATTGTTATTTTTGTGTTTGTTAACGTTATGTCTAAATTGTATTCATTTAAAGCTTTCTTCCAAGTTAGATTTTGTTCCATTGCAATTCGTTTTTTTTTATTTATAAATAACAACAGTTCATCGGCGCACAAGAATTAATTCCTCTAAGTGGCCCTAGTTTGCAATAAGAAAGATCACCTTAAAGATCCTTGGAAAAATAGACTAAACAAAAAAGGATGTAAAACAGTCCTGCCGAATCAGCTAACAGAGCAATGAACTATAGTAATGACGAAGATATTTATGCAGATGAAATAAATAATACAGCTAGATCTATACATGTTGTGATACACACTATAAATGAAACAAGAAGTAAATGAAAGCCAAAATCATTGATTTTTCGTCTGTTGAATAAAATGGATGCATTTGAAAAACAAATGTAACAAATGAATGTAATGTACGGTAAATGAAAGCGACAATTGTCACATATAATTGCTATCGCAAAAAGGAACCTAAAGACAAAAACGTTAGTGAAATTTAAACTTCCTCCTGTAGTAATGGTTGCAAAAATGTATTGTTGTACAGGGCAATGATTGTATAATATCCTCAACGGTTTTTGGCTCTTTATAGCTAAAATACGATCGGAATGTAAAATAAATAACATTTTATTTAAAAAGATATATAAAACACAATCAAAGGAATTTATTTAGTAAATGTATTTGATATTTTATTATTTGATTTATATCAATAGAGAAATCTATTGCATTGTTATTATAATTTTAACTTTAATATTACTAATTCTTTAAATTTGTTAGGTATATAGCACCATTTTCGATGTACAAACGAAAATAGAAGAATTTATTTGAAAATGAACCGTTAAAATCCCTAGACATATAAAGAACCGCAATATATGCATATACCGGTCATTTTGAGAAATAGGATAAATAACGCCTGGAAGGGGTAAGGGGTACGAACATTCGCGTATGAGTCTATCACAGTCTAGTCTACAGCGCTGTGATATACTCATACGAGACCCCACTTCTTAGCGAATTTTCGTAGACCTTACCCTTTCCCGGCGTTATTTATCCTATTTCTCAAAACGACCGGTATATTTCATATTTTGCACGTGTTAAAATTTAGCCTGCGTGAAGTTAGCCCACTCTTTTGGGAAATTCAAAATTTTTCAAGTTAAATAAAATATAAAAAAATTGTCCAGAAAAATCAAATCTTTTTCAAAATTCGAAATTTTGACAGTTGTTCCACGTTGTTCTGAACATTGTTCCAAAATGTGACCCTTCTGTCATGAAATAATTAAGAAAAACGAAATATCAGTAACGCCTCTTTTTCGAAATTCAACGTGTTGAAAGTTGTTCCAGGTTGTTCTAGGTTTGTTCTATATTTTGCCAAGATTTTAGCTTTCTATCATGTATACCTACTTCGTGAAATAAATGATAAAAGCAAAATTTCACGGGTGTGAAGTTAGCCTCCCTTTTTTCGAATTTCGAAATTTTGAAAGTGGTGTAAGGTTGTATTATGTTATGTATGTAATAGATCGTTATCAAACATGGGCAACGCAATAACCGTGAAGACCGATAGTACATGGATACTAGTAGCTATAGCCACAATTTTAGATGCAAAACATACATACCGTAAAACGGGGTGACTTTGTGACAGATTTGACACTTTTAATAATTTTTTCAGTTCTAGTTTTATAACTGGAAGATCGAGTAGATAATATGAAGTAGTCACATCATTTAGCTATTAAACAATGACGATGTGAAACAAAAACAATAGTAGTAACAGAATTTGATATATACTTGTCACACATTCACACCATCGCTCGGGGTGACTTTGTGACAGCATTGGGCTTTCACTAGAACACAATGTCACCTTACTGTGAGGAGATTTTGGAGCATTATAAGCACGTAAATTTATACCAGGCTCCAAATTTGTCATAAAATCACCTCCTAACTGAATCATCAATATGTCACAAAGTCAACCCAAATGATAAAAATTATCGTTTTGGCACCATTTATTTATAGAAAATGTAGGAAAACAACTAATATATCTATTTTGTGACCATTATGTACTTATCTTTCAATTCTGGAAATATTTCCACTTGTAGGTCAATAAAACAACAATTATAATTAAAAACCAATGTATTCCAGAACATATAATATTATGTTTTCGTTAATAAGACTTCTTCAGTGGAAGAAATTGATATTTAATATTATAATATTAAATTGGTATTATTATTATTGGAATTGAAAGATAAGAAAAAAACGTAAATTAAGTTTTAAATACAAAGTATTGCGATATATTCCATACCTACGCAAAATCTAAATTATGAAGCACATAGGACAGATTTTTATTACTTCTTAATATCTTCCTTTTCTTGCGTTTCTCGGAGGGTCACTTTTTTTCTAATTTCACTTAAAGCTTTTTCTAATGATTCAGATGTATAGTTTTTATAGGCACGACTCCTCGGTAGCCGCTTATATTTCCGTGGCATTTCTAAAATATGCACCAAATAATTACATTAAAAAATCTCACCCCTATTAGTATCAAAAGGTGTCACAATCTCACCTCGATATTTGTTGACATTTCATTTCTTAGAGCATAAGTAGTTTATTTTTAAGAAGAACAGAGAGGTGATGGCGCTTACTGCTTCTTAATAGATCATACTATAACACTATCATATGCAAAACAAACTGTTCAAGTTACACAAGATAAAGTATTGCAACTTTCTGATAAAGTAAAAATTGCTTATCTACCTTAAAAAATATATGTGTTGTAAAAAAACTGCAGAACGACCGCGAGGCATAATACGTGACGCTGCTTCAACCGTTTACCGATGCGTGTGCGAGAGGTTGCTACAATAACATAATAAACAGAGATGTAAGAATGACTTTTTCAATGGAGTGTGGTGTTGTCACAAAGTCACCTGGGTGTCACAAAGTCATCTCGTTTTACGGTACTTAATAAATATGCTCTAATTAAAATAATAGGAAATACCTGTGGAGTGAAATCAATAACCTTAATTTAAATAACAAATGTAGTATAATATCTGATCATTTTCTTAATATAAATCCATTAAAAGCGTTTTCTGCTAACCCACAATCTTCACAGGCCACAGATTTCACTGCTATAACTAATATGTATATATAGAACCGGCTTCGCTTTTCTTTTTTTGTTTAAAACTGTTTCTACGTCTGATATTATTAAAAGTTTCAAAACTCTAAAAAGTAATGCTATGAGTTCGAATAGTCTGAATCTAATTCTTTTAAATTTCTGCGTCGCTCTAGTAGTGACCACATTCGATATACAGGCTGACTGGTAAGAATGGTCTATTAAAAGTATTATACAAACGGAACGGAATTTTAAAACAAAATTTTCTGGTCGGATATGGTTAAATATGAACTATCACGGGAAAATATTTTTGAATAAATATCAGTTTCGGTTAACGGAATGTGGGCATCAACTTCAATATTTTAAATAACATGCTATAAATTCAACTTAAATTCAGCTTCTACGATATATTTTACACATATTTCATATATAACCCTATACCTAAATACTATTCCTTCTGAGTTATTTGCAATTAAAGAAAAAAATGACAGATACTGATCTTACTTTATAATGATGTTACCTAGCAGAGACGAATGAAATTTTGCATGTACACAGCTGATATTATGTTATTATACAGAGTTTAAAGTTTTTCTCTGTAATATTATACAGTGTGTTTGAAAACTTAGTGGTTGACAACTAAGTTCAACCTTCGGAAAGTTGTTCTTTTTTAAATGGAACGGCACATATTTTCTTAGATATTCTGATTCTCTTTTAATCTGTATTAGGTGTTCCTTTACCTAAAATGGAGGTTGAATAAGTTATCAGTCTCAGATACGTCAATTTACCGAAGCAAGGGTGCTTAGGTTATTTGTTTTACATATACATACTTACTTATTACCACTTATTTTGAGGTCTATCAATTTTGTTAATCGTATTTGGCTAAATTCTTCTAACTGAATTGTGGGAAATAGCACGTATACAAATCAAGAAATCATGAATTGATACGCCGAATAAGGGATCCTTTAGGCAAGTAACACGAGATGCTATTCGAAGATCCACAACTACAGGAGTACATCTCCAAATTATAGAATGCCTCAATAGAAACGGTGGCCATATCGAATCATTTAAACAACTTATTTATTTATATTATTGTTGTTGTTCTTGTCCGTTTTCTACTATACCTTTTGTATTATCTTTTTTATTGAATTTTTATTATTTTAATTTTACCTAATTTGTTATTACTATTAGTATTTAAACCTTTGATGTAAATTTACTTTATGTTTATAATTCAAATACTGTTTGTCGAAAGTATCTGGGAAAATTCTTAGATAATCTAAATTTTTTAATCATATTGTTCTTCGCCATTGTTGTACGAGCATATCGGTTTTTGAAACTCTATTATATCTCAGAAACTTCTCAGAAATTCTCGCTGATCGTTGGTTGTAAATGTTGATGTCTTTCACTTTCGTTGTTTGTTCTACAATTTCATTTCATTAACTTTGCATAATAAATAAATTCATGATTATTTGATTTGGTCTATTCTCAATGCTAATCAATTGTAGCACCATATACTGAAAAAAATGTATTGTACAGAAGTGATTACAATACGAGTATGTTTTATAACAAATACTTGTTTCTTGTTGTTGCAAAATACATTGCCGTAATGACCACGATAATATTATTGTACCGGTGCAGATCTATTTCTGTCAGTATATGGGATAACTACCAAAACTGACAGACGTTAAAATAAGTAGTAAGTAAATATATAAAACAAAAAACCTAAGCACTCTTGCTTCTGTAAATTGACGTATCTGAGCATTTTAGATACAGAGGCTAATTAAATCGTTATAGCTTATTCACCTTCCATTATAGGTATAGGAATACCTAATACAGATCAAAAGAGAATCTTTTTCTTCAATTCTGATATAATTTTGCACGCGACCTTTTTTCGCGGAAATATCGTTCCCAAAATAGTCTGTCACAAAAGTGGTGCTCGAATTGCTACCCTCGTATTCTTTGAAAAAAACGACGATATAGTCTACATATATAATCTTCTAAATATAAAACCGCTGCAAACCATGAATTCCATCGTGTTATGATTGGGTCGGGATATAGTTTCCCATGCAATTGGAGGGGCTTTTTCACGTAGAAACAATAATAGAGCCTTTTTTATTTTGCGAGATAGCAAAAATGCAGATTTAACCTTCGAAGTTATGGAATTGAGTTCTTTGAATTATTTCCTAGAAACATCTCCGACTAGGTTTATTTTATCCTCACCAATAAGTACTTTTAACATCTTAAAACAAGCACTCATGTAATGTGCTGAGTCTGAAACTAAACCTTTTACTTAATTGTAATTTATTTCATACTATTTAAGAGTGTCGATAATTGCCTGTGAACAAGTAGTTGAGTTTGCTGATTCTAAGAAGCTTACGCTTGCCAAATAGCACGATTGTGTAAGTTCTGAGTCTAGGCTTCTGGACAAAACTGCAAATACGCATCTCCCTAACCTGTCGGAGGTTTCGTCGGCTACAATTACAAGAGGTTTATTTATTAGAGCGTTTTTTGCTTCTTCCTCCTCTGCTTCACCGCACAGTGTAACAATTTTTTTTTGCGAATTAGCAGGATATATTTGGCTAAATATTCTCTTACAGAATGATGGTCAAGTGTGTTCAAAGGAATGTTGGCTTTCAAACACATTCTCTGAGTGTTTTCAATAAACTCATTTTTTCTCCAGCTTCGCTCGTTTTTCTGTTTGAAATTCCCCAACAATTGTAGTCTGCCGTTTTACACTAGAAGGTCCAAAACTTGCCAAAATTTGCACATAACAATGTTGGTGCCTGGTAGAAACAATCCATTGCTTTCATATTACTTAACACGTCTTTGGCTTGGTATTAGCCCCACCATTTCATTCATTTCGCGGTAAAATTTAAGATCGGCAGATTTCGCATTTATAGCTGTTAAAAGGAAATTTTCGCATTTACGCGCATGTATGTATGTCGTAAATACGAAAATTACACACCACTAGGTATGATACATAAAATATGTGTAAAATATATCGTACAAGCTAAATTTGTAATTGACTTTATACCACGCTATTTAAAATATCGAAGTTGATGCCTACTTGTGGTTAACCGGAAGTGATATTTATTCAAAAATATTTTTATGTGATAGTTCATATTGAACCATATCCAACCACGAAATTTTGTTTTAAACTTCCGTTCCGTTTATGTAATAGTTTTAATAGGCTATTCTCATCAATCACCCTGTATATTTAACTACTGTATCGAAAATTCTGTTATCACTCAGTCTGGAAATCAGTCTTAATCACTACCATTCCCAATATACCTCGTGCAGAAATGTTGAAGGACCTATGGCCCATAATCATATTTTACCAGCAATGAGAAAAGTTTTTGAAAGAATTCGTGAATCTCAACTGTGTGATTTATTTGAATAAATATGAAAGTAATTTGTTGTACGTGTACAACTTGTCAATATAATACATCATTCTTGTGTCACTTCTTAAAGATAGTTCTTCTCTAAATTTGTAGGTATATGCTTCTAAATAGCGAAAAGATGTACATCTTACCGGTAGAACCTTTTATTTTACAATCTCCAAAAGATGAGATTCCGTGTAGTAGGTCGTAAGTTTCTCCCATAAGCTTAACCGCATTAGAGTCAACTAAACATAAATCCGTAGTAAGTTTCTAAAAAAGTAATAAATAAGAGGAGTTACTATATTAATAGTAAGAATTATTTAAAGATATCTTTGAAAGATGAAGATCGGATACAAATTACGCGATGTAAATTAAAGGAAGTAAATAACAGCTAAAGTAATAAGTTCTCATTAGGCATAAATCTAGATAATACAGTTAAGTGAATATAAACATTTACCACGATATCACATCAAATGATTTACAAAAATTGTATAATAAGTAAATTGCACGACATAAATGTCTTACATTGATCCATAATTTAACTGATAGGAAAATATATCTAATACTAGTAAATATAGTAACTAATTTTATCATTTTTCTGGCTTTCGGAGGCTACGTTACTTTAAATATAGTCGGTATGACCTGATATAAACAGTACTGAACTTAGAATTCTTTTATTTTTTAAATAAATACCTATATATTATGTATTTTATTACATGTTCTAAATATGCGCCTCTTTCATAACAAAGTTCCAAGTTGGTCGTCACATTATCGAATAAGGGTTGTCTCAATAGTGCAAAAAAAGCTCGAATGGCATCCTTTAATCATTAATGGTTTGTGGTGACCTTTTGAAAATAGCATCTTTGGTAATGCACCAAACGTATGTATCTGTGTAGGTAACGTCTAGCGAATGTGAAGGATAAGGGAAATTAGTAAATCGTGAAATAATTTTGGTTCGAAAATGTCTCTGAAGAAATTGACAAACAGCAGCAGCCGTATGACAAGTTGAGTCGTCCTGCTGCAAAACTTGGTCTCGAAATGCTAAATTATGTCCACAACAGAATTGACGCAGATCAGGGATAAACTGCGCTAAAATTTGTATGTACCGCTGTTGTGACTTGTCTACCATCCTCTTCGATAAAGTACGGATCAATAATTTAGTGTCCCGAAACTGCATACCAGACACTCACTTTTGCATTATGTAAAGCCTGGAAAATCCCATAAATTGATTTGTGCACCCATTCACATGGCCAGATAAAATATAATGTGATTGATCTGACAACCGTAAACCTTTGAAAAATTCAAGATTTTCATGCTGTTCACTCTACTGTGATAATCGGGAGGTTATAACTGTTGGTGTACCTGAATCACATACGAAAATGCACCCAGCTCCTTCAGCATTCTTTGCAAAGAAGTTTTCTTTACACCAAGTTGCAACGCTGTTCTTCACTGGCTGGCGTTCGGATTTTCTAAGCTCTGCTCAAAAATGCGTTGACCGTTATCAATAATGTTAACTGTTCTTGGATGGCCCGAGTTTCCTTTTCGTTAGTATAATACACTGATGTTAGTATTTCTGAACTTTTCAACAACCTTTAAAATTACATTACTCGCAGAACGTTTATTAAACTATTGTGTGTTTATCACACAAATGTTGTTTACATACTACACCTGCAGTGGCGCTGTTTTAGATAGTTACACATTAGTTTTCCTTCTAAATAAACACTTTAATCTATGCCTGTAGGTATTGAATGTGAGCGTCAGTTTGTAACTTTGACATTATCAATGGCGACATCTAATGTGTAGCGAATTTAGCGCTTTCTAGCCTGAAAAAATGTTGCTAATACGCAGTGGACACGACCTTTGCAGCAATAGAGTTAGGCGTGTTCACAGGGCATGTTGCCTGAATAAATGTTTTAACTCTAGAGAATTTCTTTTTATAATTTTTAAACATTAAGACACAGACTCCACGTATGGGACACCAGTACATTCAGAAAAGAAAATTTCATCGATCTTTGTTCAAAAAAATTGGTATTGCTATCTAAAAAAATATTCGATGACGTCATCCATTCAAAACAATTGACTACAAAACATTGAAAATATACTAAAAACAATACACTCAAAAAAACAAAAGTCGACGTATCCGAGCGTTTTTCACACAACTGATTCGTTTTTGTTCCATGTTCAATATTCCTGAGTTTTGTTACACACTGTATGTATAAATATACAGAGCATTTACTTAGAATCAAAACCCACGTGACCGCTGACGTAAGTTGACGTAAATAATATGTTGGTAACCAAATAAATATCCCTAAGACGTCTAACCAGAAAATTGCAAAGTCGATATTTGATAGTTTTTATACGCCTCTGTTTGTGTAGATAACAACGGAAACCACTCTCAACATTTATTACAACTATTTTTTTGTTACTTAGTCGTGATTATTTACAATATAAACCTAACCTGTAAAATGTTAATTGTCAATATGTAAATAAAAATTTCTGCAGGAATTTTATTTTAAAATATTACCATACTGTCAAATGGGTTGCATATCTAGAAAAGGTCACGTGGGTTTTGGCATTAAGTAAAAGCATTGTAATAATAATAATTGTTGAAAAATGTGTTCCATTTAATTATTATATAATATAGAAACATTCACATAAATCTGGTTTCTATTTCACTTTTCTGAGAAATACACCGAATCCTTACAATATATTCGCAAATTCATCTCGTAAAGGTTTTAAGGTCTATATCAGTATATTTATTACAGTTACGAAAAAAGTATTGACACATTGGCATAAATTTATTAACAATAAGCAACATTTTGTTAGTCATTATTTTGTACGTTATATATTTTCGTTATTTATTTTCAAAGTATATTACTTTATTAATTAGGTATACTACGCCTTAATACTTAATTCATAAAATCATATTCAATGAGATATTAATTTAAATCTATGTTAATACGGAATTGTGTGTGAATAGCTTCTGCCCTAAGTATATAAAAAGTACCAAAACCTATATCTGGAACTAACCATTTTAATATAAAAAAATCTTATTGTTGACTACAAAGAAAGAGATTTTAAACTTAAAGACACATCTCGTTTCTTAAAAAATAAATTTATAAATTAAAGACAGTACCACCCCAGCAAACAAAAAATCGTCATCAGGACGTCAAATTTCGTATTTTGAAAGCCAAAAGGCGTCCTTCAAAGACATCCAGAAGAATGTATGACGTACCTACTTATGTCACATCCTCACGACGTCATTGTAAGACGTCGACGTCATTGTAAGACGTCTATACACGTCTGTGAGGACGTCTATACATGTCTGCGAGGACGTCTATACACTTCTTTGAGGACGTCTATCCAAAGACGTCTGTATATGTCTCCAAGGACGTCGAAGACGTCGTGTGTATTACGTTTACTTATCTTTTATTTCTGCAGATATAAATCCAATTTAGGTCAATAAAACAACAAATATTATAAATCAATTTTGATGTATTTTAAAATAAAATACATTTATAGTCGATTTATTGTCCTGAAGTGATTTTATATCTGACAAAACAAAAGATAAGTAGACGTAATATACTTCCAATGAATGTATATAATATACGCATTACTGTTCTCTTCATAGATAGTACTTACTTACCTTTATATTTCTTTTTATTATAAGGGGAAACACTTGTCATTTAGATGTTAAACAAATATTATTTTAGATGCAATCTGTTAAAAAATATATAACTAAGATATAATCAGGTTTAAGTAAATGTACTGAAGAACAAATTCATATGTACATATCTTTGGTACTACTTTATTAACGGTTCGCTTGCTATCAAAACAATATATTTAATAATAATAAATGGCGTCGTAACATGATAAGAAACTGACACCAACTGAAACAATACGCTAACGCCTAACCAAGCCTAACGTTCGTCGTGGTTCACATACTAGGCAATGCGGTAAAGTACCGGATACCCTAGCAGGGAGCAGCAGTGTTGAACGGTGGTTCTGGGCGGTTCATTGATATATGTTTGTGTTTTAGACCTGCCTTAATATTTTTATTCAATTCCACCTATTTATAACAAAAAAAAAAACAGAGAGTATTTAAAAATTTTTTCTGACAAGAAATAATAATTGGCTCATTTTCCGTGCATGGCAAGTTTGGAGCTAGGATCGATGTTTCAAACATTGTTTGTCATTACCGAACCTTACAGTTACCTTGTTAGTAATATGAAACAGGTTGTATTTCATATAATTCATGTGTATTGTTAGTTTGAAAAATTTTATTTCATATCACATGGATTTATTAATGACGAAAAATCTTTCCGGTCAACGTTTTAAGTGATTTATTCGACAATTTAATAAATTTTAATACACAACGTCTTAAATACATTATACTTAGACTATTATAAAATTGGTCAAAAATGACCAACACAGCACATCTTCAAGACATCATATTTTGACGATGACTTATTTCGTCAAAAATGAACAATATACGACGTCCTGCAAACGTAATATTTTGACGATGATGTAGTTGGTCGAATATGGCTAATATATACGACGTCTTCAAGACGTACCCGGCGTCTTTCTGTTTACTGGGATCATTAGAAAAAAAGGATCTCATTTGGCTTTTGCTGCTGCATTCAAATGGTTTGCTACGGTTAAAAAACATATTATGAAACGTAATCTTTTAATTAATAAAATGTTATCTTAATTATAAAAATAAAATCATTTACTGAAAATTCTTATGTTCTTAGTTTAACCAAAGCATTTTCAATTTCAAACGACGACGATGTTGATTTAAATAAAACAGTATCTTGAGTTTGGTAAACTATTTATTTCATTCAAACAAACTCAAATTTTAAGCAATTCTTTTGGTACACAGATACTTTCTTGATTCAAAAAATTAGTTTAAGAAAAAAATCTTTAAGTATAGGAAATATTTCTTTGTTCGTATTGAAGAGAGAGATTTTTTTAAATGAAAACAATCTTCTTTGAATTAGAAAATCCTTTCACATAGTGGCTCGTACACTTGCTTCCTAGTTCAGTGGTACCGGTTTTGCTCCGTGGTAATTATCTCTTGAATTTGGTTTTTTATGTATATTCCAAAATTCCTCGGCAAATGTAGAAAGGAAACGTCTTAAATCAGTTCACAAACGCAAACGTGATAATTACTCATGGCCAGCTGATTCCTGTAATTAGCGTAGTGCGACTTTTTCACATTAAACAGAAATATAATTTATTTACTGGAATAGGTGTCATTTATTTCAAAACGGCTTCTTCACTTGTCAAAAAGATTCTTAAAAAATCTCGTTTTAAATAAAAAAAAACAACATTCTTAAAATTAAATACACAATTCGTACATATGTTTAAACATATATGCCATTCTTCACTTTTAAATATCAAACTTAAAAATATAAGAATATCTCTAAAAATACATATTTTCAATTTCATTTTCATTGACTGTTTTGTCTGACACTAAAACAAAAGGGTTTAAGAAAGTTTGAATAAATTTTCACTAAAATTTACGAAATATTTACAATATTTCGTAGGTACATATCGATCTTAATTAAATAATTTTACCATTTCTATTAAAATACTTCTTCTTCTCGAAGTCCTTTTCGCTTTCACTTCTTTCTGGACCCATTTCTTTCTGTCTCTTGCTGCTATTTTCATTTGTTCCAGCATCATACCTTGTGTCATCCCCAACTCCCAAATCTGATCAATTTATTTACTTGTTTGTCTCCCTCTTTCTTTTGCGTTTTTATTAATTCTATTTGTCTTCCCTCTGATTATACATATATCTAAACCAGCTAAGTTCTCTCTCCTTGATTTTCCACATAATCGACTCTTGTTTCGTCATTTGTCACCTTTTTGATTCTGTCCTATATGTTGCTTTCCCTGCTATTCTTCTTAGATATTTCATTCCAAAATTATATTTATCTTATCTTCATACTTTTATCTCATTGTTATATTTTATTTTCTATGAAAATCTGCAAAACTAATCGAACTTATTGTCTATATACACATTTCTATCTTCAGTTATTATCAGGGTATTTATTTGTAGTCGACTAAGCTGTCAACTGTAGAAATAAGTGTACGATTCTCGAGACAGACCAGTTTCTTATTGCCTGCTCTTTCAGCCAGTTTTATAAAAATGTTATTATACAGTCTCACTACCACTTAATATATTTTCTATCCACTTATTCATATTTTTTTGTGCCTATACTTATAATTTAGTTTACCCTAACTGAGACTATTCTGTTTGTTCTACATTCGTACTACACACTGACACTTATAGGTCGCCCAGAATGCCGTGTCAGTGATGATGCGTTCTGCGCATACAGGTGGAGCGTATACGACAATATAACAAGCGTGAATGAGCGCTCTCGGCACCTTTCTGAATTAAGTGCAACTGCCACAGGATTCTGATCAATCTGTACTTATTCATCTAGCTCTACACTACTAATATTCAAAGAAGTAATTATGATTTATTTAGCAATTTTCCCCGTTAATTAATATTCGAGTTTATGTAACAGTTTGACAACAATACAATAGGAAAATCACACAAGATAAATGAAGTTGTTAAAATGTAGTATCGCATAAGCAAAAGCCATTATTATTTTGTAAACGTTTTAGCAAAAAAGAGTGCGCTGTAATATGGGCAGAATCTGAATGTTAAAATAACTTACCTCAGATAAAATGCGGAAAGCACAAGCCATTCCCACTTGACCAACTCCTACAATTATTGCTTTGCTACTACCGCTACTACTATCAGATTTAGGTATCTGAAGCGCTTTCATGAGCTTAGATTTGGTATAATATAACTGTTTGTTTTCATGACATACAACATTCGTTGGAACGACTTTGATAGTTTGGTTAAATAATGCATGTGCCTGTATCTTCATGCGACCCAACTGCATTTCTTACACGGCACCTACAAGAAATCAGTGAATGAAGGTAATAATTATTTGATTATCTAGAGAAAGGCAGTGAATTCAACTAATTGTAAATAAATACCTAATTTCTAGACAAGCTATATTATGTATATCAATTGCCAATACAGTAGATGCCCACACGTCGTATACTCTCTAATTATGATATTCATCATCATCATATCACCACCAAATTATTTGTAATGTGGTAAAATCAAATGTGTAAAGCACATAAGTAAAAAATTGATTCAGATTATTCACCGATGGTGAAATTCGCCCATCACAATAATTTCTCCGCCTGCATTAATCACAGTTAGTATAAGTACCTACTATATAGTTATTTAGCTATTTAATAAATTTTGGGGTAATTGAAAATTTGAAACAGTACACACTAATAGCGATTTGTATTTACCCATAATTTGTATATGTAGGTACTATATATTTCGAAATAAAAACTGAATTTTTTAAAATATTGTGTACATATGTACCTTTCTCCAAGCGATAGTAGCGGAGTACCTATTATATGTTATATGTATAATAGCCAACATTTGTCAAGCAATAATTGACAGATCTCTTGACACCTACTCGTTTGCATTAAATAGAATCGTGGAACTTATGTGGTTCTTATTTGAGTGAGGTTCAAACGGTTCTTATAGTCCACTAATACACTACTAAAATAGAAATATAAAAACATTTTAAGGTGATTTATATTAACAAAATTTGTAGAAATCTGATCACTCAGTCGCCTCACAATAATCTGAGAAATTCCCATACAAGTGCAATAAACGCAGAGAGGCGAAAATGATTGCAATTATTTTACTAATAGTGTCACATATTTATTACTGTCAGAGACTGCAAGAAAGTAGTAAGTAGGTAGATTGAAAAATTCATCAGCGAATTATATTCTTATCTAACAATTATAATTCATATTATACAGGCTGGTCCATTTAAAGTGTAACACTGTAATATCTTCGAATCAATTAGTGTTATGAAGAAAAGTGTTAGAACAAAAGTTTAACTATATGAAGAGGCTCATCCGATGGCGCTACTGTTGTCACTATAAAGAAAGACACAAAGGTCATAGCAAGGTCAACTCTTTTTTCTCAAATAGCATTATGGTATTTTTTTATCAAAGCAATAAGTTGTGAATAGAAAAATGGTAAACCACATACGATCTCAAATTGATATTAATCGAGATATTTCGAAATAATAAAAGTCAGTGCAGCAATGCTTTTCCTTCGTTTTTTTAATGTAAAAGTAGAAAATATAAATGTTAATAGTAGCTACAAATTGTTTACATATGGTAAAGAGTGGAAGAACGCAGATGGCTATCGAATTAGATGTTCAAATTAGCGGCCATCACCCCCAATGCACTTGGTCTTAGTTCTTACGTAAAAGTAACATATTTACGTACATGAACAGAAACCAGACGTTTTTTTCACGATTTGTACTTTTCCGTCGGCACAGAATCACTGCAAATTATGATTTTTTTTGAAAATGTGCCCTATTTTCATTGATATGTTTTGAACCGCTTCACCAATCAAAGATCCGATTATACATATTTGTTCGTCATCCCAATACCTTGCATTTGAACGACCCAATCGGACATTTCTAGCTCGAGATATGATTTGTCAAGTGAAAAAAGGTCGACAAAATTAAAAAATTACAATATTTCAAAAACTGTCCCATAAAAAAAAATTAACCTTGATTTTCGAATTCAGCGGAAAAATATACATAAGGAAATCTAACTCTCATTAAATGTACATGAAAAAATGTCATTTTGTAAACTAGTGATATTTAGAAAAATACGAAAGGATGTCAGTAGGAGGTATACAACGCTGGTAGCTCCAAGATTTCACATAGCGATTCTTCTGTATTTTGTTTTAGTGGTGAGAATAGAGAGGCGGCTTGGGAGGCGAGTAAAAGAGCGTAGCAGCAGTTAATGTGAAAGTCAATAGTAACTTCCAGAGATTTTCGATTGTGAGGGCTTTCAGTGTAGATATCACGCAGATTTTTCTTCGAATGTTCAAGCTTATTTATATGGGGTTCTCCAATCGATAGATAACATGAGCAAGTTGATTCCGATGTCCTTATAGATCTCTTAATTTCACGGTACTTGATTTTTATTTATGAGGCTAAATAAAAGAAATAGCCGGTGAAAAAAGCTGACCACACGGAAAAATACGATCGAGAAAATCACCAATGCGACAAAACAATGTAGAAATTGTTTTGTCACTACCTTAAAACAATAATCAAGTAATTACTCTCAAAAATTGATGTATAATCATTTTATTTTGCTAAAAGGTGTACTATTAGTTATAACTAGATTCGGCAAAGAGGAGCAAGTTTCAGTGCAGTGCGAAGAGCAACGTAGAGGGGGACACACCTTGTTCATTGACATTTATTATTGCTGATTATGGCGCCTATGTCAATAACATTCTATTTTATGACATTTATAAGGTAGTACAGGCCTAATAAGACGCATATTTTACAATTTATAGTACCTAAGGCTTTTCAATTATCGAATTTTTTATTCATCCCGAGAGCTAGGTCCCCTTTCAGTTATTTTAAAATTTAAAAATATTTTTATTAATTTCTCTTTTCCTGTTGTGTGCTGAGCAAATGAATTCACCGTTTCCTTATTTATAATATCTCCACCTATTACAGACGATCTTGAATATGTTTTTAGCTTATGCTCACAGAAAATGTTTAATATTGAGATCCATTTGATATAGCCATCATACTGACATACGACATACTAATGAGCCTTTGAAAGGTGTCCATGTTTTAGTGGGTGGCATTCCAGCAATTTGTTATCTCTTGATTTATGATGACGGTGTACCAAAGAATATTTTCTTAATTGCATCTATCGACTAGCAACTCTAACATATTTCTTTCGTAGTTTTGATAAATAAAAAATTTGATTCACATCAGTAAATGCTGAGTTTTTTTACTTCTAGTCTTCCAGTTGTATTACAAAGATCTTGATTATATTTTTAGCTCATGCAAACAAGCCACATTTTTTGGTGCAATTCATTTGCTAAATTAGATTTAATTAGGAGAAAAATATGAAGAAACTATTAATAATTGTGTTTAAGCCAATTTATTCGCAACAAATGTATAAAGAACAATTAAATTATAATACAAAATGTAAGTACTAAAAGTACCTATCAGAAAACAATACGAAAAAAATACTGTTTCATATCTATACTTATTATTCTAAAATACAATTTTGAGTTAGACAGAAAACTTTCTTAAGTAGTAGTTCTTCAAAAAAATAGCCCACCATGCATTGTATTTGAAGTTAATCTTACACATAATGAGTGAACATACAATTTATTTAATTAGACTACTAGTATTTTAGAATTAAACAAGATAGTTTATACTTTATAGTATCTCTGCAAAAAATCCAAAAAGTACAAAAGAATCGCAATTAAAAATTGCTTAAAAAATACACAAAATAAAGTAAACCTTACCAATACTGACTGAATGAAAGATTATATCGATTTCATTTTCACTATTTTAGACGTATCCTTACTCTTGTGGTTCTATAGTTTGGATATTAGATTGAAGACATATTTACACTTAATTACCTATTGTCACATTTTCAATTTGTGCACTTCTTTTCAAAAAGTAGTTTTAAAAAGCCTTATTACAAATAATGTAATTTAATTTTGGTAACATTAAGTTATAGCTAGGGTGGTAGCAGTAGTTGGTCACAATAGCCTTGCAGTATTTTGCCTTTAACTTTCCTACAAGTTAATAATTATATGAGATGCAGTATATCAAAGTCTGGATTAATTCATACTAAGCACATTCTTATGGCCACCTCTTGACACAATGGTTCCCTCGATACAAAATTTTTATTGATATAATTTTTTCAATGTTGAACTAATTTTATTCATATTAATTTTTATTAGGGTAGTCCATAACGAACGTAATACTCTTAGTTTTATTGTTTTTATACAGTATATTCCATGTCTCCGTCCCTGAGTATAACATGTTGATAACAAATTGTGCAATATTAATAAATTTGTGGTGCATGTATTTTAAATCTGTACAATGTTTATTCTTTTAATACTTAATAGTTGGCAATACGTAATTGATAAACGATAAAATTAGAATTTAATACTATTCTGTACTTCTGCCATAAGTTTTGCCGATTTTTGCAATGCCTGGGTTTCAGAGTCAGTCAGAGGTTGTATAACTACATCAGTTATACCACTAGCTCCAATAACAGATGGCAAGGACAAAAATACCTCGTCTTCAATGCCATGATAACCCTAAAAAGATCACGTTTATTACCGTACAACTACTATAACATGGAGTGAACTCACCTTTACCAAAACAGAGAGAGCATGAATATTTCCTATATTGTGAAGAATTGATGAAGCTATAGAAGCTACAGTCATTCCGATAGCCCAAGATGTGTATCCCTTTAATTTGATGACATTGTAAGCACTCTCTATGACCTGCTTATGGAGATCCTTCCAGTTTTCTGGATCGCTATCTGTTCCAACTTTAGGATTTAGTTCCTTAAGACGCACTCCAGCAATGTTAACACCAGACCACACAGCAACTACCACATAAAATTACAAATTATTTATGATCAAAGTATATTTAGTATATTTATTGTATTTAAGTGGTTGTTTTATGAAACCTACCACTTGAATCGCCATGTTCTCCAATAATCCAGCCGTGACAACTTGTAGAAGCAACTCCTAGTTTTTGTGATAACAAGAACCTAAGTCTGGACGAATCTAGGTTCGTACCAGAGCCAATTACCCTTTCCTTAGGTAAACCACTAAGTTTCCATGCAACGTATGTCAAAATATCGCACGGGTTGCTGACAATCAAAAGAATGGTATCTGGCGAATATTTCACTAACTTAGGAATAATGTTTTTCATAACTTCTGTATTTCTTTGTACCAAATCCAAGCGAGTTTCTCCTTCTCTTTGACGTACACCAGCTGTTACTATGCATAACCTTGATCCAGCGGTAATTGCGTAATCTGTTGAAAACATTAAAATTTGTTAAAGATGTAATCTACTAATTACTTACATGTTTGTTTATATTCCATACTAGAAGATTACAGCAGTTTTATACAAGAATAAATTACTTTAACCTAATCTACCCACATTTCAGAAGTCTTAAGTGTCTTTGTTCTCTTTGGTAGGATTTATAGTAAAAAATTAGAATAAATATAGTAAAATTCCGATAACTCTATTTGTATGTTTATTAGGAGATGCACAAAGTATTTCTATTAATTGAGGTTCGAGCTAGTATTGTTTCTTTCTTACTTAATGTAAATAGTTTAAACATTTGTACTAATATTATTTTGATGCCTTAGCTGCATAATCATACAAAATGACTCAATGTTATACGTATTTATTATCAATAAATACGAGAAAATAATAGTACAGCTAATGTAAAAAAATGTAGTATTTAGTAATAGTACCCATTATTACGTTGATTTTTAGATATATGTAAATTTTATAAAACGGCTTCACAACAGAATGATTTCACAAAGTATATAAAGTGGAAAATTATCTTTTCAAACGTATTAAATTTACTTCCGCAGTCGACTACAACTAAATAACAATGTCAGTCGATTTCATTGTGACAATCGAAAGAATCTTTCAAATATGTGAAATCAACATTATTATATGATTAAGATCCACCTTTTGAATTTTCAAAATTAATCAAAAATCTAAAACAAAATTACATAAGCAGAGGATGGACCCAAAGTGACTAGAATTGACTTGAAAGTGACATACTTACTTACTATTTTTAAAAGTGACATGATGTGTTCATCGTTTGTGTGTAAGAATGAGATAAAGACTTTACATACAATTGTTAGCTAACATGTATAAATGTAGGTATTACGAACCCCATCCCAGTTCAGTTAGTCAGGGAGAGTTTTTTTCAAAATGAGTATTTAGAGGGGGTAAACATATAATATAACAGGATATTTTCATAGCATATTTTTCAACTCGCGCAACAAAGTTGCGATCTAAGATTAATCGAAATAATTTGAAACCCATCCATGAGTGGTATATTGTTTTTGTCTATGTTAAGGCCTCTTTTGACGTCTGATGTTACACCGTGCCACCAATTCGTTCAAAATATCGCTCAAATTATATAAAGCGTGTCTCAGGATTGATGTTACAAGAGATGTGCGGAACAAAAAATCTTTAAATCTCACTTTGATCTTTTGCAAATAATCCGTGCTTGGTTTGAAACGTATTTTTAGTACACTGTCGAGTTTGTAAAATCACGTAGGCCTTGACATGCAGTTGAGCAAGATCTATTTCCGTTTCATGTAAAGTACCTTCCTCGTTCACAGTATGCTAAAATATTACTAAAAAAAGTTGTTTAGAATGACAAACTATGGCCTTATACAAAATTTCAGGAAGATCTACCTACTTTGACTAAATCCTTATCTTTTAGATCAGACTGTTCTAAAAATTCAAATATTCGCAGATAACACTGGCAGTTATTGTTACTGACCTTATTCTAGATTAGTTTCGTAAGTTAAACGTGTTGTAAATACTTTTTCTGTCGTTCAATGTTCTACGAATATTTTTTTTATAAAAGCACTTTTGTTGAATCTAAGAAATAACGATTTAATCAAAGTAGGTAGATCTTCCTGAAATTTTGTATAGGGTGATAGCTTGTCATTCTGAACAACTTTTCTTAGTAAGAAGGTACTTTACCTGAAAGGAAAATAGATCTTGTTCAACTGTGTGATTTTACATAGTCGAAAGTATACTAAAAATAAGTTTTAAACTAAGCAGGGCTTACTTACAAAAGATAAAATTGAGATTCAAAGATTTTTAATTCTGCACACCCCTTGTAACATCAATCCTGGAACACGCTTGTACATATTATATATAATTTTTTTTTAATATTCATAGCCAACTTATCTATATGGATGACATGCTGCCCGGAAAGCGATGCAGAAAACTTTACCTTTTTTAGAATGACTTGACTTTTTCTGCATCCAACACACGCTTAAAATACTATCTCATCGCTCTATTACATTACATGTCATTGCTGATGTGTCCAATTGTAATCTTGTCCGCATTTTAGTCTTTTTCGTCTACAGTGGCATTATCTTTACTGTGAAACAATTGATCTTAAGAAGAGTTTCCTAGAAAAATATATTTTTCCGGTTTCTATTTTATTTTCTTGAAACTTTAAAAAACATCTTGTAAGCGACGAACAAATCACATCATTTAATGCACCAATTTCTGCGATTTTATCTTTTAACCAAACTTATTCTTAGACTATTTCGCAATAATTTTAATAAATTTGCAATTTCTGAAATTTTTCAGGAATTGAAAACTTTGGTAAATGAATGAAATTTTCCATCATGAATCTTTGGTTTGCCCTTTTTCTGGCACAGAACTATCTTCAAACTGCATACAATATCTCCTAACAGTAAGCAGTATTTGTCGATGAGCCACCTCCTATTATAAATTTACTGTGAAAGTAAAATTGGCTAGATAATTAAAAATATTGCTTTTTAGAGAATTTTTGATTTTTTGCTAAGAATTTTGAAAAAGATTACAAACTGAGTTTTCTATTGCATATTATATGTATTGCTAAGTAATTTGCGACTTAGAAAACAATGTAGCATTTATTATTTTCAGATGTGTAAAAAAAATTCGAGATTTTATTAGGTGGATCCACATGGATCAACTGAAACAGGACCGGGCGCCGCAGCTGTTTCTATGTGGTTTTTCTCTAGTGTTTGATTATTTAACACACCTAACTTGTAACTGTACGTAGATATTATTATATGTGGCATGATAACAGATTATATTAATGTAGTAAAGTACTATATGATTGTATCGACAAAGATTAGACACAACATTTTGTTAATATTTTTTATCTTATAAATACGAAAACCACGGTCGTGATAATTATATTAAAAATATTAATTGTTACATTTATGTAAATATATACTTACCAGTACTGGCAGCTACTTTGCAATTTTTCAAAAACAGCGATCCATGTTGTAGATCCAACATTTCTCCCATTAGCTTATCTTCTACGCAGTCTACCAGACACATATCACTTGATATCCGCTGCATTGAAAAAAAAAAAACTGTACTGACAAAGGTAATAAACTATAGAAATACAGGTTGAAAATTGGCATACATACATAGATTATGTATAAAGTATTTTATCGATTAAAATAAATATATTAAGACAACATATTTTTGTTGGGTACCTTCCATGATTTTGTTCTTTGATTTAACGAATTTAATTTAATTTAAAATTGAGTTTTAACACCAACAATGAGTTATAAGAGCAAACTGAAATACATTTTTCAAGCGCCATTGTGAATATCACCTAATAAAAATATACAGTGACTCACAGTGAACATGATGCAGCGGTACATAATTTGGTAAGAAGCTGAAAATGTTGGGAAAAGTAAATTAAATGTATTATATCCATTATTCTTTAAATATATTACAAATATAGAAGAAAACTAATTCGAACAGATATTACGAATTTTAACTAGATAACATGACAGCGGTTACATATTCAACATGAAAATGATGCACCTACAATAATATTGAATTAATTATTTTTGAAAGTTAAAAAGAAACAATATTTAGTTGGGTTTCCTTAGATTTTATAATTAATTGTAATCTATTTGGAATAGATTCTACTAATTTGCACGTATGTATAATCTGGGGAAATACTGTTCCATTCTTGTAATAAAGCATTTTTAGGTAATTCCTAGGTATGTTCGCTCGAGTTGCACTGTCTAATTGGTGCAGTGTAAAATGACGTCACTAGTGTGGGGAGTGCAAAATCGTGCAAGTTACACTGAGCACGTACCAACGAGCGGGTGTTTGTTTTTAAAATAACTTAAGTAACATTTTATGTGTATTCACTTACCCGTCAGGTCATATAAATAACATTCATTTATAATAAAAGGCCGTCTGTCTATATCTTTGCGGATTTTTGCCTTTACATTAGACATTTTATATATAATACCTATATAATTTTTATTTTATTGGTTACCCGCTTCGTATACACTACTCTACACTCCTCACTCCTACTCCAGACTTGGTGTGTATATAGTATAATACACCAACGACACTGGTGTAAGTGCACTAGTTCCAACGAAAGCCTGTTGTGTAACTACACTGACACCAACGAACGCAATTTTACTGCACTCGCTACTCCGAGTATGTAGTGCAAGTCGAGCGAACATACCTCCTGTTGGATATTTGATGACGGCGCAATTTCTTTTCAAGAATATGCTACAAATTTTCGCTAATATTTATGTTAGATGAGTGAGCTGGAGTTTTCATCGTACATCGTACGAAAACAGAGTGAAGAACAAAGTCAAAGAATATTTAACAAACATGACGATTGGTGGATTGGACAATCTAGAAATAGTCCACCGTTAAGTGCTGCTAAGTTAACGTTGGAGGTGAGGTGGAGCATTCTGGGGAAAATCATAAATGCAGAAAGTGTTTGAAGAACTTAGAGATGTATGTATGTATGTGTATAAGCCAGGAGAATAAAAGAAGTCGCTTACAGTTCGCATTAGAGCACCGAAATAAAGATTTCGACTTCTGGAAAACTGTTTCATTTTCCTACGAGTAAAAATGTTAATGTATGGAGGAAAAAGAATGAAGAATTAACACCGCAACATAAGAACCAACTGTTCAGCATGGAGGTGAGTATGTAATGCTCTGGGCGTGTGTTTCTGCTGCTGGTGTTAGAAACCTTCTTTTTATTGAAGGTACTACAGATACGATTATGAACTTAAACATCCTTAAACAGAATTTAGTGTCTAGGGCCAGGAAACTTAACAAATAATGTAATTTTCGATTTTACCAGGACAACGATTCGAAACCTTATTTCCATGTGGCCCAAGAATGGTTGTCATATAGTTGCTGCAGTATAATGAAAATACCAGCTCAGTCACCTGACATAAACATTATCGTAAATTTGTGGCATATTCTTGAAACAAAACTGCGTAGTCATGGAATATCCAATAGGAATGACTAAATACGAATTACTTCTTTTTTAACTTTCAGAAATAATTATATTTGAAGAATAGTAGATATAACATATTTAATTTACTTTTCTTAACATTTTCAGCTTCTTACCGAATCATCTAGGTACCACTGCATCATTTTGACAGTGAGTCACTGTATGTAAATGATTTCTATACATTTATTGTGACTTGTAAATATAATGATAAGTAAAACGCTATTGTTGAGTAAAGAATTTTCATTTAAATCTACACAGGGATGCTCTGCACCACCCATCCCAATACAGTTCACCAAAGCAAAACCAGAAACAAATTTTAAATGTACCGTTACAATACATAATTCTACTTATTTTTTTTTCTTTTTCTTTTAATGCACAATGTCTACATCAGTCGACATATACTTAGTTAATTTAGATTATTGTGTATTGTTAATTCATCTATGCATTTCGATATCCGTCAAAATTGCTGCTTGATCTGTTCTATTTATTTACAAATTCGAGTTACAAATAGGACGATCCAGCATAGTGTCATCAATTTCACAAAATAAGATTAACTAATTTAAATGACAGACATAGTACAGGTAAGTATGTGAACATTAATAAATATTTTTTTGTTGTCATAATGCCGAAAATGATTGAAAATATTTCTAATTCCGTTTTCTTATTGCTATCGTTCTGTCAAAATTAGTTTTAATTATTACAATATCATCTACATTGGTAATTTCCAAACAATCATAATATATTGCAAGATTAAAGGCGAAAGTAGAGATGTTTGTTAGACACTAATATTCAGTCTTACTTGATATGTTTGCCATATCAAACAATTATAATATATCAAATTACCTGTGACATAATACTAAATGCGCAGGCCATACCCACTTGACCAACGCCAACAACTGTAACCTTGTTGCTGCTATTGGATACATGAGGTTGTACTGTTCTCAATAATGCTTCTTTGGTTGCGGTTGCTAAAAACAGAAACAGACAATTACAAATAGAACGATTTCTGTTAAATTTTAATTAATATATATTAACTTCCATTTTATTTTAATGATTTAGCTATGATTAGGTAATGAAATAAAGGACGTTGTCTTAAAATGTTGCTTAAAATGTGAGGATGAATTCTGCATAAGTTCTATGTTTCCACCATCAGATCACACTTTGCATTTCCCCTTTACCCTATTCAATGAAAATTGATTTCACCTATTAAGAGTCCGCTATACCAGCTGATCAACTTTTCTAAGACAGAGACAATAAAGTTCTATAAGGATAAAAGATAATCGGAAGTATTTTGCACGACATACGTTTTAGCAACGTTCTCTTTTACTTAATATCGTGCGGTAGTAACGTACGTCTAGATTAAAATGTTATGTTAGTATTTAAAGTTGTCTATCTGCAAGTTTATTTGTAGGTAAAGTGGATCTGGCAACTATGTACTAATTTTATATAATATCGTAATAAGTGCATGTTATTTCATAATTATTTTTGTATGTGTAATGAATTTAGTCGAAGTCTGAAATCGTAAAATACTCATTATGAAATTAAATAAAAGTACATCTGTCAAATTTCATAAAGAAATCTTTACAACAACATAACTTATTATGTTTTAATATCTGTAATTATTTGTAATATCAAATACACACCCGGTGTCTTGCCTTTGTTATGCTCGATAAAAAAACTTCCAACGGTTGATAATAACTACACAAGGTCGGCAAAGTTTTGAATTTTTAGTACCAAAAATGTAACGTTTTACTATTATTCTGCTGTAAGCAGTAAATTATTATAATTTTGAACGTTTACTCCAAATTATCTGTCTAATAAATTAAATAACTGAAGAAATATGTTAATTTCATTACATTACAAAAAAAAAATCGAATTTTCATTTGCGATTTAAAGATATTTGCTTTGAATAAATGAAATACTCCACTATGATCCACCAATGTTAACACACATTATTTATATCTATTTCAGTAGAGTAGCAAAAAATATTCTAGAAAAAACTGAAATGTTGAGAAAAAAATGTATACAACTATCATATATATTTGTATACATATTCACGTTAATCCTGTTACTTAGGGAATAGACATAAAATAAGAAAGCAAGACAATTTGGAAATTACTATATTGTGAAATACAGAAAGAAACATATATATCAGAAAATATATCATAATTAAATGGAAAAGCAACTACAAGTACGCTTTCGAATCAACAAACTTGCATTATAATAATACTATAATTTTCTTTTACCTGCCCATTCACGGTAACGGTTATCTACTCATCTCTATATGCTATATTCAAGACATTTTAGTTTATATAAAATAAACAATTAATAATTAATGATTTGTTAAAAAATACTACAAAATATAAACGATTATCTTTTTTATATTCCTGACATTTCAAAATTGCCACTTAAATATTTCATAATTTTTATTGGATATACTATTATTGCCAACTGAAAATCCTTAGGGAAATGTCAAAGCACTCGTAAACATAACCTAGAAATAGCACTTTTTAGATCATTTTTAGGTATCTTAGACTGATCTCCGCAAAAAAAGGGGCACCGTGTTGAACTCAGTAAAACATCTACTTTCCATTAAATTACATATGAATAAGTACTCAATTCGGTGGTCTACATACGGAAGTCTGAAGAATACAACCTTGTGTAATGCTTATACTTTTATCATTTTAACCTAACCAGTTCTAGTGGAATAGTAAATAAAATTATTGTCGCTAATAGTACGTATTTAAAATAATTTTAATTAAAAACGGCAACGGCAATAAGTTCAACAACTTGTATTCCCTGATTTGAATCCAACAAAGATACTTCCATTACTACACAAGACACTATAGGTATACATCTGCATCAATCCGCATACAAACGTGGTGTAAATATGGATCGTATGCGATTTCCAATTTTTATATATTTGATTATTATTGACAATTCATCGTTGCGGTGTCTAGGCCACTCAGTAAACACTGACTTGCGGTGTTGCCATGTAAATCAGTACTTCATTTTCATATATTTTTCCGGCAGAGTCAGCCACATTATGGGTGCTGTAATTTTAATTTTTACTTCACGTTTTTCTCTTTTGTTTGTTTTTAAACTTCTCTCAAATTTGGCCAAGACATACAGAATTAATAAATTTTTCTACAAAGCGTTTTTTTAGTTTTTCTGCAAATACCTCTTTCACTTTTTAATTATTGCATTATATCAAAAAATCGTTCTGTACCTCTATTTTATAAATGTTAATTAATGTATAAAAAAAATAAAATTAATTAAATTTCGTATTTCTTTCAAGTAATTTGTGAAATAAAATTGGTCAAAACTAGGCAACCTGCCACACGCCATAGCGGACTCTTAACGTAGACAAATTAGATGGACAAGAAATTAATTGAAATGGGAAATTATTAATAGATAATTGAGCAAATTTTTTTGTTGAGGTAATTATTCACAAATTATTTTAAACAACATATCTAATCTTTTGCTAATTCATTTCAATCTAGTGACTTAGTCATTTGTAATTAAATTGCAGTTTTTTAGTGTCTACTTGGTAATGCCTTAAAGGTTCTTAAAATTAAATTAGTTTTAAGTTTTAATTTTAATGTGATAGAGTCACGTAAAAATTGCGTACCAAAAAGAGGATCCTCACTCCAATATAATAACTAATCATAAAAAATTTATGAAACCACGTGATATATTAGATTGAGCAAAGCCAGTGAACACTTTTTAAAACTCACATTCTGACGAACTTCTTTTTAGTATAACTAGAATGAGAGAAATTAAATGCGAAAAAAAAATGCATAGATTAAAAAGAAATAAGAACAAAAACAAAAAAGTATATCAAGTTATATTGGAACAAGAGATAAAATAAAATTAATACAAACAAATAAACGTAATATATAGAGATCAAAGAAAGTGAGAGGTTCCATGATTCGCTTCTGTCGTAAGAGACGTCTTCAAGAGAAAGAAATGGTAATGCTAAGGAAACACGGTAACTCGATGTCTCATTCAGATTATAGACAATGAAACATATGTATATATGACATGATCAATTCCTGAAAATAGTTGTTTTACTACTGACTTTGACCGTGGAGGCTTTCATGCTAAACGTGAATATTATCATAAATTATTTGTATTTATATTTCAGTATTAAAATTCGCATAAAATAATTCCTGTTGGATTATTTTGTACTATAGTGAATATAAAAATAATCTATCCGGATATAGGTATAGTATGTATATAATACAATTAGGAAAATTTTATGATGAATACGTATACTGAAATCAACTGATAACAAGAAACGCAGTATCAAAAAATAAATAAGAAAGATAAAAACTAATGACGGAAAAACCATATGAATGTGTGATTCCCTGAAACAGTTTATTCATATTAATATGTAGAGGTATACTGTGAATTAAACTTGACATGGTAAAATGTTGCTTATATATCTACCAACAAATATCTATAAAAACGTTAAGACGGATGAGAAAATACTTAAAAACGTACGACCTTTACTATTTATTTTATAGAAATTTATTCTGGCAATATACAGTAATAATTTATATTACTACTTTATTTCTACTAATATTGTGGTACTTAGAAGTAGAAGAAGAGACGAAACTACATTACTATACGTAGCAGGAGCTGATGCTTGTAGAAGCAATTAGCATATTAATGCGTACAGACCTTGGTTCAACAAAATTTTACAAAAATTATATTTATAAACTGCCGGTAGCTAGCGGAAATATACGTGGAGGTTCTATTTTACACTACATTTCTAGAAATTAACAATTAATGTGAGAAAGTATCGTCAACAGAGTAAACAGATTAGCGAATTGTTAATGCTTTTTTTTAATACCTTTGGGTACAACCTTGAAATAAGTTAGTTATTTCGTGGGATCAATCCTCGTCATTGTATTGCCAAGAAACGGCCATAAAATAACGACCTATCCCAATTATATACACGAATATATCCAAAGAAGCACGAAAGACTCCTTTCACACCTGCTGATTCGCTTCTCACCGGTTGATGGTATATTAGTGATAACTCGGGTCTTTCTTTTTATAGTGGAATTTAATGTGCGGCATATGTTTTTGCTCTTAATGATGACATTGAATTTAGCAGATTATCTACTTGTTTGTACTTAATTGTCCAATTATAATCTTAATGTAGTCGATAGTGAAACTTGAAAAGTATTCGCTTTTCAAGTGTTTTCCGTAAGATAAACTTTTAAATAGGTACTTAGTTCTTCAACAGTGGTTGATGCGTCACTTTCCATTAGCGGAGGTTAGCGATCGGACATTTACCCGCTAACTTTCATGCTTGTTTCGAAATGTGAATCTAGTCGCCACTACAGTTGTTAACAGATTTTTAAATGAAATAATCTCACTAATCTTTCCGGCAAACAAGTATAATGTTCATTTTATCAAATAATTTGCAAAGGACATCTAGAACACAAAAACGTAAATACAGACATGCACACGTAAATATGTATGCAACATATTATTTCTCCTTTGACAAAATTGCATAGCTTTTACAAATAAAACGAATTATTTATGACGAGCAGAGTGCATACTAAATTTTTTTTTCATGTATGTTTTGGCAATTAGTTATATTATTATTACTAAATTAAAAGGATAAAAGAGTGTCCTGATTTATAGTTGGCAACTCTAATTCTAAATGATTTTGGCACATAGTTTCAAATATTAAAACATTGTGACCTTGTAACTTAGACAAATGATATTCTGTTCCAAAAATCAAGTTCAAGTTTAACGCTGTTTGAGTTATAAAAAGAACTAAGTGGAAACGGAAAATTGAAGTAAATCTCAAGTGGATATTTATATAAAAAGAATAAATTGAAAAAGTGGTTAACAAATTTAATAATAAATCACTTGATAGATTTCTTTCTTGAAACATAGAAAAGATAGAGGGACTTCAGATTAAATTGATTCATGGCAGGACTGGAAATATGTATGTGTGAACATGTAAACGTCAAAGAAATACTGTATTCGTTAATCGAGCGTTATTATTACAAGGTCGTTGTATAAACAATTACGTTGACCTCATTTGTGATGCGTTCATTAGTGCGTGCCAATAAAAGTGACAAGAGTGTCAATATCGTCACCAAAATCGTATTCTGCGAAACTTAAGTTCAGACTGAGTTAACAAAAAGTAGATTGTAGCGTTGATTTTGTGCTCACATGTGACCGTACACAGTGAATGTGCGAGTTTTTTTATTCATGCCTCTGATCTTATTTAATTAAATACACAAGGAAATTTTTTTCTAGCTCATGCCCACCGAATTGTACAATAATATGTACTTTATATTTTTGTCTATTACTTTTGATTGTGAGCTATTTGGTATACTGGTATCCATAATGAATCTAAACATAACAACAACACTCAATATAACAAACTGTTTAGATGTTTGAGTAATATGAAAAAATGATTTGAACATAATTTACATTATAATTGCAAATTTGCATCATCTTATTTCGTTAGTGTGTATCAATAGAAGTAGCGTTCTACAATAAGAGATCCTTTCTCGGTGAGCAATACTATTACCTAATATGTAAATTTACCTCTGGTTGATTTTTTTAAATTTTTTTGTCAATTTTTTAATAAAAATAAAAATCAACATATATGTTACGAAAATCGCAGCAATTCCAAATAAATCTACGTATACATTCACAATTATAGTGGAAAGTCCTGATTTATTGGAGATGACAAAATATGTGACAGTTTCATTCCAATATACTGTAGTATAAAATCATGTATGTGTGGCCATTTTAAATTTTCGATTTTCATATTTTATGAATCTAAATGTTTCGTTTAAAAGAATAGTTATTTACGATACAAGTATTAAAAGTGCGATTTACGAGTGACGATTTTTTGTTTCAGTACTTGGCCGGGTTGTCGCCAACCAATCTTCGTCGCTTTTGTGACCGTAATTCAAATTTCGATTCGTCTAAAAATGACCGTCTCCCAAAATGCTACGTCCTTATTTTCGTGTAGATTTGCAAATACCAATAGTTTCTTTGCGTTTCTTAATGAATATCATGGGCTTTTTTGCTACTCTACCATGAAAGTTTCTGTCATTGATGCGTTTTTTTTATTTGTGCTAATCCTATAGGCAAATTGAATCTTTCCGTAAGGTGTTTTGTTGTTACCCATGGAGCTTTTTTAATTTCTAACAAAAAGCAGCGATCATCTCGTGCCGTAGTCTTCCTTGGACCGCCAGTCCGACGACTGTTTGTAGCTGTTCCAGTTTATTGAATTTTATTTATTATTTTTTGTACACCAGGTCCAGTGATATTGTAATCTGCGGCAATGGATGAATATGTTTCGCCTCTCATTCTTCATCTAAATATTGCCAATCGTTCGCCTTCAGTCAATTCTCTCCTTTTCGGCATATTGTGTTGCACAATGTGCACAGATGGACGGTACTATCATTTTACACGTGTCTAATACTCAAATAATAAACTAATACCGAAATAATAATTTGAACTACGACATAATGCATTATTTATTTATCAAAATCAAATAATAAACTTACTTTTCGATTCGAGCCCAGTTGGCGTTTACAAAACAATTGCATTATTATAAAAACAGGACATGTGTACTTATGCTTCATAAATAATGTTTTATGATATAGTGTTCCTAGTTTAATAAATATGAAACTATCGTCGTCTGTTATCCCATGTTTATAAACTTCTTGAAAATATCAGTGGCTTAAACTTGCTTTCCGGTGTGAGTGTTTATGTAAGTCAGTAGCAGCAATTACATACTGCACATTCTATTGTTTACATTGTATTTTGCAGAATTCGCATCAAGTTTTAAAATAAAGCTATGTATATTTAATTACAAAAAAATTATTTTATTTTAGGAAAAGCTAATTTATTTACAAAGCGTTTTTATGTATCTTTGATAAAACATGTGAAAATGTTCATGTCATTTGTAATTATTGTATATAGTAAATTCCAGTATCTATGGCTTGCTCTAGTAGTATGAAAGAAAATTTAGAACTTTATTTTGAAATTTATATTGAAAGAACTTGAATACGCAAAATAAATAAATGGAATACTTGTGGCGATTTGAACGTTATTGCATTTATTCCTGGCGTGCACCTTGGCTGTACAAAGTACTGTTTTTTATGTAAATGGGATAGTAAGGCCAAAAAATCACTACATTAGAAAAAATGAACTAAAGAAAATCATACATTTCTGGATAGAAAAATGTGAAGCAACGTATTGTACAATCCCAAAAATGTGTAACTATACATACCTTCGCTACATGTCAAATTATGATTAATGAAGAACTTTGTCAAAGCCATAGATAGACAATACTCTTGATTTAATATACATACTTAAAACAGAAATTTTCTAAAATTAGTGATGCAAAAATTAAACAAAAATATTTGTGAGTTCATATAAATGCGATTATTAATGTACGATAAAAATTTGATTTCTTTGAATGAAGCAGCTTGGGAAACATTCAAAATTGTTACTTACGTTTTTTTTTGTGAAATAGAAAGGGGGAAAATTGCCATGATACTGTCAACTATCTTATAACGTCTTAGAAAAGTTTTTTATAATAATGTTCTTAAAGATATACTTCTTGCGCTCGCACGTAGATTTCTGCCAAGAAAATGTTGACGAGGTGAACAATGAGCACGGGGAACACTTTCATCAGGAGATATCTGCTACTCCACAGGTAAAGTATAGCCGATATATAGAAATCATCATTTCTTAATTTCTAGGTAAGTCAGAATGTTTGAAATGAATATTGTATAGTTGACCATATGGAATGTACTAAAATGTTTGAAATTATAAATGCCCTTTCGTTAAAAACCTCTCATAATAAGGAAAAACCGATATCATATTTGAATTCAAGAGAAAAAATACTTTCAGAATCGCAGGTTTTTCTGGGACAAAGAAAAGCTTCTTTTCTGTTCCTTAGTTTAATTGAAAAAAGTGTACGTAGAACATGTATGTCTCAGTTTAATTTGGTATCTGTGCCAAGAATAGAAATGAAGACGTGCGTTTAACGCATTGCTTGGATAGTTTATATAATTACTGTCGTAATAATTTCACTGCTTTGAATTCGTAGTCAAATTTAGTTTCAAATATAAACTGAAATGTGCTGTAGTCTTTTTATTTTATGAACGTTATTTTTTAAACATTGCGAGCGTTTTGTTACCATCGATCAACATTTTTTGAACAGAGAATTTGATTAAAACGGTTTACGATATTAAGAAATATCCCATTGCATATTCATTTAAGCAGGAGGTAAATGTAGACGTTAGCAACGTAAATAATGAAATATTGAAAAATATAGAATATAGGACGTTTATATTTTCAAATGCAGATCACTCATAAGCCGTGAAAGAATCGAAGAGATTTCATAAATAAAACTGCAGTAATAATTAGGTACTAAAACACTTGTCTTTTGATTAATTATTCAGATAAACGCTATCAGAACTATTGGACATTTGAGGAGATATACTGTTTAACTCATTTCAAATTAGAAAAATTGCTTGTAATCTCTCTATAGTAAACTTAAACCTAACATATTGTTTTTCTTTTATAATTCATGAAGAATATATTTCAAATTTGTGCTTTGTAGTTAGCCTGCTATTAACACATTTCAAAAATTAACATTATATGAATGTGAAAAATCTCGAATCTACTATTGGAAACGTCGAATATAACATGAATTCAAAAGGAGTTTATTTCCCGGACAGATATATCTACTAAACTCATGTTCACTATAATTTTAAATAAAACGAAAAAAAATGACTGTGTTATGCAATAGTAATTTCCAAATTACTATTACAAAAATAACACTTTAACATACATATTTTTGTTCATGGGAAAACATATTAGTGCAAAATAGTTCAGTAATTCATAAATATCAATAGTAAGTTATTTGATATAGATTTATAAGTATCTAAGGTATGTGTTTATAATCCATTAGCTGTCTGGGCCGTTATAGTATTAAACATATCTGCAAATCACAATATGCAGTCAAATTTTGAAATGTCTTTTAAAAGAAGCAATTTTAGACCCAAAATCATAGATGAAAATTGTGTATCAATTTAAATGAACTTTAACTTAAGAAAACCATATTTTGTAGAGTTAGTTTTCGAAAACAAAGAATTATATTAAATACTCCAGATTTCATTTCAACATGAATATGTCAACACTATACTGTCCCATTTATTATTCAAATTAAATAATTGGCATGTTTTGTTACAGAGACAGAATTCTCCATTTATTAATTACGTCAATGACCTTTTTAAATTGCTTTTACCATTATACTTCGTGGATTTCAGTTAACTATATATAAGAACTTTTTTCTTATGGAACAAGTTCTTGGAAAATGTTTCAAATTTATTCTAGACACATATTTTTAGGTTGATGTAAAACCACAGTGGATTTTTCCAAACGGCGTGCTTGTAAAAATAAACAATTAAACTTAAATTAGAATTTGCAGAAGAGCTGGGGGATACAGCGCCTATACTTTTGGATAGCTTGCACAACGTGTGAAGTATGATTGTACATTTTTAACGGTTAATAATAGCTGCAATGAAATACGGATTTATTACACTATTTAAAAAAGTAAATAAAGTTATCATTGTAATAATCAAAATTTTAATAGGTCAGCAAATAATTAAAATACAAATACTTCTGTAAAACGATCTGAATATGTAGAGCAATATTTGTATTTTGTTTAAATGATTACAGGTACCTATTATAAAACGATGACAATACAAGTAACTGATTTAAAAAAAAAACGTGTTTATGAAATAAATTTATGAAAATAAAGATAAAAGCATTAAAATTGTAAATCAGTGAGGCTCTAAAAAAAGTAAATCAAAATCAGATTTATTTTTCATTTCTATCTACTTTTGATTATGGACAAGATTTTTGCAAATTATTTCTAATAATAATAATTGACCGCATACCCAAAAAAAAATTCATCTAGATTTATTGTCTCGCGTTGTACGGTCGAAGTACTTCCCTTCAACTTAATCATAATAATAAATAATAATTTTAAGCGCGTATCATAACTTTAAAAATGTAGTACCTATAGTGATGAATGAAAAACAAACAGCACACCAGCAAATAAAAAGCTTAAAAAATATTATATTAGAAGTTATTCTATTAAAACAACTTTATTCTGTGTATTTTCATATAAAATAGGATGTAATTTAATTTCCAAAAAACCATGAAAAAAACGTAAATAGGTAAGTATTATTACAAATCACAACTAAAGATAAGACGATCGTATTTACCACCAATTAGGACTAGCGTATAATTTTAACCAGTAGAGTAACTGAACTGGAAGTTGTAGAATTACCTAATTCAAATTTGTCAAGGTAAAAGTAAATTATGTTTCTAAATTATGTATATGTGACCTTGAAATTCATCTATAAAATATCGAACTATCTATAAACCAGAAGTAAAAAGTAATTTGATAATGAAAATTACAACACTCGAGCCGGCTAATTTTGTGAGGTTAGGTTAATATAATAATACACAGGAAATTAAACGCAAATATACACGAACTGTGGCTGACATATGTAAGATCAATTTGTTGGCAAACGTATACGCTTAAATACCGTGATTTTGAAAATAAACAAGCTCTAATATCATACGTTCGTAAAACTAAGAACGTTCATAGATACACAAGTAGTAATGAATGAACATACCCATAGCGCCTTCCAACAGCCCGTATATGTGTTACACAAAACTTTGAGTGAAGTCGGATTCAAAAGGTGACCTTTATACTTTATGAGCACGGTTTATACTCGACATCACAAATCGAAATCCCCGCGCATGACCGAATATTTAGAATTTTCTGGGAAATGCAATATGCGGTGAAGTAAACGAGAGAAAAGTCACGTGAAGCGGCAGAACTTCTATCCGTATCTAGTATCCGTATGTAGTACACTGATGTAACGGTGACAGCGGTAAACTGACGAATGATGAACGTGACTTGAAAGCTCTTGTAATATTGTGAAAGTGTAAGTAATCGCAAATTTTGTTATAAAAACGTGAATTTTTAACTGTGCAGATGCAGATTATGAAAGCAAGCAGTTATTAATCGAAACAAAGTTTACTATAAACCTATGTTCTTTTTATCTCAACAGGATCTGATATCGATAAAGTGAGATAAACTGATAAGTAACACCAGAAAGAAAGTTGCCGTAGTGGGAATGGACAGAGCTGTGATTTACTATATAGTAATAAATATTTATAATAAGCCCTAACAAAAACATATACATACTGTTTAAGATTCGAACTTTGCTCAGTTAGGAATAGAGTTTATAACTTCCTGATAACAATTCCGGCATTTTATGTTTGAGCACCTATAGACATAAAACAGACATCTTATGGATATAGTTTAAACCACGTCTTCAGAATGTTCATTTATAACAATCATAAGACTTCCTTTGAACATCTAAACACACATTTGAGATTGCGAAGTTTAATATAACAAAAGCGACGAAAGTGTGAAACAAAATTGAGCATCATCCAAAGCACGCTTTTCCAGACATTAAAAGAGGTTTAGATTTTGGAAATTTACCATATTAAATAACTTAGGACGTTTATAAAAAGTTGATAATCAAGTTAATAAAAATAAGGAAAGTGGAACGTCCAGATGAATAATTTCCATATTTGATACTAGGATATTACAATACTTCTGGAGAAAACAGCTGCATAAATACACATTCAGTGAGATTCAACTTCAAGTTGATGACTTACCAAGTTGATATTTTTGATCTGGCTACCAAATACATTTTGAATATTTTAGTCACTAACGAATTTTTTGAAAACAAGAAGAGAAAAGGGGCCACAACTTTATATAATCGTGAAAATATTATATAAAGCAACTGCAATTTGATATTTTGTAATTATGTTGAGGACACTTTTGCTAGAATATGAAAAATCTAAAATATAATACATAATGTTGAGGTAAATAGTACAAATAAGTAATATCCATACAAGTGATAGTATAACAGTGACAATCACACAAGCGATACAGCTTAAGAAATCGTAACTTGCACCTACCATACATAAAAAAGTAATTATTAAGTGAACTATAAGGGAACAAATATATCTTGCAGATTTTTTAATGAAGAATAGAGATTGAAATTGCAGTTGCAAATTGTTCTAGCGATTTTGCATGTACTGGTATCCCAGATTTATCTTTGTTTTTTCTTTAATGTGTGGTGGGTGCTTAGTTGCAGTGAGCTGCATTACTTGTCTGGCTATCACTGCAACTCTTGCGGTGTAGTTTAGTGTGTGTAAGTTGTGTTTAAATGGCTTTGTGACAGCATCATATCGCCTTTTATGATGCCGCGCTGTTAATCACTTTGCTCCCAACAGCGAATGGCAAGTCGATCCGGGATTAAACTCTCTGAAAAAATGTCACCGTCCCTCCAGAGAATTGAACCCCGGCACCTATCGTCCTCTCACAACAATAGTCAGCCGCCTAACCACTGCGGCCATCGACCCGTTTGACCATTATAATATATCCAGAGTAGAGAGAAGTATCCAGAGAGTTTGGTAACTATTTTTCGTCAGTAGAGGGGAGACTAGTTGCCAACCAGTTTAGTGCCCGGACCTTACTTCCTACTATACTTGGTCCCACACCTTGCCATTCTTTCGTGTTTAGTCCTGTATGTACCGAAGATATTACTGCTATAACTACTAAGATAGTCAATAAAGCGTCATACGGTGATGATGGAATCAGCAGTCGTGTTCCTAAATTAATTATTGACGATATAGTTGCATATATTGTAAGAGATGAAAAGCGTCTCATCTCTTAAAATATTTAGTTTTTCATATAGGGCGTTTTTTACATACCATTCAACGATTTGCAACAACGCTTATTTCAAATACAACACTCTGGTATTTTATGTTTTTCATTTCTTTTTTTATTTTCATTCAATTGATAGCAGCATTTCCTATATCTAAACCTAACCAATTTTGGGATGTTTCATTATCTTAATTAATTAGTCATTTTTCCACATTAATGAAACGTGGGTAATGACTGTTAAAGATGTAACAACTTGGTAGTAAGTTATTCATGTATGCATTAGGTATGCTTTGACGGTTCTCTTTAAAAGTTTGTGTTTTATAGCAACTTTCGTCTCAAAGAAGTTGGTAAAAGTATTTCTAGCAGTCATATATAGAACCATGAATGAAAACACTAATTACATTTTAACGCACAGAATTTTCCTATCTAGACGTGTCCGGATTAATTTGCAGATAAATATACAGATAAACAAATACAGATATATACACTCTTATATTTTCTACAGGGTGATTGGTGAAAATGACCTATTAAAAGTATTATACAAACGGAACGGAATTTTAAAACGAAATTTTGCAGTTGGATATGGTTGAATATGAACTATCACGTGAAAATATACATTATATAATAATAATAATACATTTACTTAACTTATTTATTTACGTTATTATAATTGTTGTTCTTATAATTTTTCTACTGTACCTTTTATATTATCCTTTTTATTATTTTAATTTTATCTAATTTATTATTACAAATTATTTAGACCGTTGATGTAAATTTACTTTATGTTGATTCTTCAAATACCGTTTGCTGGGAGTATCTAGGAGAATTCTTAGATAAACTAAATTTTTTACTGATATTGTTCTTCACTATTGTTCTACGAACATATCGGGTGCTAAAACTTTTTATATCTTAAAAATCTTAAAAACTTTTGCTGACCATTGGTTGTAAATGCTAGTATCTTTCACTAAACATTCGATACGTTTATTTTGTTTCATTGTTTCCTTACATTCACTTTGCATAATTAATAAATTCATGATTACTTGATTTGGTCCATTCTCAATGCTAATCCATTATAGCACCATATACTGAGAAAAATGTATTGTACAGTAGCGAAAACAATAGTAAAATAAAAATTGTAAAAAAATACTAAGATTACAATATGTTTTGTAACAAATACAATACTTTTTTGTTGTAGTAAAGTAAATTCTTACATTGTTTACCCTAATTATTGTACTGGTGCAGATCTATTTCTCTCAGTAGACGCGAGAACAATTAACTGAAATGACCGACGTCAAAATAAGTGGCAAATAACTATATAAAACAAATGAGCTAAACACCGTTGCTTCAGTAAATTGACATATCTGAGCGTTTTAGATACGAAGCCTAATTAAATCGTTATAACTTATTCACCTTTCATTTTAGGTGTAGGAACACCTAATACGGATTAAAAGAGAATCTTTTGTAGAATCAGATTATCTAATAAAATATATACCTTTCCATTAAAAAAAATCTACTTTTCGCAGGTTGAACTTACTTATAAGCAACTAAGTTTTTAAACACCCTGTATAACGTTACAGAGAAGAACTTCAAATGTCGTTTAACTACACAATATCAGCTGTGTATATGCAAAATTTCATTCGTCTCTTTTACTCCTACGTGACGTAATATCATTATAAAGTCAGATCGGTATCTGTCACTTTTTTTCTTTAATTGAGAATATCTCACAAGAAATGGTATTTAGGTATAGGGTATGATGCATGAAATATGTGTAAAATTTATCGTAGAAGCTGAATTTGTAATTTATTTTATAGCATGTTATTTAAAAAATCAAAGTTGATTGCCACTTCCGGTTAACCGGAAGTGATATTGATTCAAAAATATTTTCACGTGGTAGTTCATATTCAACCATATCCAACTGCAAAATTTCGTTTTAAAATTCCGTTCCGTTTGTGTAATACTTTTAATAGGTCATTCTCACCAGTCACCCTGTATACATTTCTCTATATTATTTCGGCTATAAAGTTGGATAATTTTAATTTTCGTGGAGGATATTTACTATACAACATATGTACTATGTATACGTATGTCTCGTGTATATATGTATAATATACATCAATTTTTAGTTTAGTTTTGACTAGTTAACGCAACAATATACAAATAAGTAGGAAAAATGCACTTGTATAGATAGAAAGTATTTCTAAAAAAAAAAAAACCAGATTTCAATTGGAATAGGAACAACGCACAAAAAGTAGAGTATTGTGTAGAGTTTATTAATATTATTATTAATATCACTATTATAACTCAACTTGACATTTAAAACAAGTTTAAATTTCCTTACAGGCTAGGAGCATCATGCCGGTTTTAGAGATAAAAGAAGATAAGGAAGTTCCACTACACTAACCATAAAGTCAAATTAAAGTGAAATCCAGTAGGATTTTCAGTGCGTTACTAAATTAATGTACACGGTTGAAAGTTCTTATAACACACTAACTCACTTATAACTTCTTCGAGTGATATTGGAATGCATTCTTATGAAAAGTTGTTATGTGACACATTATTTTAAGTTGGTACAACATACTTTGTCATCCCTCGCAGAGTAATATAGTATCAAAACTGATTTTAGTAGCTTTTTATTTCTGCTTTATGTAAAACAAAAAAAATCATTTGCGCAGCGACACTTTATTCACATTCTACCACTCTGATAGAAATGATATCTCACACAAAATCCTAAAACATAATGTGCCACCAACTTAAATATGTAGTATATCTCGATAAGAATGCATTTCAGCAATGTACTAACCACTCCAAACAGTTATACCAAACAGTTATAAGTGGGTTTAAAATAGGAATTTCTAAGAAATTTTAACTGTCCGCATTAATTTGGCAATCCACTGCACTGTGTATATTGTATATTTACAAAATGAATGTATGTACAACATGACATATAAACGCTGATTTATGTCCACACTGCAAAATTCATATGTGCGCAAATACATAACACAATATTCATTTCATATACAATTTATGTATGTGTATGTTTGTACTACTTAGGTTACTATCTATAAGGACATTTCAAACAAAACTGAAAAGATTTTCTGTGAGAATTTGAAGTAGGTTTAATTTAAAACTTTTACCTACTTCAATTTTGACTTCACTGAATGAAATTACAAATGGATTAGCTTAAAATTATAATTTTCGCTGAAAATGTTTGAGTCTTATTTTAAATGTCGATAAAGTGATATTATTAACAAATGATTTATTTGAATTAAAATACGGCATGTATATATTTCTTTCAGTTATACCTAATACAATAGGTAATGACACACTGACTTCCTTTAACCATGATTGCAACAACTATTCAACATGAGTATGTAAAAATTTACTACCAGGGTGATCATATAAAGTATGATCTTATCTATTAAATTTCAACGTTTTATAGTACTTTAATATAAGAGGAGATAATTATTTGATACTGCTTATAAATATTTAACGCGTCATCTTTTCACAAACAGTTGATCTACTTTAATCACGCCGTTAGAAATGTGGTACTAAATTTTTACGTACTCCGCATTTTAAGAAATGGAGACTTGTGTGAAATTAGCAACGCCGTTGCCAGTAACGGTTCCAAGAGTTACATAAAATGTAGAGCGCAAACTCTACAGTAATAATACGAAAAAGGAAAACCATATTAAATCCCCCATTGCTAAAATATGCTCCGTACATTAACTAACATATCTAATAGATCTCCTGAATCTTCTTCAATAATACAGAAATTACGTGACAGAATTTGTAAGGCATTTTCAAGGATTCAAAAAAATTCAAAAAGGTAAATTACGAAAGTACATTTCGTAATCCAGAAAAGAAAAATCTATCCTTGTTCAAATACGTCGTGTGCGTTAACTACTACACAAACTAAGGTCTACTGGACTTCCCTCTTAACATAGACCATGTGCTATACTTTGTCAAGCCGTGTAAGGGGTTGAAAAAAATTCATATTTGGGTGACATTACGAAATATATAGCGTAAAGAAAATAAAATTTTGTACTTGCCCAAATAGGTCGTGTGCATTAACCACCCCGACCTATTTGGGCAAGTACAAAATTTTCTTTTCTTTACACTATATATTTCGTAATGTCACTCAAATATGATTTTTTTCAACCCCTTAGACGGCCTGACAATTTATGACACTTGGTCTATGTTATAGACTAAGTTCTAGTATATCTTAGTTTCATGTGCTAGTTAGTACACACGGCCTATTTGAGCAAGCATAAAATTGTCTTTTCTTTGTGATATACATTTTATAATATCACCCAACATGAGTTTTGGTCAACCCCTATGTTACAGAAGGAGTTACAGTAGACCTTGGCTTAACGTAGTAGTTAATGCATAAGACGTATTTCAGGAAGGATTGATTTTTCTTTTTTGTATGGTGTACATTTCGTAATCAAACTCAAGATTTTTTAAATCCTTTAGACAGTTTGACAAATTCTGTCAGGTGATCTGTATTATTGAGGAGTTATTGAGGGTTATTCAGGAGGTCTAGTAGATACGTTAGTTAACTACGGAGCATATTTTAGCAATGGGAGATTTAATATGGTCTTCCTTCTTCGTAATATTACGCTATAGTTTACGTTCTATACAGGGTGTCCCACCGAACTGGCTCGTTAGAATTTTTCGAAGTTCCAGTTGGAATTTGATTTTGAAACTCGCAAAGAAGTCATGGTTGACAACGATCTATTTAAGGAAAATATTTTCAACTTTATAGCTCATCTAGTATACAGGGTGTTGATATCAGCTTTCTTATTTTAAATGGAAAGGTGCAATTTTTATGAATTTATTGTATTTCCTGGATTATTTGTGATCCATTTGTGTTAATGTTCCCTATTCCTAAATCTAATACTTTTTGAGATATTTGCCTTTTTGTTCAAATTTCTACATTTGCACTCTTTTCAATAAAATTAAAATTTTCATAAGATATTAGATATTAAGATATCATACTGATGTGGATTCAAGCACAAGCTCATAGGTATGCATATCAACACCAGTAACGACAAAATCATACACAGGGTGTTCAGAAACTCATGTCCAATATGGATATATATAAACTGAAAAAACTTTTTTTTTTCAAATGGAACGTGGTATTTTTTATTGCATAAATGAATGCAGTGAAAAATTCTAAATCGATCGGTATTAAGGTTTGGTATACCTATTCCTGCTAGCTTTTGAAATATTAACACTTATTTCGTAAAATCGCCAGAAATATGCAAAAGCTACTAATTTTAAGCGAGTAAAATTATTTTTTCCATTCAGAACACTCTGTATATCGTGTTTCAAAATGATGTACCACTTTTTGTTGTATTTATTTGTAATAAAAAGTACTTATTGTGCCTAGTTTCCCCATTATTAGTTCATTTAATTCATTTAATCGGACGGCATAGGGATTAATAATTCGATGGTCTTGAGTAATTTGCTGGAACGCGCTTCTTACTTTTTGACGCAACTCTTCCTCACTATTTGCGGGGGTTGAATACACAATAGATTTAATATGGCCCCACAAATAAAAATCTAACGGCGTTAGATCCGGAGATCTTGGCGGCCAACGTCAAAGTCTATTGCGCCCGATCCAGCGATCTTCGAAAATTTCCGTAATTATATTACCTACAATGTGGCTAGAATGTGCCGGAGCCCCATCCATCTGATACCAGCAAACCAGCAATCTATTTAGAGGCACCTCATCTAAAAAGTTTGAAACACATCCGCGAAGAATTTCAATATATTTTTGGGTTGTTAATGTCTCGTTGTATATCTCAAAACGCATTGTGTTTCCTATAATTAAACAAAACACATTAAAACTAAAGCGATGTTGAAAATGTCTTTCTCTGGTTTGATGTGGATTTTCAATATCCCAGTAGTGCCAGTTATGCCTATTTATTATACCCTCCCTAGAAAATTTAGCTTCATCTGTCCATATAATATTTGATAAAAATTCGGAATCTTCCTGAATGCGGACAATCATTTTTTCGCAAAAATCGACGCGGTTTGCGTGGTCATTAGGGAATAATGCTTGCACCGTAGTAATAGCATAAGGATGCATTTTGTGATGTGTCAAAATACGCTGGATGGACGAGCGAGTTAATCGTAAGGCCTCAGAAGCAGCGCGTATAGAACTACGTCGATTAACGCGAAAATATGCCAGCACGTAAATTTCGTTGTTTTCGTTGTTCTGGACCGGTTTTGTAATAGTTTTAATACCTTTCCATTTCGCAAGAATAATAAAATTTCGCTCTATTTTCTTGAAGCTTTTTCTGTTCATTAAAGGCAAGTGCGGGTATCTAATAAATACTCGACACGTTCTACTAATGTTCTTATGACACTCACCATGGATATAAAAAAAATTTAAAATGTTTTCATTAGTATAATGTTCAACATGTGCCATAGTTTGTTGTATTGATACTGCTTTTCTTTCAAATAAATCACAACGACTTTAATGTTCTGTCAAACGATGTAGCCAATGTGTTCGCTTGTTACTTGTAATAATAGCCACAGCTTGCTAATATCGAATTATTAATCCCTATGCCGCCCGATTAAATAAATTAAATGAACTAATAATGGGGAAACTAGGCACAATAAGTACTTTTTATTACAAATAAATACAACAAACAGCGGTACATCACTTTGAAACACGATATATCGAGTGTTCTAAATGGAAAAAATAATTTTACTCGCTTAAAACTAGTAGCTTTTGCATATTTCTGGCGATTTTACGAAATAAGTGTTAATATTTCATAAGCTAGCAGGAATAGGTATACCAAATCTTAATACCGATCGATTTAGAATTTTTTACTGCATTCATTTATGCAATAAAAAATACCACGTTCCATTTGAAAAAAAAAGTTTTTTCAGTTTAAATATATCCATATTGGATATGAGTTTCTGAACACCCTATGTACGATTTTGTCGTTACTGTTGTTGATATGCATACCTATGAGCTTGTGCTTGAATCCACATCAGTATGATATCTTAATATCTAATATCTTATGAAAATTTTAATTTTATTGAAAAGAGTGCAAATGTAGAAATTTGAACAAAAAGGCAAATATCTCAAAAAGTATTAGGTTTAGGAATAGGGAACATTAACACAAATGGATCACAAATAATCCAGGAAATACAATAAATTCATAAAAATTGCACCTTTCCATTTAAAATAAGAAAGCTGATATCAACACCATGTATACTACATGAGCTATAAAGTTGAAAATATTTTCCTTAAATAGATCGTTGTCAACCATGACTTCTTTGCGAGTTTCAAAATCAAATTCCAACTGGAACTTCGAAAAATTCTAACGAGCCAGTTCGGTGGGACACCTTGTATTTTATGTAACTCTATCGAACCGTTGCAATCATGATGAAAAGTGGTATTGATCACGGTGTATTGATTACAAAAAGAACCCACTTTAAAAATGCTTGCCAGGAGAGAACTTTAAGGTAATTCATTTTCTGTTCCATTCATTGATATAAAAGTTAGTGTAGACTAACTGTAACTGTAAAATTGAGACGGTTGGGAATTACGATTACTGATGTATTTACTAAAACAAGATTAATTTTCGGGGAAATGATTTTGTTCAAAATCATTACAGTTTTAATTGAAAACAAATTAATGAAATTCCTTTTAAACGGAATATGTTATTCTTATGATACATTAGTAGTTATAAGGAATCCCCACTATATACTATTTAAGAATGGAAATTTCTTTTCCCATTCTTCAGTTTCGCTGACTTTCAATATTAATCACAAAAAAATTATAGAAATACATTATAGAATCAACATATGTGCCTATGTCAAAAGCACAATTACAAGTTAAGTGTGTTTCAAGCCATTAAATGTACTACTTATTAATCTCAAATTATTGCATACGCGATACATCATTCAACTTCGAGAATTTTATTATTCAAACTTGTATGCCTCAGTGTTTCTAAAAATTAACGACAAACATAAGTAATTATGTGTCAATATTGATTTTTTCGAACACCAACGTATATATATATACACATGTATATGTATATACACACTGACATATTAACTAAATAAAGTTGATCAAATATGACGAAATATAACGAAAATTTTCCTGGATTTCAACTAAAAAAATTGAAAGAAAAGTGATTAAGAAATTTAATTCTGACTAGAAACATTACAGTGTAAGTTTACAGTGTCTTCCATCAAATCTGTAGTATACGGAAATTACTAATAAACTACTAAATTAATTGCAGCGATTGTCTATCGCATCAGAAAAGCATTATTCATGGACTCAATAATTATCAGAATTCAAGTTTGGCGGTACTACACTAATGCGTAATTTGTGTAATACTTTAATTTTATACAAGGATAAATCAGACGCTATACAGGATTTCCGGGAAAATGTGAGAAATCTCTTGGATGCAGATAGAACATAAACAAATAAGATGACAAGTTCCTATAATTTCTTCTTCTACATGCCCTTCCTACGGAGATTGATTTCCAGCGGCGTCCTTCAGGAGTTTATCTTGATTTTTTTTTAAGTACTTAATATAATTTAATAAAAATTTAATGTGGTGGACACTAGTAAAGACCTCTTAAAATATTTAACTTTTGTAGTTGCAATAGGTTTTTTTGGTGCTAAACTAAACAGCACGTTTTTACCAACTTTTTCTTGTAAACGGCTAATTTTGTCGACAATAAGCAAGAGTACCTACCTTTTTTTGTTTATAGTTCAAGCTATCCAGTTTATTTTTTTTTGTAGTCTTTATCATACAGGGTGTTAAAAATTTAGGCATTAAGTTGTAAAGATTAGCCCGCCTCTGGTAAACTACAAAAGCTAAATATTTTAAGAGGGACTCACCAGTGTCTATCACATAATTTTTTTATTAAGTAGGTATAGTAAATAGTTTAAAAAAGAATTCAAGATGAACCGATTTCCAGCGGCGTCCTTCAGGGACGCATATCTCCGTAGGAAAAATTTTTATAGGAACTTGTCATCTTATTTGTTCAACTTCTATCTGCATCCAAAATTGAAATTATTTTCACTTTCTTTAAACTGGAATATCTACGAAGCCGTTAAATTTTTGAAACTAGCACAAATAATAAAATTTGCATTAAGTTTAATGCTCTTTCAAATAAAAAACAATTGAAGTTTGTGGCGATCAAAAAATTCTTTTGATCGTAGCGCCATCTTTATCTTCACGTAATAAACACAATTTTAATAGCGAAACATGAGGAAATCACATTCTTTAGCAATCGCTTTTTACAAAATTCAAATATCTATATTCGTTTCTGAGATATTTGACCTGGGAGTTTTAAGTGGCATACCCTATACAGCCATCACAATTAAGAAGTCTTGCAACGAGAAAATAATATTATATGTTCTGGAATAAATTGGTATTTAATTGATTGCCGTGAGTGATTGAGTGTTCACTTGTTGACAAAAATACATAATGATGGGACAGAAATGAACTACACACCAGTAGTTACTCATTTGATATTGCAAGTGAAATTATTATACAATTATGTTGCGTTTCAGTTTCGGTAACGAAGCATGGACAATTTAGCCAAAATATTACACGTGTGAAACCCATTATTGATGGCCAAAAAACAAGAGTTATGCCTTCTGAGAAAATATAAATGGCATCTATTTTCATACACCACAGTTCAATATTTAAAACAAGAAGACCGCCAAGCAAAAACGACATCTTTATATAATACGCACACAGGAAGATCCCAGTTTTGCAAAAAAAATAATTATGTGGATCGATGAGGCGAAATTCACTGAAAATGGAATTATTGATCGATACAACAGCCACTACGGGGCAGAATAGAACCTCAAACTTACTACACAACATTATTTCTACGAGTCTTGGCAATTTAATGTGCACTATACTTTAAAAGACGCAATTCCAGCTATCCAATTACAATTACAATTACAACCATTAACGGAACGCCGTATTAAGATAAACTGTTTTGGACAAAATGGAAACTGTTTTGAATATTTGCTCCTGTTTGAATCTGCATTACAGTTATATTTAATTTTGTTTTATAGATTATATATTTTGATTATACACATTTTATTTTATTTTAAACAAGAATATTTCATTACATATATTATATATATATTACAGATATTTTAGGCATATTAAATGCTATACAAAGTTGGAATAAAAATTAACGGGGATTTCGAATTTTACCTAAAATGTGAAGTATTCTATTTACAACTTTTAAATAGATACAATGCATACAATCAAGCAATGCGTTTGAGATACCGTCTTGTACGTTCCCAGCAAACACAATTCTGTATATAATATATTACACGATACAAACGATTACAAACCCAATAACGCTCGAAATTTCTCCTTCCATGTATGTAATATTAATATGCCATAATTAGTCATTTATGCATTTACGGATTAAAACAAGACTTATACTGCCATCTACCCACCGTGTTATGAGCATAGAGGGATAGAAACATTCTTAAGGTGGCGTACTTGGCCCTCTATTTCAATAACTTGAACTTGATGAGCAAATGTTGCATTTTTATCGAATATATTCAAAATTAGATGGCGTAAGGCTTACGAATCTCTAGAAAAGTAAAAAGTAATAAAATACTTAAACATGCGTAACATTTTGGCTGAAATAACATAGGAAAAGTGAAGATTAGAATATTGGTTGTAATACAAAATATATTATAATATAAATATAAACTTCTCGGAAAAATAAAATATACCATTATATAGAAGAAAGATATCCAGGGATTCTTGAAACGAGTTTTACTGGTTGCATATTATGTAGTTTAGAACAGAACTGAATGTATTGAGCAGGTATATTTCAATATAATCTTTTCCGTATAAATGCAATAGCCTAAGGCAATAACACCTAATATTCTATTTACAAAACATTTGTGCGTACATACATGCGTTGTTTGTTACAGGTAGAATCTTAGTTCTGCACTAATTGTCTAGCGACTAGCTTGATGTAATAAAGTAATAGGTACTGTTTTTCATCGTCTTCGTTAGTTTTGTATTATTTTCTTGTTGTATATAGTTATTTTAGTGAATAAGGAAGAAAATTTTTGTATATTTGTTTCTGTATATAATTGTACATAGTTCTAGTGGTAAACTGTCCTTGAAGAGGAACCATAATTATTATTTTCAGGTAAATACTCATTTGGAAGATCGCGATATCACGTCTCAACAGTCGCAAATTGCATGTAATAATAATCACTTATTGAAAAATATTATAGATTCAAGGCCAACTAAATATCAGGAAAAGAAAGCTGTACTACTTTGTGGTTTTCATTGACGAAACCCAACCACTTTTTATAGAAGAAATATATAGGGATGAACAACTTTGTAGAAACTTAATGGTTCCAAAATTAAGGCAATTTTTCCTTGGGTGTTTTTTGCCTGAGAGGATTCAGCAGCTTATGTAGTGAAAGCTGCACACACGCAGCTGTAGTAGATTACTACGATTGGACAGAAAACCTTTCTCCACACAAGTTACGCTTATGAAGTATATTCTATAATGAATATGACTACATGTTATATAGATAATTATTATTAAAATTTCCGTTATAACCATCACAGTGTATGTATGTGAAATACTAAATGTAAATATAATAAAGGACAGTAAATTTTATTGTGGAATGAATTGTTATCTGTATTATTTATCAATAAAAGGCAAGAGAGATATTTGGGTTTTATTTGTCTTTCTTTCTCTACACCCACACGCCAAGTAATGATTCATCAATATGTATTTACTTATGCATGTGTAGTTGTAAGAATATGTCTCGAAAGTATTGAAATCAATTTATTACTTGAATAAAAATAATTTAGTAAAACCTTTCTATAAAAAAGTATATTTGTGCATACAATCAAGTTTTGCAATTCTTGTGATACTAAACTGACTAAATCCAATAATCGTTATGCGCACTATTTTGAAAGCAATATATAACAATAATCCTGTATACTGTTCAAGTTATGTTATAAAGAAGTATGATGTTATGTATGATGACTATCTTTCACAGTTACGGAAAAAGAAACGAGTCGTATGTACGACTCTAACATTTTTCTTTTTCATTTATAATCGAGCATTTATTAATAAAACATTTAATTTAATGTTTTTTCTGAATATCAAAGCAGTCAATTCAATCTCATCATTTGGTGTTAAACTATGTATAGGCAATACATAGTTATATAATAGTTATCTAATGTTAGTGACATCTAATATAAAACTGGCAAACTGTTTGGACAGATATGGGGCTGTTGTTGATACTCAGCCCCTAAACTTACTTCCTGAAAAAAATACTGCATATTTTGAAATTATTTCAATACAGATCGTATCAGTATATTTTTCTACATATTCTAAAGGTAAGATTATCAAAATTTTATATTTTTTCTCATTTTTCTCGCAATCAAAGAATATTTAATTAAAAAAAAAATATTTACATTTACAACAAAGATAATATCTTCAATGTAACAACGCGAAAATATATTTTTAATGTCTAATTTTTCCGAATACTTACTACGTTTCTAATAATTATTGTCGAACAGCGCTCCCTACTTTACCGAAACGCCACCTTAAGATGGATTTTTGGTATTAGATCTCAACATATTACACCTAAATCAGAACCTAAACATATTGTAAAGAACAGTTAGTATAATCTGAACTATTACTACGTACAGGATGTCTTAGCGAGACCGTTCATTAGAAGTCTATGGCGTTCTGGCCAAAATATAAATTTAAAAATTTAGAATTATATATAGTAGATTATGTTCTCTTCAATGAAAGTATTATTAGATTTTTAGCGCTTCCGGTTATACCGGAAGTCGCCATCTACTTTATTATTTTTAATGGAATACCATGTATATTTTTACACATTTGGGTTCATTTATTTTTAAACTATACGAATATCTTGACTTTTTGCAATTTGCTTCGGGCGTTTCGTAGTTATTCGATTTTTTCTGAAAAAAATTCCTAATAGATATTTATTCAAAAAATTAGAGAACACTCGATTATTCGGATATCAACTTAAAATTTATAATATACTTAAACAACATGTTGGTGTATATGTTAGAGCTGAGAACGGCTGCCTACATTGCATGGTTACTTTACTATGGCACGTTAACTCTTCGAAATTTTGAAGAACCATAACTTCATTTTTTCAAATGGTATACAGGGTGCTTAGTAAATGTGTTAGTAAGCATTGAGGTTTAGTAGTTCGTTAATTTAAGCAGACAGTTTTTGTGTTTTGACGTGTCTTGAAGACACTTTCCTCATTTTGTAATTTTTCTCATTGATGTATTAAACTTTTTTGTGCGATCGCTACATAAAATGCTTGAAATACGCTCGTTTAATAGTCTAGCACTTAACTTGTTTTAGTGTATCATGACGCAGGTCTTGGTGTTTACGCCGTATATAATCAGTAGATAATTACACATAAAAAACAATTTAAGAAGAATGTAAGTATAAGTGACTCTATTTAGTTAAATTTGTAACTTTACAACAAATGTAAACCTATGTGTAATTTTCAATTTGTATTGTTGGTTTCCGAAGAATATATAGGTACATACAATAATTTTTTGATAGTAGTGTTTTTAGCATTAACATTTAGTTCTACTTATGTTTAATTTGAGCGGATTCTTCAGTATTGCATTTTTGTAGAATGCATTTCTTGATATTTTGGACATCGCGTAAGACGTACCTATTTGTTCACATTATATGTTAAAAATTTTAAATTTAAAAATATCTATTCAACTAAGTCATTTGACTTTACTTATCTACAATGGGTTATTTATTTTTAATCGATAGCTGTAAAACACCTAAAAATTGTAAAATGGATGTTGAAGAACTGCTTCAATAACAAAATATATTAATAAAATAATGAGGTAAATTTTTCTTTCTATCTGCTATTGCCACAAAACATCAAATTTTAAATTCTTGGATTTATTTTTATTTATATGGATAAATATAACGCTTATATTGGAACTTGACATTTGAATAAAAGTGAAAGTTTTGCTATTTTTATGACGTTTTATTATCTAGGAATGAATTCTTTGTAACCTTCATCAGATTTCGTCATTCTCGAGAAGTTATAAATTAAAGTGAGGCAGTAAATGTTAGATTTGCTATTCAAGTGTTTGTAGGATATCTTATTTAGGAAGGCCAATCAAGTCACTTTTGGTAATTGTGTAAAATTGTAAGGAAAATATAAAATACGTATTTCACTCAACGAAATGACAATCATTGCTAAAACATTCGTATGAAAGGGAGAATTATTTTAAGAACGGTAGTAGTTACTGATGAGTTTATTTTCTTAATGAACTAAACTGTGTTGTGTTTAACTGTATTTATTGTATGATTATCAGTGAGCAGAGGTTTTAATACCGCAAAAACGCTTAGGCAGCGGCCCAACTTAGTTCTCGTCGGTAAACACGGCAAGATGATTCATACGGTCGCCGGGCGAATGGAGCAATATCAGTGCAGTGCTGTCTATACTACCATTATTCGCATTCGCTCCGACAATATATGTAAACCGGGCGAACTGCGATAGTGCTATACGCCCGCTACGCCTATGTGAATTAATTGCCATTATTATGTATAATTTTCTCCGCTCACTGATGATTATACATACAAGATACAAGTAGATAAAAAGAAACATTACGCATTAAACCTGTCATCCAGACCACTATAATCTACGTTCAGTTAACATAATAGTACATAGATGGCGGCAGATGTCTCACTTTAACACCCTCTGCATTCTATTGTTTAGACGTCGATCTATCATTTTACATTGCGATATTTCATATTGTCATTGCTTCTTCTAACATCTGTTCCAATGAAGGTTACTAATTTTCCTTAAGCTTCAAATGTCCTTTTCAATGATTTGATTATATTATCAATTTCTGTTTCATTGCCGAACACTAATATGTCATCTATATATACAATTAACCATATATTCGACTTATAATATAGGAACACATCGTAATCAGATCTTATTAATCCAAATTCTTTCGCAAAACTATTGAAACGTTCATTCCAGCAGCGAGGTGCTTCACATAACCCATATAAAGCACGCCTCAATTTCAACACCTTCTCTTGATCTATATTAACACTATCAGGAATTTTAATATAAATGTCATTCTTTAAATTTCCGTTTAGAAAAGCAGTTGGCACGTGTAATTGGCTTATTGTCCAATCGTTGTTTAATGCATGTGTCAGTGCCATTCGGATGATGATTGTTGGCATTTTTGCAACAGGTGCATATACATACGTTGTCGGTATATTCTTCCTGATAGCCCTTTGCAACCAACCTTGCCTTCTTCAAACCGCCCTGCTTGGTTCTGAAAACCCATTTTGTATCTATGACCTTTGCTCCTGCAGGTAAGTCTGCTATTTCCCATGTGTTGAATTTCTGATGAGCTTCCAATTCTATCTGAATAGCTTTTTGCCACTCTTTGTACTTTGTTGCTTCTGCATATGTCTTAGGGTTATCATCTGCACTTATTAAGCAGTAAGCTGTGTAGAGATCAAATTCCTTTAAGTGTGTTGGCAGTTGGGCATTTCTCTTGGATCTTCTATCTGTTTGTCTAGTCTCTTCGTCTGTCCTGTCTTCGGCTGTCTCTTGAGTTTCCTCCTCATTACTATCTTCATTAACGTCTTCTTTTTCTCTAGATTCAGTGTCATTTATTTCCGTTGGAATATATTTTGCTGCGTTATTCTTTACTCCATTCACATAATTATAATTCAATTCGTCAAATAGTACATCTCTGGATATGATTATCCTTTAGTTAATTGGACACCACAGTCTGTAACCGCTGCCGGCATAACCTATCATTTTATATTCTTTTGCCCTTGGTTCCAATTTGTTTTCTTTGGGTAAAGTCTGTGCCCAGGCCTTACATTGCCGTACATCCAAATACTCTCAATTTGTCCAAATCATCAGTTTTACCAAGAAATAGTTTGGCTGGTATTTCTCCATTGATAGAGTTACTAGGGAATCGATTCAGTTGAAATGCAGCGCATCTTACAGCCTCTCCCCACAGATGTTTCGGCAGGTTTGTATCTATAAATATGGATCTTACTTTGTTTAGTAGCGACCGATTCATTCTTTCGGCAACTCCATCTTGTTGTGCTGCTGGTCTATTCTTGTTTGATCCCATTAATTTGCAGTAATCCATTAAGTTCTTGGATGTGTACTCTCCTCCATTGTCGGTTCTTACTCTGGATACTCGATTGCCTGGCATTCAATTCCTCTATGCATTCGACCAGGTAGTCCTTTGCTTCTGCCTTATTTTTAAGTAAATACACTCTGCAAAAAATGGGAGAAATCATCTATGACAGTTAAATAATACAATTTTCCATTTCTGGTTGACACGAACATTGGGCCGCATATATCGCTATGTTCGCTATGCTTCGTTGCTGGTTTAAACGGTAAACGAGTTGCTTTGCCTTTCATACATGAATTACATTTATCGTTTGAAAATGGTAAACGCATTGATTTCAAACTATGTCTGTTTAAATGTCCTAATCTTAAATGCCATAAGTTATCATTTGAACTATTTGTTAACAAACCGGAAATATTATCCATGCAATTTTTGATCAAGCGAAAAGTAAGAATAAACAGATTATTTACTTTATTACATTTCAAGATTGTATTTTGTCTTTTTATAATTGCTTAACAATCTAGGAATAGTACTTTGAAACCAGCAAGATTTATTTTATTGGCAGACAATAGATTGTGTGTCAGTTTATCTACAATCAGTGCACTTATACTAATACATGTATTGTCTTTCTTAACTTCTAGTTTTCCTCTCTTACTTGCTAATAGAACCTTACCGTTTGCTACTTTTATTTTTACAGTCTCAATATTTGTTACGTCTGTCATATATTTTTCTAAAAACTTACAAACTAAATTATCAGTTGCACCAGAATCTAATACAAAGTTTATATCATCACTTGTTAAATTTTGGATCGCCGAATTCGCAACAAAAGACACTTTGTGTTCTTCTTCACTAACATGGGCACCTCTCTACTCACATTTCTATTTCCTATGTTTCTGTAACTCCTTTCTCTTCCTCTACTTCGATAGCTTTGCTGATATTTTGGACAATTTGCTCGACAATGTTCCAAGCTTCTACAACCATAACATTTTCTTGATTTATTACTGTTTACCTTAAATGAACATTCAGTGTTGCCACTTATTTTTACTCGACCATCATTTTTTAATTTAAGTTCATAATCCAGTTATCTGCTTTTGACAAATTCTACAGTTAACGTTGTATCTATAGTTGTAATCACGCAAGATGATCCCTGCGTCATCAATTAGATTTGTATGAATCAAGTCAGTACTTCGGCGTCATGATAAATACTGTAAATATCAAAATGAAAATATGGCAGCTATGACATTTTTCATGTTTGGGTTAAGTGCGTGTGCATTTATTGACAGGCCGTATTAAAACAAGTTGTTGCAATTGTACCTACCGTAATGTTCTACTGTGTATTACCATTATAGTTAAAAAATAAATGACTTCAAAAAATTGTTAAACGAATACGTATTTGTAAAGACGAAATCAATGACAGTTCCATCAAATGTCTACGGAGATGCATTGTCAAATGTATGTCAAATTTTTAAGTGAAGAAGCGGAAATATATAGCTTAAGCGCAGACAGCGAACTAATCTCATCTTTGTCTTATTCAAGTGAATTGCACGAGCCGTACGTCTATGCTAGGCAAAGTTTCGAAATACAAACTATCATCCAGGCTGTCCTTGTCGTACAAACAGATATTTGGATATGAAAATTATTCTTTGAATGTCGTTGATTGAGTTATATGTAAGTGACGCAGGGATCATCTTTCGTGATTACAACTATAGTTGTCGTTTCTAGTGCATTTATAACAGCTTGGTATTTTTCGGACATAATAAGCAAGAGGTGACATACCTTGTCGGTTTCATCTAGGGTCATATTTATAGTCCGTGCTTGAGGTTGTGTCGATGCTTGAGCACGCGATTTTGACGTAAATGTCATTACAAATCTGTCAAAATCGCGTGCTCAAGCATCGACACAACCTCAAGCACGGACTATAAATATGACCCCTAATGTGGACCCTCCTGTTTCCAGGTCTCCTAGGTTATCAAATTTACTAAAATGGTCTACAAGACCATTTTATTATTTAATTACATACAAATTCACCCTTGTCTTCATATTTTAACAGCAATAATTGTTTTCTAAGGGCTAATAGCTTCGATAATATTATTTTTCTTTCGAATACTTCCTTCAATTTAGCAAATATTATAGGCTGTTTTTGCATCTTTTATATAGTCTATATGTTTGTCAGTAATGCATTGTACAATGGATGGATTTTGCTTTTGTATCCTTTGCAAGGAATTCTTTTTTATCCAGACACTCAACTCTGAATTTCCAATTAGAAAAATTTGTTCCGCCTAGTTGTGAGCAATAGGGGAAAATCATATTTTTTGTAAACATTTTTTTAATGATTTCGCGCTATAAAATTGCGTAAATATATTATTTCGCCGAAATAGCAAGCCATTTAAGAAGTAAAAAATATATAAATTCAAATTATTACTAGCGGCGCGAAAACGCAGTGTTCAATATGGCTGTCGTCTGCGACGTAGACTGGCACTAAACAAACCGTGCTTGTCAGTTTGATACCGGTATTAGAACAAGATTTCACCGATTTCACTTTTAATTGATGTGACATCTGAAGTTCCCGAATATTTACTGTTCTACGTCATGTCCGTTTTGGATAACGCATAATTTTTAAATTTTCAAATAATTCAATCGTTGAATATTTGTTATAGTTTTTTTTGATATTTATTACTTTTTGAAAAGAAACATTATTCTAAAAAACCATGTAAATAAATACATTCTGCAATGTCATCCCCTATTCTGATAACATTATACTGTCGACATTGTCATTCTGATTTTTTACTTAACCTTGTTTTCACAAGCGTCTTCTAAAAACATTATTTGAGTTGAATAACCTGATTTTATTTTTAATGAACTAAACTTGGAGAAGATTTAATATATTTATTGAAGGATTATATGGTACTACAAGATACAAAAATAATTAATACTAACGTAATAGATAAGAAGAGATAACAACAAGAATTGCTTTTTGAAAAAATGACGGTGTATCAAGACATTATATTGTCATTCTGATTTTGTATGTTGTGTCGCAAGTCTTTAAAAACAGTATTAGTAGAAAAATTTTTGGATATTCTTGATGAAAGACAAACAAAACGACTACAATCCAGTGAATTAAACAGATGCTGACAACAAAATCATTAAGAACTGAAGTAGAAGAAAAGAAACTGAAATGGTGGGGACACTTGATCAGAATGAATGAAACTAGACAGGTGAAGCGGGTATGGAAGGTAAGGAAAATCGGGAAAATCGGAGAGGACGACCCAGAAAAACGTGGAACAGCAGTACGGATGAACTTCTGAAAAAAAGAGGAAAAACATGGAACGAGGCGAAAGCCCTAGCCAGAAACAGGAAAAGTGGCGTGAATTTGTTGAATCTGTGGAACTAAATTAAGAGAACTTTAAACCTCGACACCTTCGCGTATAAGAGGTCTTTGATTATGTATGTATGTATATATGAAGGATTATGTTGGACGTGGTTTAGTTTAAACCTTAAATAGTAGTGTTAAATGCCGCTTAAGAATGAAACTATTGTTTCTATTAAATTGACAAGAGCTGACATACTAGTTTTGACATAAACCAGTGACACTTTATTTTCATATCGCATTATCACATACAAATTGAAGCAGTACAAGAAATGTTTAATGTCTTCAAGGCGATAACACCAGATACAATATACTTCGCCAAGGAGAGTGCAGTATACAACATCCAATTAACAGGTAAATACAAGATGTGTTATTAAATTCTGTTATGGTTTAGACCTACATTCTAATAGTACCCCTTAGTGGCTTTCCAAGATTGTTAAAACTTGAATATCTTTTGAGATTATTTTTATAAATTACCTAACCTTCGGTTTCGATATTACAGGTATACGTGACATATATCATCCAAATTGAAACTTCACGAGAAGCGTTAGGGAATGACATTTTATTTCGTCGTGTTCCACGAAGATAACATTTTTGTAAAAATATTTTTAATGAAAATATAGGACAATATTCAGAAACTATATAAAAGCGCTTTGTTTTTTAGTTTAAAAGTTAGAAATTCAATTTTCAATAATAAACAAGCTTTTCGTGCCCCAGTATGGTCTGTTTTAAATTTAACACATTTCACTAGATGGCGCAGAAACACGCCAACAAAATTTTATTAGAAGTGTCCAATCTATAGAGAATGAAATGTATATATTATCTATGGTATTAGAATAAGATTTCACCGATTTCACTTTTAATTGACGTGACATCTGACAGTTCGGCGAATATTTACTGCCCTTCTACGTCATGTCCGTTTTGCGATAACGCATAATTTTTAAATATTTCAAATAATTCAATTGTTGAATATTTGTTACAGTATTAATTTTTGATATTTATTACTTTTTGGTAATAAGAAACATTATTCTACTCAAAAACCATGTAAATAAATACATTCTGCAATGCATGCACATCCCCTATTCTGTATAACACTTACGGGTGTCGACATTTTCTTTTCTTTTCTTTTTTTTTGACTTAACCTTGTTTTCTTTTACACACTTCTTCTATAAAACATTTATGCATTGACGTTGCCTGGGACCATAACCTGATGAGTTTATTTCTTAATGAACTAAACTGTGTTGTGTTTAACTGTACCTATTTATTGTACGATTATATGGTACATACAAGATACAAGCATAGATAATATAATATAATATAATACTAACGTACTATAGATACGGCAGAAGGTCCCGTGTACTGTCGTCAAAGTTTTGGTACTCACACATTTTACCAGATGTCGCTGGCATTGCTTTTTGAAATTTGAAATATGAAAAGCGCGAAATTGAGTGTCATTATGACATTATATTGTCATTCTGATTTTGTATGTTGTGTCGCAAGCGTCTTTAAAAACAGTATTAGTAGAATATGGTAATTTTTGTGATATTCTTGCAGAAGATATAGTATAAGTTGAGGGATTATGCACTCTATAAAAACTTTTTGAATAAAAAAGAGACAGATGCTGACAACAAAATCATTAAGAACTGAAGTAGAAGAAAAGAAACTGTAATAGTGGGGACACTTGATCAGAATGAATGAAACTAGACAGGTGAGGCGGGTATGGAAGGTAAGCAAAATCGGAGAGGACGACCCAGAAAAACGTGGAACAGCAGTACGGATGAACTTCTGAAAAAGAGAGGAAAAACATGGAACGAGGCGTAGGCCCTAGCCAGAAACAGGATAAAGTGGCGTGAATTTGTTGAATCTGTGGAACTAAATTAAGAGAACTTTACACCTCGACACCTTAAGGTATAAGAGGTCTTTGATTATGTCTGTATGTATGAAGGATTATGTTGGACGTGGTTTAGTTTAAACCTTAAATAGTAGTGTTAAATACCGCTTAAGAATGAAACTATTGTTTCTATTAAATTGACAAGAGCTGACATACTAGTTTTGACATAAACCAGTGACACTTTATTTTCATATCGCATTATCCCATACAAATTGAAGCAGTACAAGAAATGTTTAATGTCTTCAAGGCGATAACACCAGATACAATATACTTCGCCAAGGAGAGTGCAGTATACAACATCCAATTAATAGGTAAATACAAGATGTGTTATTAAATTCTGTTATGGTTTAGACCTACATTCTAATAGTACCCCTTAGTGGCTTTCCAAGATTGTTAAAACTTGAATATCTTTTCAGATCATTTTTATAAATTACCTAACCTTCGGTTTCGATATTACAGGTATACGTAACATATATCATTCAAATTGAAACTTCACGAGAAACGTTAGGGAATGAAATTTTATTTCGTCGTGTTCCACGAAGATAACATTTTTGTAAAAATATTTTTAATGAAAATATAGGACAATATTCAGAAACTATACAGATTGAATCTCTGGTAACCAAATGGGTGGGGAAGCGGTCGACTCCCACTACCATTGTAGAAAACATATTCATGGATATACATAACGATACGCTCGTATATATGTCATCAGTCTGTCACCTGTCAGTTTCTCTATTAGCATATTGTAATAATGCCGAAATACACAGAGCAAGAAAAACTTCAATTGCTAAAATGGCATTATGCTGGTAATAGTTTCCAGCAGGTCCGCGATTTATTTAGCGTTAAATATCCAGATAGGTCTATTCCGTCAGTATCCACGATTTTTGACTTACTTAGAAAATTTGAACGTACTGGCATGGTAAAAAATTAAAAAAAAAGCTATCCCACACGCAAAATATCTGCGGATACATTGCTATTGGTATGTGCGTCGATTGAAAATAATTCAAATTTATCGCTACGACAGATTGCAAATGATGTGGGAACATCAACATCATCTGTTAGTCGCATTTTAAAAAGTAATGCGTACAGCAGTTTTAAGGTGTCTAAGCATCAGCAATTATTTCACGACGATGCATTTAGACGAATGGAATTTTGCGAGAGGTTGATGGAAACGGTGAATCTCAACGATGATTTTTTAAATAATATTTTATTTACGGATGAGTCATCATTTCCCATTGTAAGATCCCACAACCCGTCAATAGTTAGGTATTGGGCTATATAGAAGAAATGAATTTCGCAGTGTAAGCACGCGTACCCAGTATCAACAGAAAGTAAATGTATGGGCTGGGTTGTTAAATAATCGGGTTATAGGTCCCATATTTATCAATGGCAATTTAACTAGCGCTAGTTATTTAGCTCTATTGGAAAATGAAGTTTTGCCGATCATAGAACAACTACCGGACATTAACCATCAAAGAATTTACTTTCAACAAGATGGTTGCCCAGCCCACAACGCTGCAGTCACTCGGGCTTTTTTGAATCGTGTATTTCAAAATCGTTGGATTGGAACCTATTCGCAAGAAATATCGTGGCCACCCCGTTTGCCCGATTTGTCTCCCTTAGATTTTTTTTATTGGGGATATTTAAAGGAGTCCATTTACGCGCACGCAGATATCAGACCAAATACCATAGAGGAATTAAAAAATGCTATTACAAATACTTCTAATAATATCACACCAGAAATGCTGTATAATGTAAAAACTAACTTTTACAATAGATTAGGGTTTTGTTTATTTAAGGGAGGCGGTATTTTTGAACCATTTATTTAATTTATACCTATGTAATTTTCTATAATTAGGTCAAGTAATAAATAAACAGAATGTTTTTTCCTAATTTTTTTATTTTACTATGACTGAGCATTACAGGCTTAACCTTCGCCAATGCTCGGCCTCATCACCCATCAATGTACAATAATCAGGTGTACATCTGATTATTTATTTATTTAATTTCTTTTTCTTGAATCCTGACTAATTATTTTTATTTGCCAGAGGAAGGTCTTTGTTCTATTTTTGAGAATTCGCTATCTTTAACTTATTATTCGATTATTGAGCATAATCGTTATTTCATCGAAGAATAGTTTTTATTTTCTCTCGTAGCATATTATTTTCTTTAACATAATTGCGTAAAATGCCTGGCTACTTAATCATATTTGGATTAACCTTAAATTATTATTCATTGATTGTGAATTGAAATTGGCTGACGCATATGTCGAAGTTCTACTGTCACTGTCAACTGGTCACACGTCTATATCGGTGTCTGCCGAGAAAATGGTGGGGAAACATGGCTGCGTTCTCCTGTCATTCGGTTACCACAGATTCTACCTGTATAAAAGCGCTTTGTTTTTTAGTTTAAAAGTTAGAAATTCAATTTTCAATAATAAACAAGCTTTTCGTGCCCCAGTATGGTCTGTTTTAAATTTAACACATTTCACTAGATGGCGCAGAAACACGCCAACAAAATTTTATTAGAAGTGTCCAATCTATAGAGAATGAAATGTATATAATATTATCTATGGATACAAGTACTCTACGTTCAGTTAATATAATAGTACATAGATGGCGGCAAATGTCTCACTTTAACCACAGAATATCAAACTAACAGAATTTGCACCCCCATTGGCGGGAAAAGTACGCGCATTTTTAGTGCGCAGCGTAATCTGCCATCTTCTCTGGAAGAAAAACACTTCACGATAGCTTTGTTTTGGTTCGGAATTCAGAATTAGTAACAGAACTGCGCAGAAAGTAAGCGCACAACATTATAATTCCAGAATGGTTCCGAACTTTTAATAACCAAAACACATTTTGAGAGCCTGTTACTGCCATCTTTTAGACTAAAATACAAACCAACAAAATATCAATAGCGAATGTTCTGCGCTAAGTCTTTCAAATCCTGTCTCTGTCTTAGGATACCACTCACTTTCCATAAATTTTATTCCCAGGACAGTAATTAACAAAAAAAAAAAATCGAATACAAACGGAAGAAAATCTCAAACATTAAAAGACAACGTAGATATCAATGTCATTGATGACGAACATATCGAAATAACTCGAATTTCTGAACACATGCACCGATGACGTAATTTCGAACTAATAATTCAGAATCAGTACTCATGGAAGTGCAAGAACTGTTTGAACGGTTCCAGAATCATTCTGAATCGATTCTGTCTGTAACCAAAACATCGGATTAAAAATTCGGTTCGCGTTCTTAATTAACCAAAACGCTAAACTGTAAATGCGCGTGCGGAACAACTCTAGAACCATTATGAATTCTGAACCAAAACAAAGCTAAAGTTGATGTTTAGTATTCGAGCGTTATTCATTGGCCGCGTTCATCACACTTGATTCGTTTCCAATACGTTTTATGATCAGTTTGCCGTTGGTCATACTGCGTTACGAACGATACGATATCAACTGTTCGGTTCGATTCGGAAATAAAAACATCCATAGCGGCTTAACCTAAAGTCTGACTCTGACACAAAACAAAACACGTTTGCAGCGTCTTTCCAGCAGAAAATTTTTACGCTTACAAAAATGGCGGACCGCTTACCGAACATGTTTGCAACATAAACAAACATAACCGACCGTTCATCACACCGTTGGACAACAGTTGCCACCGTTGACTGTGTGATGAACGCGGCCATTGTTTACTAACTATCACGTGTTATTGACGTTTGTGTCGAGATTAACTTTTGTTTTGTAAATATTTATATGTAGTATAGGACTACACATATATTACTTATTTTAACGGCTTCTAGTTTTCAGTCAATAGCCCCCTGTCAAAACGTATACAATTTTTTCTCAATCCGACCCTGCGTTTCTTCCACACAAAATGGCGTGAATAGCCTGAAGGTCACTGAATCTGTCTTAAAAAGATCAAAAGCGCCGACAAGGAGTGCAAATTCTAATAGTTTGATATTCTGTGCTTTAACACTATTGTAGTAGAAAATAACCTGCTAAGCAGTCTCAACAGTCTTCCCAATAGGGTCATTTGTCAATGACTTTCCAAACATTTCTCAAAAGGCATAAGTCAAAATTATTTATTCCAATTATGTAACTGTAATAACCACAGTAGTATAAAAAGCGCGCATTTTTTCTGATAGTGTTCGTTACATTGTCTTTACAACATACAACACATGATCATAGACCTACTATGTATTTATAAACACGGAGGTCACGTAGTAGGAAATACACTTATATAGCTTATGTCAAATTTGATAGATAGAAAGAATTAACCAATAACATTCCTCGATGAGCCCATTACTACTTATCAGCACATTATTGCTACATTTTCTATTATTATACAGTGTTGAGTGCATGCGCAAAATATGTTTGTGACATATCGCAACGAGTGGCAAAGGCACACAATTTTCAAGTAATTAAACAAATGTAGTAGAAAAGAACAATAGGGAATATTGTACTAGTCAAAGCGCCATAATAACTTGCATGTTGTAGTAAATCACCTCTAAAAAAAATATTTTTTATATTTGCACATTGGTACGTGTAAATTTTACTAACAATTAACACATTAAATGTTACATAGTTAATTTATTTTCTTGCTTATTTATCTGTTTCTGACGAAAATAGCCAGATTTTAACGTATGTTTACTAAGTATGTCTTTTAATGAGGCATTGTAATGTATACAAATTTTGTCATCCACATAGATTTATTAGTTGTTATGTATCCTTATCTATAAATTCATAATTACAGCTACTTATTGTAATAGAGGCACTTGAACGTATTCCCCTAACACCGATTAGAGCTATAAAAATTATCGCCAAATAGGGAAGAGGAGTTAATAGATAAATATCACCTAACATAGGCATTACATACATAGATTTTATATGACCCAAATCGTTTACGAGTAGTTTCTCACTATAAAATAAAAGGTAACATAAGCTGTAGTAAATAAAGCAATATAGAGATGCTGGTTTCATCTTCGCATCAATGACGTTAACCACTCAGTAGTAGTTTAAATAAAATGAATAGTACTAATTATAAGTAAGAGACTAATAACAAATACATGCATAAAAAGGTATAACATAACATAGATGGACTACCACATTGCAACCTAACCGCTACATAAGCAAGTTCATTGTGATGGGATGAAATTAGGGAACAGACAAGCGATGTGTTGTGTAAAGCGATGTGTGGTGTACAGTGATGTGCTTTAGTATTGACTCACCGCTCGAGGGCAGTCGGCTTTACATCGTCGTACATAAGGGTTAAATTTATAAAGTTTTATAGCACTTTGAGTCAGTACTAAAGCACATTACTGTACATATAATATGTATGTTTTATTATTATTCCAGAATTAATGTCGTGGGTCTACAGGGGCGATATCTAACTTTCTTCCTTATGGAAGGAGCTTATACGTCGCCCGGGGCCGGTCTTACCGAGGCGGTCGCTTTTAGAACGGTTGGATAATAAAATAGTCGAAAAATGCTAACGTTTCATTATCTTATCGTAAACTTTGTCATGGCTACAAAAAGATATACAAGAGGTACATACTATTACATATATATACATACATCGCAAATTATTAAAAAAACGAATCAATCCTTTACCTATGTATGTAACAAACTTACATATGTATAACTGAAGAATTAATTTCATTTGACATAACAACTTGCTTAATAATTAACGATAGCAATTGCTTACTATATTTTATTCATCTCTTAAATTTTTGGAATATAAGCATTTATATACATCAATAACAATAAGTATCCTTTTCACTACACTTTTAAATACTCGTAAGGGTATCTATTTAGTTTCAAGCTAATGCGTTTTAAGTAACAAAAACTAAAATGGAAAGTGGTATTATTGTAGGTTGTGGAAGTACATACATTTGTTCCTCATTATATCATTCTAATAAATTTTGTAAAATGTGTGTGTCATTAATAATTCCTTAATGTAACAACAAGAACCTATCGAATGACCATCATTCGAAGAAATATAATTACATAGATAATGGCTCTTAATACTTATAAGGTTTACCCTTAATTTTATCGATTGATGGGTGCATTTATTTAATAAGGTGAAATGCAATTCAGGGAAAACGCCGAACACTTCATCAACGACTAAATTTCCGAATACACGAATGTAACGTAAAATCATTTTAAGAATCGCATGCATGCCTGAACCGTTATTCGCACTATAGAATAAGGGTAACGATAACACACGTCGGCACATCCGTGTGGTTACTTTGAATATCCTCGGAACAGTTCGGACAAAAAAAAAGTACGAAAAAAAAAGATGACTATTCAAAATTGTCGTATTGCACATACATAGGTATGAGTTTATACTGACTATTAGATTTTGGAGACTTAAAAGAAATTCTTTGCATAAAATATTCTGAACTTAGAAAGAACAACGAACGAAAAGCCATTTCGCTTCAATTTAATATTATATAGGTACTAACTTGAAAGTAAAACTAATAGTGAATGAAACGTAAAAAAAGAATTTCCTTTTTAGGGATAAAATTATAGATTATAAAATAGTCATGAAAGCAAAATAAAAATAAGAAAGCGAAGTTTCAAAAATATCTCAGGAAGGAATATGTTTTTTATTTTATTTATTTCTAGTTAAAAAGTAACCTATTTATGTAAGTAATTTATTTATGTATTTTTACTAGTAACCTACATTTTAAATATTGAATAATAAGATTCACCTGAAATGTAAGCGATTATTATACAAGTTATTCTGAAATAGTATATTCTTTTATTTTCAATTCGAGTAATGACATTAATATTTAAGCGATACTATTTATGGGATTTGCTATTGCATTGTGTGATATTTTTATCGTTTTCTTAGATCAACCGATTTTTTTATATATTATTATAACCATATATACAATTTTCTCTTTATTACAGTTGCTTGTATCCATGTTAAAACTAACGAATACACATACATATGTATCATATCTCATGCATACATTTCGTTGCAGTTTAAACTAAGTTAATTACTATAAGCATATAGGCACATTCCTAAAATAAACGATTGCAATATACTATTACTGTGTCTGCATTCACGATTTCAATTTCAATAAACTCGCAATAACTCGAAGGCAGGTGTACAAATATATCTAAGTAAGGGTGGGTTTATCAATGAGAGGATAAAAGTGTTGGGCAAGTAACCGACAGATATTGCTAACTGCCAGATAAAATTTTGCAACTATAATGCTTTATCTTGCAGATAACTTCTATTTAACACTCAATAAACGTTTCATTGTAATTATCTTACAAATAAAATTTTATCTGCAAGTTAATTTATTTATCCTCACATTGATAAATCCACCCTAAATATGCGAATACAAGCGATTTATTTCCGAGAGTGGAGAATATTCGATATAAGCCACACCCATACGGAAGAAAGTTAGATATCGCTCCTGTAGACCCACGACATTAATTCTGCAATAAACTGTACACCTTCATATAAACACGTTGCTTTAATCCCACAGATTGTGTTATTTATAAAATACTATGATATGCTTCTAAACAATTAAGTTATGCTGCACGGTGAAACATCTGTAACATGATGTAGGTAACTATCATATGTACCGTAAACTTGGGTGACTTTGACTCGGGGGAGTGACTTTGGCTCATTTCAAGAAAGAGAGAGCTTTTAACTTAATTATGACATAAGTAATATGTGTATTACTAAAACAACTGCATTTAATTATTATATATGCAGTATGTTTTAAAATAATAATTACTATATTATAGTCTAATTATTCGGTGAAAATGAACAGCACAAAATTTGATGGCAACCAACATTACATATCGTGTACTTTTTTGCAAATTTTCATTGTCAAAAACTTTGAATAAAAATTTTAAAATATAATAATTTGTTTGTTAAACTGTCTGTCGGGTTACTTTAACTCAAATCAGTGATTTTATGGCAGAAAAGGATATAAAATATTGAGTGAGTCAAAATCACCCGATTTTGTGTGGTGACTTTGCACGCCAAGTTTTTAATTTTTTTTACAAAAACCATACCGTTTTATAAATTCCGTGCATTGTTACTTTAAATAGGACCATCAAGACTCATACAAAGACTATTTAGGTTTCGCGTTTTTATTATTTTTTGAGTAAAATATAGTACGTCAAAATTTAAAAGTGGGTCAAAGTCATCCGAAATTACGGTACATACATATAGTATCTAGTTACTGTAGCAAAACTTATTCACATTGAAGGAAACATATTACCTATACCTACGTAGAAATTTAAATAATCGTAAAAATCTCGGCAGGCTATCCTGTTTTGTATAGCCTTATATGATAAGAATTATTGTTACTTTTTGTAAAACTAGGGGTGGGTGCATTTTTCGATAAAATACAAAAGCGACTATTTAACAATCCCAGAGAAATGCCACGTCCTGTATAGTGAATATAAAAATTAGTTTAACAATGTTAGTTATTGTAAAAGAGGTATTCGTTCTCGATTTAAAAGTAATAAAAATTCGATAAAAAAATTCATGTACCTATCGAATTTAGCGAGCTATAAATGCTCCTCGGTATAAGCGCAGAAACGATTTTTGTTTTGGAGGTGGTCCAGCTGAGCACATGCATTAAATTTTTATGTTTTATATATGTATATCTACATAAATATGACTGCTTATATATAAAATTCGATCCGGATCGCCTCCTATTCCTAAAACAGCTACACCCTATCATTTAACAAAATATACAAAAACATGAATGATTCATTATTTAATAAAAATGAAATAAGATAATGAAAGATACACTGTCCTTAATAACAATTTGGAAATCAGTTTTGTAAACTCACATTTCATTGTTTACTTTTAATTTATAAATAAATTTAAGAATGCAACCATATCAAAAACAGATGTGTGTTTTAACTATAATTGATCCTTGTAGCTTGTAGCGACTTAAAATTCAATTAAGGAATCGTTAATTTACAGTTAACTAACGAGCATGCAATGTCAGTGTCAACGTGTATTGATTTTTTTCTTTTTAATTAGGGTAGCTGTGTAGAGAGATACCTAATGATAATATTTGAAAAGTATTTAGTATATATGTGCAGAGTCCAACAAGTACAAAAACAATCGAATATTCTACATATTTCCAAGATATTCAAAAACACGTTTTTAATTAAACGCTCTGCATGTTTTTAGATATTATTAAAGATAACAACTTGTATTTTAAACAAAAGATTATTATCACATATATGAAAAGTTAAAATTAAGCAAATAAAAAGCATTTGTAATTTCCCGATAAGAGGAAATAATGTGTACGTAGGCAATGACCCAATATTACAAAATAAATAATCATTGATTGGGTGATTATCTACTAACAATATCAATTAATCATTTCGAAAAATGTGATCTGCAGGAAGTATGTCAAATTAATAGAAAAAAAACAGTAGAGACATTACAATATTACTAAAATAAATTTCTGGGCGTCCAGTACCAAATAATTAGTAATACATTTTGCGTTTATACAGAACAATGAAAAGTAGAGAAAAGAATAAGGCTTTAATTTTGGATATTCCGCAAATTCTTTTTGATAATACTGCAAGCATGTCACAATTTTTGGGGTGCATAAATGTTTTCAACGTAATAATTATTATTGTATATATTATTATAGTCAAAAAGTACAAGTGCTTTTTAATTGTTTATTTTTAGAATTACAGTAGTAATATAATAATAATCATGATTTTGATATTACTATTATTAATATCAAGTAATATTAGATATAGCCAACAGAGGTTGGTTTCTCAACAATTGAGCAAATATATTTCTAAATTATTTCTACAATAACATTCGAATGTAATCGTTCACATTCTTTTGTTAATATGGTTTCCACTTCAATATAATAAATTTTTGAGAAAAAAAACAACTAAATTTTATATATGTCATTCGTGTACAAATTTGAATACGTTTATTTCAATCGTGTTTTTCTAAATTTTAATTTCATGTTGCTACATTATTTATGCACGAATTTAGGTTTCAGGTTGTGGATCTTACCATTTTAGGTTACAATTTTTTCTGCTGAATTGTGAGTATTTATAAAGTTGTAATAATAGGGACAGGCCGGATATTATTAATAGTTACCTATTACTTTTTACTTCATTAATTGATTTGGTTGCTAATTTATACCTAAGGACAATGGTTAACCCACCATGGATTATTTATAATAATAATCTTTTGTTCAAAATATTGTTTTTGTGAATATTTCGGACTAATCAATTGCTTTTCTGCTTCCATCATCTCAATCAGAAGAAAAATATTATCAACATGCTAATTTAACTAACTTTACACCTCCAATAATAAGGAAGTTAGCAATGATGAACACTTAACTTTGGACATTGTATATAGTAAACAACCTACATTTAGAACAATTTAAATAAAAGGATTTTCTTAGAAATTTCGCTTATATTTAATACAAATTTATTTTAAATCACAGTAGATTTCTTAGTTTTAAGTAAATCTTTAGTTTATTTGAAGTTTGTACAAATGCGCTTAATTTACACACATTCAGGTATTACCAATTAAAATAATTATATATACCGCATGGCCGCGTTTGTCTTCACTATAGCGATACCTGTAGTGTAAGCGAAACACACAAAGGTGTCCGTGTATTAGAACGGTAAAGAAGACGATACATGTGAATTTTTTGGACAAATGCGAGTGCATCATAGAGATATACGAACTACTAGCTCTGTTGTAATCCAGTAGGACATTGCGTCTACTTCTTTACCGTTCTAATACACGGACACCTCTGTGTGTTTCGCTTACACAACAGGTATCGCAATAGTGCGCATGAACATGGCCATATGGTATATTTATACGTGAGTACTTAGTTGGTAATAGAATCAAAAGTTTTATAGCTTTTGGCCGATATAAAAGTAATTAATTGAATATTTTATATTAAACATTGTACATACCTGCAAAGGGAGAGAAGTATTGTGTTTATAACAATATTTACTTTAAATAAGTAACCTTTGCATACATTGTATGACCTTGGCCTATCCTCAATTAGTATAATTTGCCTCTCTTCGTATGTATATTGTTATTTCTTTACTATTAGGGGTAAGTTATTCGCACACCTCAGTTAATGAATCTGATGTGTGCGTGGCACTCATTCTTGGTCTTATAAACGATTTCAGAAAATGCCACATCTTCACCAAAAATATTATAATATATGCAAAACTTATTATAACATTATGTATAGCACATACATAAAGCGATATATTGTATGTAATCGTTTTGAAATGTAGGGAAATGTACATTTTAAAATTTGTCGCATACGTATTCATGTTTTTAATTTAAACAGTTTCACATTATATAGATTTCAATGTGTATTATGGAATCTGCTGGAGTCGTTTAATCTACAAAGAAAAATTAACGAACCACCACAAGCAGTCCATAACAGTACGAATTGTATTGATAATTTCTTTACAATTTTTCAGAATAATTTGTTTATCAGTTTTTTCAATCAATAACTGAGAGGAGACTGATAATTTTCGAGTATAGTACAAAAAAATTTGACTGGAACATTGTATTTAACTAAAACACAGCTACAGATATGTATTTTTTAATCAATTTAATAATCCGCTTTTCTAAAACTTTGCACTAAGATATTTGAAACAAAGAAACGCGTGCGTAATGATATACTAAAGGTGGTGCACATAATTCAACCAAAACAACGGAATCGTATACATATATTCACAAAATAGAAGAAGGAATACAGCTTATGTACCGGGTGACCAACTAAGAATGGCGCTCGGCCATATATCAGAAAGGGTTTACGGTACAGTTTGCGGAAAAAATGTCACTGAGTAAAGTGGCTCCGAGAAACATTTGAAAATTATTTAGAGTAGTGTAGGATGACCGCTAGAAGGCGCAAGTGAATACCAAAGATTCGGGTATCGCTATCTTTTAGCAATCCGAGGATATCTTGAGAAACGTGTGGATGGTAAGAATTTCTTGGATAATTTAAATTATTCTGCTTTCCTTGAACGGAATTTAGCAAATTAGGTCTTATTACAAAGGATTTTCATTGGCCTATGTTTAGTGATTTAAACTATTTGATATTACTTTGTCCATCACCGTTAGAGAGCGGTAAAGAAATTTAAATACCTAAATTTTATGATTTTTGAAAAATATTTTGTACATACATGTATCTTCGGTACGTACCTACGTATATTTTAAGAATACGCTGATGTGTTTGCTACGTGCAGAAATTCATGTGTTTATGCAGAATATTATTTTAAGGTAAGCCAAGAATCTTAAATTGTGTGATATGTATATTAGGTCAGTAATAGCTTACTGTACTTAATCTATTTATAAACGTTTTAAAATAAAAATCAGCCAACAGAGAAACAACAGCTGAAAGCAATTGAATTGTGGTTATTTCTACGTAAAAAAATATCAGACGAGAAGTATATTTATGGCTGTGCGCCTGCTGAAAATATGCACAGATTTTTCTGTTATTCTTGTAATCGAGTTCTAGCTTTCTTAAAAGTTTTTTAAGCGTTTTTTAGTAAGTTTAGTTATATTCATATTATATATTGCCCAATCTGAATATTGCTACAAAAAATTTAGTGTGTTTAATGTAGCACAATTTGTAATAAAAAAAACTATACCATTATTAATCTCGATTACCCCGCTAAGATTGCTGACGAGGGGATTGATAATGAGCGGAATAAAAAAAAGTTGATTGTTTGGTTGTCTATATTGTAAATACAAATGAAAATTTATTTATTTTCCCGCATTTTTAACTTTAATTTCGTAATTCAGATTTTAAAAATTAATACGAAAGACGCAAAAGTGAAGAATAATTTTGCTGGGCATGCGGTTTAATAAAAATATATTTAACGTTTCCTTACAATGGGAACAGAACAGTAAATTGACTTAAAAGTTAGAAATAAGTAGGATTGTTGCATGAGATATATTTGTACGTGTTACGTAAACTTTTTAATTGGCTAAAGCAATATTTAAGCATACTCATATTTGGTTGCCTAACGTTCGTAGCGTTTAGAATTATTACAAGGTCTCTACAACATACATAGGTATGTATATTATTTTACAATAAATATTAGGCGTTAACTGAAACGTCAATGAATATAAATTAGAAGTTGTGATGATGACGATGATGTGACTGGTTTTATAATCTTACTTCAAACCAAGAATGTGACAACAGTATGAAAATAATAAACCACTTTTTATTAGTAACATATTTATGAACGAAAGACAATGGAATACATGAATGGTGAAAAAAAGAATATAAACTTTTAAGAAAATACGCACTACAGATGTGAATGCTTTACATTACGTTTGCTTTATTAATAGCTCTATTAAAATCTAATTCCTAATGTAAGATGCGTAATCTATCATTAGTGTACGCAGAGAATTTTAATTTTCTAGTTTATAAGGTTTAGTTTAGTATTTTAGTTCTACTCATTCAAATACAGTTATTTGCAAATTGACCTCAGAACTCATAATACATTTCAGTCGAAACTTTAATTATAATCAATTATACAGTTATATTGGAAGTGGACATACAATTTGTCGTAGTATATTTTTGACGTTTTTTTGAGAATCAATACTTAATTGAGTTTCATAAGTTAATATTATAGCGAATTTTAGATTTTCTATCACTAAGTAAATAAAACAAAATTATTAATAATATGTGTGTATTAAATGGAAATAAAGGTACTCTATATCTTTTAAAAAAATATTTTTTCTAATAAATTTTACTTACCATTGACATTATCTTTTACAACAAATAATTCTTTAGAACTCATTTTGAATCTAATTTAAATGGAAGATCGATTCGTTCAGCAACCAACTATACACAGCACGCTATCTTCTATGTAGTAGGCTTTGCACTTATGTGCAAGTGCAACTGTAAATATAGACTTTCAAAGCAGACCTAATACAACGATTAGGCCTAGTTACATGACGTATGAAATAAGCAAGAAAACATACCTAATCTGGGTAGATACTTGGCAAATACTCAAAGTTAGATTGATATTACTGCCATCTTTTGCTTTAAAGTAAAATGTGTGTTCTAATCAGTCTTCTATTATGTAGGTAGAATATGAACTTATAATTCTAACTGCTGTATAGTGCTGCTCTCTACAAACGTATTAAAAATCAAGTAGTATTTATTTTTGTTAGCAGATTACGTTAGTAGTTTTTCGCAGTTAGGGCGGGTTTATCAATGTGAGGATAAAAGTGTTAGGTACAGTCCAATTTTTGGATCATGTCCGTTACATCATTAACAGCGTAATTAAACACAGATATAGGTACGTAAAATATTCATCACCGACATTTAACGTACATTAGAGAGAAATGTCAACATGACATGAGTCGATTCATACTTACATTACTCATGACGTAACGGACAAGATCCAAAAATTCGACTGTAAGTAACTGACAGATATTGCTAACTGGCAGATAAAATTTAGCAACTACAATGCTTTATCTTGCAGATAACTTCTGTTTAACACTCAATAAACATTTCATTGTAATTCTCTTACGAATAAAATGTTATCTGTAAGTTAATTTAGTTATCCTCACATTGATAAACCCACCCTTAGATTCAAACTGATAAACTAGTGGTCGCTTTCTGCAGCGATAATTTATTTACCTGATTTTCTTTAAAAAATTAAACGAAACGTTATTTGTATATAAGTAAGTTGGGTTAGGCAGTTTTTAGCTATTGATGACAAAAAATTTTAGCAAAACCAATATTCATTAGCGTATACGGTATTATTTATTTTACATTTTTTCTACTATACCGAAGATAAATTTGAATTTACACTTACTGTTAGTCCATGTGAAACGTTACACTTTCGAGTTTTAATTAACGTTGTTAATAAGTTTTTAAATATGTTGTTTGATGTTGTTGTTTCCGAATATTAAACTGGACATGAGTCTTGTGATGTTGCCGTACTTTAAATATCACCACTTTGTTCTCTGAAGAAGCTAATAAAGAATTAGCGAAAGCTTAGATACAAAAAAAGGTTCATGTCTTCTTAATTCTAACGCCAATAGCTGCAATCCCATTAACTTCCCTTTACACCTAATGTTGTAGGTACAGCTAAGTACTTCTCTTCAACTTCGTCACTTACTGTTAGTCCATGTGAGACGTTACACTTTCGAGTTTTAATTAACATTGTTAATGTCGATGGCCGATGGCCGCAGTGGTGAGAGGACGATAGGCGCCGGGTTTCAATTCTCTGGAGGACGGTGACATTTTTTCAGAGGTTTAATCCCGACTTGCCATTCGCTGTTGGGAGCAAAGTGATTAACAGCGCGGCATCATAAAAGGCGATATGATGCTGTCACAAAGCCAATTGAACACAACATACACACACAAAAACTACACCGCGAGAGTTGCAGTGATAGCCAGACAAGCGATACAGTTTACGGAGTCACTGCAACTAAGCACCCACCACATTAAAAAAAAAAATAATAAATAAATTTTTAAATACAATATGTTGTTTAATTTTTGATGTTGTTTCCGAATATTAACTGCACATGGGTCTTGTGATGTTGCTTGTGTTGTTGTGATTAATTCTAACGCCAATAGCTGCAATCCCATTAACTTCCCTTTAGACATAAATTTGAAGATAAATGTATTAAAGAGAATTATACATAAACAATAATAAAGTTTCACCCTGTATTATTAATAATATACCCTAGATGATGCAGTTCTTTGAAATCAGGTTGTTAAGAAGCTTTCAAAAATATAAAAATATACAGAGTGTTTTATTAAAAATAAACATCATGGACTATGCTAGATTTGTGTGAATCACCCTGTACATTGAAATGTATGTCTAAAAAGCGCAAACTTGAATTTACAAGTTGACATGTCCCGGCATTTTTTATAATTTTCTAAAATAACGACACAAACAATTTTATTTCATAAGTGATTTTCACATTGGATATATTTTTAATGGAACACTTTATATACGAGTATTTGATAATTTCTGGATTCTATGCCGGGTGTCAACGAGATCATGTATCAGCCCGCCATTTATTTATTAGTTAAAATAAAACTTTGAAATTCGGACCGTATATATGAGTGAGTGGGCTTCTTCAGGTGCACTCAGTTTTTCAATAGCATTTCCGGTCAAACCGTTGACGTTTCTGTCAAAGATGGCGGTATCTGTTTATTTTTAATTTTATCCATTAAAGTGAAACTGCTTCGCAACAATTGTTGAAATGTAACAACCATCAAAGTTAGCTTTGAAAACAATTAAGAAACGTATTTTTCACATTTACACGCATTGGCGAAGGAAACTGTGTTTTTTTTCATTTGAAATGTTATTATTCTGTTGCTTTGGAATTAGACTACTTTTAAAACATTTTATATTTTGTACTACCTGTCTACCACTAAACCATAGCATATTTTATGGTATATCACTTGAAAGCTAAAAATTATGCCAATATGGCACTGTAATAAAAAAATAGGTGTTACTATTTTAAAAAAAAACGAGTACCTGTCATTTGAAAATGAAAAAATAAAAAAATCTTATTTTCTTTAGTAATTTCAACGTGAAATACATGTTTCCTTCGCCAATGCGTGTAAATGTGAAAAATACGTTTCTTAATTGTTTTCAAAGCTGACTTTGCTGGTTGTTACATTTCGACAATTGTTGCGAAGCAGTTTCACTTTAATGGATAAATTTAACAGATACCGCCATCTTTGACAGAAATGTCAAAAGTTGACCTGCACTAGATGGCAAATTTTTAGAAGAAACAGAATATGAACAGAAATAATACATGTTGTATTTAAAAATTCAAAATTAACGTCACTTCCGGTTTGACCGGAAGTGCTATAGAAAAACTGAGTGCACCTGAAGAAGCCCACCAATCACTCATATATATATTACGGTCCGAATTTCAAAGTTTTATTTTAACTAATAAATAAATGGCGGGCTGATAAATGATCTCGTTGACACCCGGTATAAAATGTCGAATTCGAAAATGTATAACATATGGGATCTAACTTTAATAGTTAAGAAAATGCAGTCATTTAAAGTAATTTAAAAATTTGAATACATTCAGTTAGTAATTTTTGGCTGCCATTTATGTCTAGAGATGGCATATTGATGCCACATACAAAGTTGGAGATATTTCGAGCGTTAACGGATTTGCAATAACAACCTCTTCCGTGGAATTCTTTTGTCTGTGAAGGCATTTTTGTGTGATACATACCAATTTCAACGAATCTTTCAAACAATGAAGCACAAATGTGATGGTTTCCTTAATGTCTGTTTCTGGTAGAGCATTGTAACTAGATTATTGCCATTAGGTTTTTATTTAGTCTATGCGTTAAAGACAAGCAGTGATCTTAGTGGAGTATCGATTACGCCGTTTAATGAATCATAAATATAAAAAGTCTTTCTACACTTGTAGTATCCTTTCTTATAGACTGTGTCCGAGGATGAAGTTGGCAAGAGGAAAATGCGCTCTATTTTATGATTAAATCATTCGTCAAAAAAAGTTCTGCTTGTCGAATAAATTAGTTTACTGTTGAAACAAATTGCATTAAGTAAACATGGTGGTACTATAAGTACACGAAGATGCTTTAAGAGAAAAGTATCATTATCTTGCATATTAGAGTTTACTCTTAGTAGAAAAAGATATATAAAACCATAAAATTTAAATACAAAATTTAGTTACTATTGATTACCGTTATCGATACTGCAAACAACTTTTCCAATCTCATATCATTTAACCAAATAAATAGATTTTTCAATGGTTAATATGGTTAATGACGTTCAATATTCTCCACAAAACATGTGATCGACAAGATTAAATTAAGAATTGTGCAATATGACAGGTTAATTTATTATTAATGAATCATCACGACATACAACCATAAAATCTAGACTTGACATTTTGTATTTAAACTAATTTCTATGATTTTATGAATCTTTTTCTATTAACTCTAAAACGCACGATACATTTCTTTTAAAGCATTTTCATATTCTTATAGTTTATTGACACCCTGTATGGCTAATGATATTTAATTCGATAGATTCTTTTTGCAGAAAAATCATTTTTTTTGTTAAATTGGTCCAAGAGGTATCGGAAAATCCTGTTTCCTGTCGAAATATCCTGCATTGGATGACGGCGAATATTTTCAGTTTCCAGTAACTTGTTAATGTATTATTATTCGCCAATTACTGTTATGAATCTTTTAATTTGCTTTGTTTAATAACGGACAAAGTTAATCTTTGTCACGTATTTCTAATTGGTACAACTCGAAAACTAACAGTTACAATAGCATTCTCTCCTATTTACTTTTTTAGAAATGAATATTTTCCGAATTCAGTTCTAACGGCAGAAAGTATTAATCTATTTGTAGATCTTTTTTCTAAATATCATTAATATATCTATGTTATTACCTTCATGTACTTATGTTTCAGTTCCTGACGTATTTCCATTATTTTGCTGTTTCATTGAACTAAGTATATACTTATTGGCGCAAATAAAAGTAGATATTAAGCTTGAAATACACACACTTAAACATGTATGTATGTACTATCAGGGACTTTTTAATTATGTCCGGTCGCTAGCGGTACAGCCTGTGCTCCTGTCACTATATCCTTCTACGATAACCGATGTAGTAACAGGAGCACAGGCTGTACCGCTAGCGACCGGACATAATCAAAGTCCCTGATAGTACGTGTGTATGTGATAGAGAGAAGGAGCTATCGACAATGTAGTGGGGTACCACTCGTACTATGCAAGAGGCAAGAGGAAAGCATTCAGCGCTCGCTGCTTATAGCGTGTGGTATTGTCTCTGGACAAACTCTGACAACTAAAATAAAATGCCTTTAACTGTCCCAGAAAAAATACAGATTGTATTATGGCACGCGGGGAATAAGAGTTTTGTTTGAGTTCAATGTTAATGCATACATACATTAATTACAAAAGTAAATAGTTAGGCCGTACGTTCTAATAGCGACGGCAATTCTTAAAAGAAAACGTGTGCTTTGCAATATCAATCTTTGCGTACTAAACTGAACGGGAGGCAACAACGAATCTATTCCCACTTATTGCAAGCTGACCTCACCTACCATTCTAAATCACACGTATATGTAGATATGCATGTGCCAGTGTGTGTAGTACGGTACTTCTATATTCACTATAACTTCAGTCAATCTGTATACAATTGGAAATATTAAATCCAATCTAAAAATCATATTAATTTGCATTTGGGTATACAAATAGAAGTATATATTTTTAATATTAGTGGATACATTTAAATGATTATTTATTTATTTATTTATTTTTTACCCAGGAGGAAATCCTTTATGGACGGTGTGTGGGACTCCAGTACCGTATACCCACTAAAACCTCCTGCATCTGTAGCCTCGAGCGCACCCAGGACCGTCTGAGAGACATAACTTCAGGTGCGACCGGTGGGCTATCACCCTTCACAAGACCTATCCGTTTGCTATCTTTTTCTCTCGTCGGCTTCCTTCGGTTTCATAATCTCGGAAATCAACTTGTGCATGGTTCTCCATTTTGCTGCGTCTTCCATCATTTTTATCATAAGTGTATCTGCCGTAAACATCTCTCCCGCTTCAGCATATGCAGCGTCTTGCACTTCCTTCCATCTCAGGCACTGGAAAATGGTATGCTCCACCGTATCGACCATCCCGCAGTACATGCAGGCATCACTCACGTCGTTTTTAAATCTTAGGGCATATGACCTAAAGACTCCATCCGTTTGTGGCCACAATTAATCCATGCATTAATATCGCCTATCAATCGTCTTGTCCATTGACCAGCGACATTTTCGCTGTCCCATCTTTCCTGCCACGTCCTCATAGTGATATTTCTCGCTTGCTTTTTCATTATAATAAGATCGCTGCTTCTGTGTTCGTACAAAAAGGTTCTTTCACGGATTTGGAGATCAATAGGAACCATTCCTGTGATTACCTGCAACGCCACAGCCGATACTGTCCTGTATGCTGATGCAACGCGTAGTAGCATATTCCTTTGCAGTCGCTGCAATTGCCGGTTATATTTCTTAATTTCAATAATCTTACCCCACACCGGTGTTCCATATAATATCATGTTGTTCATTGCACTGCACAGCATGGTGCGCTTTAAACTATTCGGACCCTCTATATTGGGCATAATCCTAGTCAGCCTGGCAAGCTTCACTGCTGTTTTGGTGATGATTGCTCCCACATGCTGTCCAAATTTCATTTTTTCGTCTACAGTGATGCCCAAGTATACTACGGATCTTTTTGGTAAAACTTCCACTCCGTCTAGCTGGAAAGCAACATGCTCTCTCCTTCGTTTGCCTTTTATTATCACCGCCTCTGTTTTCTCGGGTGCAAGAGTCATCTCGTGTTCTCTGGCCCATTCACTAATTTGTGCAAGACAGATGTTTTCCATTAGCGTTTCCTCGTTATTCGCACCTACCACCAGGGCTAAATCATCGGCATAGGCAATGGTGACTGCATTTGTGGTGAGCTCTAAGGAGAGCATGTCGTCATATAAAATGTTCCACAATGTCGGACCAAGTACGAAACCCTGCGGGACTCCCATGTTCATCTCCAGCATTTCTTTTTTATCTAACATTATCTTTTTGCCTGTTAAATAGTTCGTTGTAAAATTTATAAGATATTCTGGCATTTTCCTCTGCTCTGTAGCTTTTGCACTATTAAATTATGTCTAGCTAAATTAAAGGCATTTCTTATGTCTATTGTAATAAGAGCACACCATCCAGTATTAAACTCATTTGCAGTTTCCATTACCGTTTGCACCGCGTCAACCGTAGATTTTCCTTTGCGGAAACCATATTGATGCATGTGCAGGCTTCCTCTTTCCTCCAATTCCGCCTGTAACCTGCTTCTTACCAGAGCCTGTAACAGTTTTCCCAATGTGTTCAGCAGTGTTAAATGATTATTGAAAAATTAAAAAAATAGATTAAGCTTGCTGACTCTGATAGAAACAAAAAACATCACAAATAAAAAAATTATTCCATACACAATACAACAATTCTCTGACAACTTGATTTCATCTAAATTTTTATACAAGATTTTATAAAAAAGAAACAGAAATGTATTTAGCTTTGGAGGAAATATAGGAGAAACTATCAAACACTATTTGTAAATTTGTAAAATATAATCCAGGTCTATCCAAATAGTTTGAATCTGCAAAGTAATCGCTACATTTTTTTCTATACTGCGATTTGAAAAATTCTCTGTTCTAATAGTTACTAGGGAATTGGTCCGAACAGTCTTAGTTGCTAATGGAAATTTGTATAAAAAAGTATTATATAAAGATTATATTATAACTCCTTGATACGCACTAAGCTATTTAATTTATGGTAGGTATTTATTTATTATTTATGTGGTACTATTTATCTACAGCGGCTTCATAAATCGAACATAAAATAATTTATGATGGTCATCATAGTACATACTAGGGAGCGTTTTTATATTCGCGGAATCGGGGATAAGGGGTGGAAATAAAAAAACCAAATTATTTTTCTTTTTCAATATATTCACCTGCAAGACGGATACATTTTTCACATCTTTCTATTAATTTATTTATACCCTCACAAAAAAATGATTTCTCTTTATCTGCAAAATACGCCGAAACTGCCTCCTTGACTTCATCATCGGCAGTAAATTTTTTACCCCGCAGCTCTTTTTTCATTTTCGGAAAAAGATAATAATTACTCGGGGCCAGGTCTGGGCTGTAGGGTGGGTGATTCACAATTTCGAAGCCCACCTTATGCAGGGCAGCTAACGCAACGCGGCTCTTGTGGACGGGCGCGTTGTCGTGCAAAAGCAGCACACCTTTCGTCAATTTTCCCCGTCTTTTCTCTTTAATGGCTTCTTTTAGTCGCTCTAATATTGAAGCGCAATATTCTCCGGTTATATTAACACCTTTATCTTTATAATCAATCAACAATATTCCTTCCGAGTCCCAAAATACCGTTGCCATGTGTTTCCCAGCTGATTGTGACACTTTAAATTTCTTGGAAGGTGCTGTGCCCTTTTTATGTCACTGCATGGAGTCTTGTTTGGACTCAGGTTCATAATGATGAACCTAAGTTTTGTCTCCAGTAACAATTCGACTCAATACACCATCCTTGTCTTCATTACAGAGGTCCAAAAATGCACGCGAACACTCTACGCGCTGTTGTTTTTGCGGCGGCGTGAGCTTCTCGGCACCCATCTTGCGCTGACCTTAGACATGCCGAGATGATCGTGTGGGATTTTAAAAATTGTTGTATCGAATACTCCAACCATTTCTGCGAGTTGTTTCTTCTTTAGTCGAGCATCTTCGAGGTCACCTCAATGCGCCTGCCCGGCCTCGGGTCGTCTTCAAGGGATTCCCTTCCTTGTTTAAATAAACTATGCCACTTGTACACCATGGTTTTTCCTGGACAAGAGTCGCCGTAAACCAATGACATCTCATTCATTATGGTCGCGACTGATTTTCCTTACCTGGTAAGGAACTTTATAACGGCACGATATTCGATTTTTTCCATATTTCACTTTTCACTCCTGATTATGTTACTTGGTTGACGATAGCTCAAAGACTAACTGTCCAATAACAATGAAACTTCGTATTTATACTAATTATGAGTCGCTGCACAGGCCACGCCTCCAATGCGCCTAACCCTCCTACAACCCGCTCATTCCGCTAATATAAAAACGCTCCCTCGTACTTATTAATGCAGCTATCCAGCGATGAGTAGCGCTATCGCGCAAAAATCAGTGGGGCCCACCGAGCACCGCACCACAACGGAGATACTCCGACAAATGTGACGCGGTGATGATTTATTCATAAAATAATACCTCTGTTTCGTTAGTTTCAGATACCAACAGCGTGGGAGATCCATCCAGAAGACTCCGAGAAGCCACAACAACCCAGGAACCCGAGAACCACCAGAAAGACATCCATGAAGGAAGTGGAACTGGAAGAAGAGGACCTTTCAAGAAGAGGCAGACAACCATCGCAGTATTAATGCAGCTAGTATTACAAATAAAACATATCGCATAAACCATTACTTACTCAGAAATATCTCGGATTTTCCGTGCTAGTTAGAAATTTAGTGTAAATAATTAACAAATAAAACATATCGCATCTCTCTAAACATAGTTACTCTATTACTTACAGATATATTTCTAGCCCATCCATCCAAATTCTTTCAGTTTGGATCCATTGACCAGCACCAGCTTCATTACCATTTAAAAGTAATCATAAAAATGTTTTTGTGGAAAAAAAAAATCGTGCCTCGAAGCGGGATCGAACCCCGTACCTCCGCATGACAAAGCGATGACATTACCACGGACCTACGAATTCCGATAGTTTTACATAGCGATTTAATGTATATACATAATCTATAACGAAACCTAACCTATACCGATTACAAAAATTATTATTTCCGCGTAGAATGGTAACGGCCTCGTCGAGTTCCTCACATCCTGCCGGCCGTAGGAGAGATGCCAAACTACCTCTACAAACACCAATTATTACAGATATAAATAATATAACATTGAAGTTAACACTGTTTTGATAGGAAATTTTACACTATCGTCTACCGTCTTTGTTTAGATGCATGCTTGCTATCCTTTACTGCTCGATTTAGTGTAAAATTACTATTAGAGGCAATTTAAAATAGGTATATACTCTACATTTTTTACTCTAAAATATTTACCAGTAACACTAGACAGTTTACACGGCTCTGTTTTCGAACTGTGTAGTTCAAATTGTGCGATATATGCACTCCAAGTTTATTTGTTGTGAGTATAGCTGCAGCGGCTTCCTAAACTCTATTACTCATAAAGACTATCCACTGCAGTTGTTGCTGTGTAAATTTATTTCTAAGACAGTATTATAACAGCTCGTACCTCTACGACTATCGAGCTATACTAATGAGCCAAGTTATGGGCAGTTTTATTAACTTAAACTAAAAATGCGAATATAATTGACTTCATTGCAAATGGACGACCGACTACAGATTTTGGTCAGATGTCTCTATGTATCCAACGTATCCTATTCTTTATTTCAATGCATCCGTCACAGTACGCCACGATACTTCTTTATTGCAGCACACCGGACGTTTTTAACATCACTAATAACAATTATCTTGAGTACAACAGCAAAAAATTGGATAATATTAGCATTCTTGTGTTTTTGTAAAATTATTAGGACACAATTATAACATTTTTGAGTACACAGTTAGAAAACTGTGCGATTGATGACGTATAAATTATAATACATATAAACTGTTGTTATATAATGGTTGCTGTGCATTACCATGATTACCATTGTTGCCACTGTTATAAAAAGTATTATAGTTGACAATAGGTAAATAGTAATGTTATGGAGAGAATTTTTGTTTTCTATTAAATATACGTAAATAAGAATAATAAAATAAATGCATTATCCGTCTATGGCATAATTCATTTCGTTTTATAGTTTTTATTTCTGTTTTATACTCTGGTATAATCTCATATTCGAACCTTCCATAATATTAAATTATTGCACATCTGCTGTTTGGTATATTACAACTGTATACGTTAGCTGTTGCCGAATGATAGGTAACTAATTTCGATTTAATTATCTTGTGAATAAAAGAAAACTCCGTGTAAGTTTTCTTTATTGGTTCTATATGATTGCATTCCGGTGGCGAACAATGTACCTTTGCAAAATAAAAACTACATTCTGATAATTATAGAGGAGCATTACCCGACAATATAGACATCCCACCGGCCACCGGTAATTAAGTATTCATATCGTTATACGTACGGAGAAGTACAAAAAACACGAAGTTATAAAAGTGCTTCCAGGAATGGGACCAATTTCACCTTACGCACACGTAGGTATAAATAACAAAATTATAATTTAACACCGAAACGGCTTCGCGTGTTAATAGTGTTGGGAGACGGACCCCACGCAAAATCTGTACGGATGAAATGAAGTGGTTATTTTAAACAGGTCGGTTCTCTGGGTCGGGTATGTAAATCGAGAAAATAGACCATGGAATGTGCCTGTTCCTTGGGCATTAATAAAATCGACTCACTCGTTGCGTCCAACCGGGAGCTTAATTGAAAGGACTTTTATTCTTGAAGCCGTTCTCTGCTTCCATTTTGACCACTTAATTTTACATTAATTGGATTGATGCTCGGCTATCCTATTTAGACAAATGATTTAAGGAAGTAGCATAATTATCGTCACTAGTGTGCGTTTACTTTAAATTTTAAGGTATGTAGGGGTAAACAATATGTTCGAGATATTAGACAGCATTGTAGTTGGTAGCTCAACAGGAGTAAACACATTTTTTTGCGACATAATACAAACAGAAGGAATTCTTTTCCATTTTTTTGTAGTCCTATAATACATAGCAGATTACTCTGACTTTTTCGTTTTCTTTGACTCTTCATCCTTTATGACGCTTTTTTTTCTATTCATTCATTGATTCAATTGATTTTCACGTTACTCTGGTGTTCAATTTTTCCTTGACGTTTTCCATTACACGTTTTTTCTTAGCTTAATTTTTTATAATTATCTTTATTCATGTCTCGGACGCTTGCTAGAAAAGAAATCTTATTGTTGTATACCTGATATTTTCTGCGTTTTTAAGGTTCTAAATACGATCCGTTGTTTGTGAGAAATTTGAAATATCCTTTCGTACGGATTTATTGTTAAGAATTTATTAAACTTGGTAATTCTTGCTGTTGCATTGTAATTTATAATAATACAATTCTTTTTATTTGTAATTTAGATTACATTGGGAGCATTCTCATTGTTATTAGAATTTAGCTATCGTCAAAAATAAGATAATCAACTTCGCGTATTTTTGGACCTCTGTAATGAAGACAAGGATGGTGTATTGATTGAATTGTTACTGATAATGAACCTAGTCCAAACAAGACTAATAATCCCAAGAAATTTAAAGTGTCAAATCAAAACTCATCAACGGTATTTTGGGACTCTATTGTTGATTGATTATAAAGATAAAGGTGTTTCTATAACATCCTTCAATATTAGAGCGACTAAAAGAAGCCATTAAAGCTTGCGTCAACAACGTTCCACAAGAGCCGGTTGCATCGGCTGGTGAATCACCCACCCTACAGCCCAGTTGATTATTACCTGTTTCCTGCGGGGTAAAAAATTTACTGCCGATGATGAAGTCAAGGAGGCAGTTTCGGCGTACAGATAAAGAGAAATCATTTTTTTAGATATAAATAAATTCATTGAAAGATGTGAAAAATGTATTCCTTGCATTTGAAAAAGAAAAATAATTTGGTTTCTCGTGGAATTTGGAAAATGCATACTAATTTGAAAACCAAACTCAAATATTTTGCGCTTCAGTTATTCTCTATTTCCACTTTACTTTAAATTTTTACAAACTTATCTCAGATCTAACAACACTATCTGGATATCAATATTATAATCTTAAAACTATGTTTAATATATAATAAATGTAATATGTACAGTGGAGAGCTTCTAAAACGAGACCCCTCTAAGCAAACGTCGACCTTATCGACACAATATAGGAGTAAAACAGAAAGGAAGCACCGGGGTTCGAACCCGGTACTGCCGGACTATGAATGGTGTATAACGCAAAAAGTCTATTAGAATTAAGTAAATGTCGGTTTGTTTTCGAGAACGGAATAAATAAAAACTTAAAAACTGTGTATGTATAAAATTTAAAAACGTTTTAATAACTTACAAATTTATTAAAAACGTATCGTGTGACTAACTATTTTGATATACTATGAAAATGTTACTTTAAATAAGTGAATTATCAAAAAATCAAAACATTTAATATAATAAATGTAATATGTGCTGGGTGTGAGTTCCAAAGATGTAATAAATCGATTTTTATACATATACATAAATATAATACACAAAAAAAATTCTACAATATCTGCAATTTTAAAAACAACTTTACCGAGGATAATCGTCTACCAGCTGATTATTTTTTGTTTTCAGAACGGTGCCTTATTTATCTACATAATTCTATAAATCGTTTGCTTGATTTTTATATTTCAATATAATTTGAAAAATTTTAAGGGTCTTCATTACACATATTTATAATTCATAAATGTTTTATTTTATTTCATCTACATATACAATTTTGTCTATTAATATTCGGTATTAACTTCACAATCTCTTTTCCCGTTACAGCCCGTTACCTTGATACGGGAATCGATATTACTCTATTAATTTTCAGAATTAATTACTGAAATTTGCTATGAGCATTCAAAATACGTCTACACATGTGTGTATGAAGCCCGATCTTGAAATATGTTTTAAATAAATTATAAAAACATTATATTATGAAAAAATTTAACTGTGGCAACATCGCCAACTGTCAAACGGTAGTCGGGCCTCTTAAATAAATTATAAAACCATTATATTATGAAAAAATTTAACTGTGGCAACATCGCCAACTGTCAAACGGTAGTCGGGCCTCTTAAATAAATTATAAAACCATTATATTATGAAAAAATGTAACTGTGGCAACATCGCCAACTGTCAAACGGTAGTCGGGCCTTTTAATGACCGACGCAGATATACTATTAAATTTGGAAAAATGCGGCAACGATCACTTTATTATTCGCAACAGATAATAGCGAACAGTAAATTATACATACATACACTTTATACTTGTTAAAAGCAATCATTACTTTAATAAGTAAATATTAAAAGTTTGAAGAAAAGGGGAAGGAAACGAACCATAAGAAATTAATATTGAAATAAGTTTTATATTTCCTTCTTTATTGCTCTTTGCAAGAACAATAACATACGGCTTATTTGTCATTTCATTTCTTAGAATTTCTTAAAATTCCTTTTAGGGAACGTCATTATATACAAATTTACATGCATTATTATCGATGTATGTATGTGTATGGATGTAATGTATGTTTCATCTTATAGCAGTTATCAGAGGGACGATTGTTTGTTTACCAGGTCATAAATTTACAGTTGATCAATTTTGTATTCAATATATATAAGCTTACGACGTCCCCGTTCCGATTGCTAAGAAGGGCTATGAAATTCCATAACGGTATCGGTTAAGGTGCTCTCCGCTGTACCTCAATATACGATTCGGGTTTGCGATATTGTGTGCTGCTATGTTTCTCCAAGTATCGAGATACAGGAGTATAATTTGAAGGTGGATAGTATAATGAGTAGGATAGGCAGGAGACAGACCATAGTACTACGTGACATCAACGCGAAATCTTCTCACTGCGGAGCATCAAAGACGGATAGAAAGGGAGAGTATTGGCTACAGTGGATAAATGCCCTGGATATGGTGACACTAAATAGCTGCTTGGAATCCACCTTTGTTAGGGGAGAGGCTGAGTCCTATGTCGACGTGACCCTACCCACAGATCAAATTGTGAAACCAAGTGGAGAGTGATGGACGAAGACTCTTTAACGGTGCACAGATACCTACATCTCGTTCGAGGTTAGAAGAGTACAAAGGAGAAAGTCAAAGGAGAAAAGAAAGATAAAAACAACCGTGGATTGGGAAAACTTTAGACGTAATGTCAAGGCAGCAACGGAGGAGAGAGAAATAACGGACCATAATGAATGTATAAGGCTGATTCAGATAGCATATATGTAGAAGCAGGACTCACAAGCAGTACAGCAATATCGACATTCCACACTGATAATAATACATTTGTACATTAAAAAAGGAAGGAATGTAACAAACTTAGAAGTAAATCAACTAGGGCCGCAAGAACACAGGCCATGGATAGACAAGCAATGGAGGAAGCCAGAGAAGCATACAAAACGTGTAAAAGGGGAGTTGTAAAAGTCATAAAGAAGTCCAAATGGAACTGCTGGAAATACTTGTGCCGGGAATTGGACCATAACATATGGGGAGATGTTCATCATGAAAAAAATTAGTATGCTGGCCTCCTCTGATCTCAGTCTGGAAAAGCGTAAGCAGATACTAAGTGTTGTTTTCCCATCGACATCTCTAGACCTAAGGGTCGAAGCTACTGTAAAAAATGTACAGCCTTTTGTTTGAGAGGCTGGAATGTGCGATAGTAAGCATGAAATCCGGCAAGGCTGCAGGCGTAGATAAACTGCCACCTGAAGCAACCAAAGAGATCGCTGGCTGCGCACTGCTACTTATCCTGACAGTTATGAACAACTTGTTAGAACAGCAGGAATTCCATGATAGCTGGAAGATAGTCAAGGTCGCTCTGATCCTGAAAAATGGTACAACTTCAGAATTCCCGAGCTCCTTTAGACCAATATGTATGTTCAATACGCTTAGCTGTTGGAAGCGCTCATAAGGAATAGGTGGCACAAAGAACTGGATGAGAAAGGAGGTTTGCACCTCCACCAGTTTGGTTTCCGAAAGGGCAAGTCCACTATCGAGGCCATAGAGACAGTAGTAGAATCCGTCGACGAATTCAAGAACAGATGGTGTGTTATGATCACAATCGATATTATAAATGCTTTCAGCCTGGCTTGCCATAAGCTAATAATAGGAAAGCTGCGCCGAAGGAAGATCTCATCTTATCTTATCAACGTAATAACAAGTTACCTGATCAACAGAAGGATAGGGCTGGCGAAGAATGAAACGATGGTAAGTAAGGCAAAAGTGCCACGGGGTCAGATCTTTGACCAACTCTGTGGAACATCTTATATGACGGTATAGTAAACTTGGAGCTTCCGAGAAATGCCGTAAGTATTGCCTTTGCAGATGAGTTAGCCCTGGTGGTAGCACTGATGATAGCACTCTGGTGGCGAACGCAGTGTTTAGAACAAATCAATATATGAACCAAACAACATAAAATGAGTCGTACATCTGCAAAGACGGAGGCCGTGATAGTTCGAGGTAGCGAGGTAGATAAGGGAACACGTCACATTTAACAAAGAAGGAATACGGGCAACTCCCGCTAAATGTATGTACAACCTACATAGGAATTAGCGTGGATGACAAATTGAATTTTAGACAGCATGTAGTATCAGCGACTGCCGAAGTGGAAAGGAAGCTTTCGGGTCTAACTAGGTTAATGCCCAACGTTGAAGGCCCAGGAAGTGGTAGGCGGTCTGTGCTGTGCAGTGACATGCCTAATATGATCCTTTATGGAGCTCCGATATGGGGTAAAGCAATAAGGCTTCGAAAGTATATCAATAGGTATCTCCAAAGTCTGCAAAGAGGTATGCTGTTGCGCGTAGGGACGGCGTACAGGACTGTATCTGCGGTTGCTCTACAGATTATAACTGGAACAATACTTATAGATCAGTTGGTTTGGGAAAGATGCTATCTGCATGAACATAGATAAGAAAACGAAAAAAAAATCCGTGAAAAAAGGAGCGAGAGAAGCTTCGCTAAACTTCTGACAGAGTAGATGGGTGAACGAGCATGACAAAGGCCAATGGACTAAAAGGCTAATTCCGGGTCATCATGGGTAAACTGCAGCCATAGCGAATTGGACCACCATTTGACGCAGGTTTTGACGGCACGGAGTGTATAGATTCTTTGCTAAGAGAATAAGGAAAGACAACTGTGACGAGTGTATGTACTGTTGGAATACGGATACCGTGGAACACACGATTTTTGAATGCAGTAGATGGGATGAGTTTAGGGCAGTCACATATACTCAGCGTTCGTTCAGTGTTAAATTCTCATTCAATTCAATGCAATAATGATGCAAAAAGTGTAAACTGAAACTATGCAAAAATTACGAGAAAACTGTAATTAAATGTAAACATTCGAGGAAAATATTAGGAATACCTATGTCTTACAAAATATAAAACATCTGTTAGAGTGAAACTGAAATGAAAAGTAAACCGATTGACAAATCATGTGTGGATAAAATAGCTACACACATATATATTACAATCCTAAATGTATGTTTATCACTGCATCTTCCAACTAAAATAATGTACACCTGCTGATAGAATAAATTAATCTTATTAGTGTCTACTATGATTATAATTCGACTTAATATTTCTCGTGCAGCTGCTATACTTAAATAGATATCAAAATTGCTACTATCATATAGTTGTAACTGAAGAAAGTATTCCAAAGGTATTTGGCCGAAATAATTATATATTATATATATATAATATATAATATAATTATATTTTGTTTTCGTAAATATTCGAGCTTGTAAAAATAAAGAAATTAAATTAACTATTGAAAATTTAAAATTTGAAAAATGTTAAATAGTAAATAAGCTTTTTTATTTAAATTCAATTTTTATAGTAGTCCCTCCAAATTTATTAGTATTGTTTTTATATACATATATTTTTATTTCATTTAATATATCTGTTATTTAGTTATTTATTGCATTATTTATTTATTTAGTTGCAAGTTTGTGTTAATTGTATTATTATTTATTGTTAAAATACAAAAAACCTCCATTAACCGCACGTCCTGGGAACGTATAAAGAAAAATTAGCAAGAATTTGTAAAGTAAATACAGGTTTTCCTTATTACGTTAAGAGTCATTGCACCTGACAGTTTTCAAGTCAGGGGGATCATTTTTATATTTCGGTATCGAGTAACGTCCGTCATCGTGGATTCGCCAGGGGATTTTTCATATACCGTGGCGCGCAAGGGTTTAAGCACATAGCACGAAATAAGACCGGTGAGAGAAACGTATTACCACAATAGTACTTTAGCGAGAAATGAATCCTTTTATCAATTGTTAATTTATGAAATCATAGGAACTGTTTTTTAAGATTATTATTACCAATTAAGCCTACTAAGTGTATTCATTGCAAGATATTGTCGTTAGTTGAGAATATATTCTTTTAAACCTTTTTTTGTACTTTCTACTGCGTCATGTGACAGGCCTGACCTAACCCGTATAAACAACTGTCAGAATACCAAATGGAGTGTACTGTAGAGATGTTGAAGTCGGCGCTCTTTCAGTCTGAGAATTGGGGGTTGTTGTAAATGTTTCTTTTTATTTTTTAGCACTTATTTGAGACCATTGCTGTAATATCTTTCTTCATATTTTATAGTAGTTACGCTTTAATTTTGTGTGCATTGTTATCTTTATGATTTATAAACTATGAGTATTCACTTATTGACTGTTCACAGAGAATAACTGCTCGTCTTTAATATGTAATTTACAGCCCAAAATTAGAAAGATTACAATTGTTAGTAATATGTTTTTTCAATTAGTTTTTTTTGCAATTCATTCATGAAGTCCGCTGATTTTTGTATCATATCTTTTTCTATATCGCTCAGATTTTGCCTTACTATATTCACTACTCCTACGCTACCAATAATGCATGGCAGCGACATAAATACATCTTTATCGACACCATGGCGGCAACCCTGGAACAAAAAAGATTACATAAGAAAAAGATTTTAACATTTATCTGGTATTGTGTGTGATTACTACAGTTGCGAAATTATGTTGGAAAACCAATGTTGGTCTATTCGTGCACCAGTAGCATTTTCTCTGATTAGTTATGTAAAGTAAAAAATGGTGAGACAGTTGTGTTATTAGTTATACTGTGTAACTTTTATCTATGGTATACACAGTGAGAAGCTGAATTATGGAAGAAATAAAATAAAATAATATGATTTGTTTTTGCTGAATTTCACGTCAATTTTAATTCATAACCACAAAACATTGCACTTTTATTAATTGTTATTTGTTTGTGAGTGATATGTCATCAATTCTTCTTTAGTGAGGCCTCTCCATTTTTATTATTAATCTAAAAGATCATGTAATTGTCAAATTGTTAACATAAATATTTAGATATTCAAATTTTCGAATAAAATACATTAAAGGGTCGTAGAACATTTTTTTATGTTGTGTATATGTGCATAATGCACAGCAATAATTGTGAACAATAAACAATCTGTATACATTGTGAACCAGTGAAAACTCTGAACTAATTCTAATTGTAATTCAAAACATACTTATTTCGAGTTTTAGTGTTTTCATGCATACATACAGACCAAGAGCCAACTTTTAATGTGATGATCCTTTTTATATGAATAAAAGAAGGATGAAAATATGATTTCTATGAGTTAACAAAGTCAAGAAATACGCATGCTATTCTGCTGGACAATTGTGTGTTGTATGATATCGCTGTCTAACGGCAAGTACCCACCACTGTTTTTTACCCTTGTCTAACTACTAGAAAATGCCATCCTCACATCGATCTTTTCAATTTCAATCAATTCAACGAAGCCCTCATTCATAATACTGCGAGGTGAGGGGGAAGTCGTCCAGAATGCAATCCACAGATTGCAAATAATATCCCGGTATATTTCACATTGTCAAGATCTGAATGCACATATTTCGAATATCTACATATTATAATAAGTACATATTAAAATTTCATTATCGATGTATCTCGAATGTGTAGTAGATTAATTTTATATATATAATTTGTGTGAAGTTTCGTTACGCAGCATACAGGTCTCAGGAGAAGTACAGTCGCTTGCAATAAATCTGCGTACAAGACCTATGCCAATTTCCATGTTTTTTCGATGTATTGAAATGTACTTTTCAAAATGAGGTTAAAAATGTCCACTTGACAGTATAATACATGTTTAATTATAATATATAAAGCAGAGAGATAGATTCACAACTATCTAGCAACAAAATGTGACAAATTATAGATGACAGATTACATCCAAATCAGATAGGTGTAATAAAGCGTACGCAATTTTATTGCAAGCGAGTGTACCTATAATTTATGTATGATGCAATGTTTGTTTTCGTCCGGACATCTTAACTTTTATTCCGGAGTTTTGTATGTTGTTCACAATTATATCGCAGTTAGGTGGGTCGAAAAAGCGGCCATTGTCTAACAAAATGCAGAAATTTTATCCGTTAAGTGTTAACAAGCATTACTTACTAATTATGCAAATATTACTTAAATGTTTTCTTTCTATGAAAAATTTTTTTCTTCCGGCAAACTCGACCTGCTGAGACTACTGTAGAAAAGTATCTGGTACTTAAAATATCCATTTTTTATCAGTTTCTGATTACATTGAAACCGAAGCTTAAAAGTGTTTCACGTTTAATACATTATAGATAATTATTTATTTTATTTTATTTTATTGGTCTATTATCAAGCGTACGTGCGCAGTACGCCGTCAATTTCCGTCGCGTTGTGTATAAATTCTGCAATAAAAGATACAAGTACATAGTCACTGAGAAAAACAACTTTAATATTTTGAATTCTTTTCAACCAGGTCACATAGAATTCACTAGAAAAACAAAAACCTAAGCACCCTTACTTCCATAAATTGACGTATCTGAGCATTTTAGGTACGGAGGCTACTTAATCGTTATAACTTATTTACCTTCCATTTTAGGTATAGGAACACCCCAGACAGATTAAAAGAGAATCTTTTGTAGAAACAGAATATCTAAGAAAATATATACCGTTCCATTAAAAAAAACGGCTTTCCGAAGACTGAACTTACTTGTAAGCAACTAAGTTTTTAAACACCCTGTATAATGTTCAAACTCTGTAAAACTACACAATATCAGATGTGTATATGCAAAATTTCATTCGTCTCTTCTTCTCCTACGTGACGTAATATCACTATAGGCATTACTGGAGTCATTGATGGAACAGTGGAAGTTCTCTCTGACAGTCAGGCTGCCCTTATAGCACTACAGGCTGTCAGGTTTGACTCTGAGGTAGTACTACACTGCCATAGGACTCTCGCAAAACTGGCGGAAGGTCACAACACCACGCTGAGATGGGTGCCAGCTCACTCTGGAATCAGAGATAATGAAATGGCTGACAAATTAGCTAGAGGTGTTAGTGAGGGAACTCTTATGCCCATATCAAAACCTTTGCCTTATCCGAATTCGCTGCTAGGAATTGCTCCCATTGAAATGCACTTGCCGGCATGAGACACTGTAAAACTCTCGGGATTCGTCCGTATGACAGAAAACTGCGTAAGGCAGTTTCTATGAACAGGGTCAGCCTGAGGTTACTCACAGGATTCTTAACCGGTCACTGCGTACTGAACAAACACCTGTATCGCATGGTCATAGTAAACTCTCCCCTGTGTAGAAACCGTGGGAATGCGGACGAAATTCCAATCCATGTTCTTGCTCACTGCTCGACAATGGACAGGGAGAGGCGGAGTTACTTTGGGGTCGGGCGTCTGGACGATCCTAGACTAAGAAAACTAACTCTCGACCAGATTGCGGACTTCTTTGTCCGAGTGCAACCTGGTTAAGAGGAGTAAAACAGCACGGGTGACAATAGGCCTTCCTTATGGCCGAGCTTGTCTTTACGGTTCTTTCGCCCGTGCAGTCCGCCCAAAAAAAAATATCACTATAAAATAAGATCGGTATCTGTCACATTGGGAATAACTCAGAAAGAATGGTATTTAGGTATAAGGTATGATACATGAAATATGTGTAAAATACATTTATTGTAGAAGCTGAATTTGTAATTGAATTTATAACATGCTATTTAAAATATCGAAGTTGATGCCCACTTCCGGTTAACCGGAAGTGATATTTACTCAAAAATATTTTCACGTGATAGTTCATATTCAACCATATCCAATCACAATATTTTGTTTTAAAATTCCGTTTCGTTTGTATAATACTTTCAATAAGCCATTCTCACCAATCACCCTGTATATATGTATCATTTTTTAGTTAGGTGTTCAAAAAATATTAAAGCAGATTATATCATAGTTAATACTATATAGTACTCGTATATATATAGTATTATATATACATTATATTTATTATATTATATTTTGTTTTATACAGAGTGTTCTAGATGGAAATGCCAGACTAAAGTTGCATTTTCTTAAATGGAACACCCTGTATATTAATAGAGAAAATGATCCGGGCTTGAAAGCTGGTTACAACGATATAATGTTGTACAGGTCTGAAGTTGATAGTTTCTGTGTAAACAATTATTTTACTTGATAAATTGATACATTTCAGTAGGCAATTCTGCATAGGGAAAAACAAAAGATTCGAAACCAACAGAGTAGAATACTTTTTACTAGTATGGACTGTCGTTACTATGTGAAATAAATTCTGCAACTGCTCGCTTTATACAGAGTGTTCACAATTTTGCAAAATCGAAGAAATCTCGAAATTTTTAAATGGAACACCCTGTATGTTTTTAGCTCATTGAAAAGCCCTTTTACTACGCTTTCTATTGATACCTCATTTAATGCACCTAGGGTAGATCATTTTCTAATTATTTCTTTTCAAGTTGAATTAATGAGAAATGCTTGTATTTTTAGTAGCTAATTTGGACTTCAAATCTACTGTAAGATTGGATATTCAACAAATAATCCATAATTGGTCTATAACAAGAAGAAACTCCATTTAGTATGAGAAACAATTGATTTTCACTCAGCGGTGCAAAAACACCCGGTACAAAGCGAGCAGTTGCAGAATTTATTTCACATAGTAACGACAGTCCATACTAGTAAAAAATATTCTACTCTGTTGGTTTCGAATCTTTTGTTTTTCCCTATGCAGAATTGCCTACTGAAATGTATCAATTTATCAAGTAAAATAATTGTTTACACAGAAACTATCAACTTTAGACCTATACAACATTATATCGTTGTAACCAGCTTTCAAGCCCGGATCATTTTCTCTATTAATATACAGGGTGTTCCATTTAAGAAAATGCAACTTTAGTCTGGCATTTCCATCTGGAACACCCTGTATAAAACAAAATATTTTTAAAACGTGCACTTGATGGTGCGGAAGAATATCCGATGACTAAATATTTGACAAACTTTCAAATAAACGTGTAATCTTCCGTCCCCGCTTCGTTGCCGGACCCTGTACATATATACAGCGTGTTCAAATTGAAGTCGGCACTATTGCTAACTTTGTTACTACTAAAGATACGATGTTGGTTAAATGACCAAAGTAGTAGCGTTTTTTCTTCCGCTTACGATGGTAAAATTTTGAAAACAATTGAACTTCGGGTTTTCGAGATATTAAAAAAAATAACATTTTTTTAAATGGAATACCCTGTATGTTTTTGCACATTTTGAATGACAATTTAATTTCAAACAAAAGCTATTAATACATAGACACCCAAATATTAACAAATAAATGAACTACAAGCATTTATATGTACCAGTTCAAGTTGATCTAAATATCGTGTAGAGCCAATGAATGTCGGACTATTGGCAAGTAAAAGAAACATTTTATTATCATCTATCATCTAAAGCGAACAAAAAATCGTTGGTGCTTTGATGGTAATCATATTTTAGTTTTTAATCGCTTGCTAATAGTAATAATAAAAACGCAATTTAGCTTTTTTGCTTCAATTTTATCTTTATTATGAGCGTAGACAGAATCGATTTATTCCATTAGTTTTAAATTTTTCAGGGATAACTAGGACAGCAACAAAAGATACATAGTATCTGTCAAGGTTACGAGTGTTAGTTTAAACATCTTAAGTACATAGCTATTTGAATTTACTCCAACAATGGCATTTACACAATTAGAAAATAATAATACTAGCTTTACCTTTACGTCCTTATAGTTTCTAAGAGTAGAGTGATTATGCATTCAATGTTTTGCATTCAGAATTTCCTTTTTTGTTGTTCAAATAAGATTAATATTGGCAAAAATAAAGAGGAAAATGTATTTTTCGATAACTAGTCAATGTCTACATGATTTACCATATAAGTACTAAGTATAAAATAGTAAAAATATGTAATGCCCTTTAGTTTAATGTAGCAATTTGTTACTTTACACTAACAACAAAATTGTATCTTAAATATACGTTTTCACTCACAATTACGCAATATAGTGATTTCTTCCCATATGTTTAAATGATTAATTCCGAAGGAAAAAAGCTTCAGAATGTTTATCTCTACTCTTAAACATTATTTTGTCGGCCAGAAGGTAAAAACAAAAGATATACTGATTGCGATTGGCATGTGGCTACTTGTTTTATATACCGGTACTTCAAGCAATAATAGTAATATATGTACAGTTGGCCCATAAATTTAAATTACGCCAATTATGTAATAAAAGTTTATGTTCTCTGTATTGTCGGCGTGAATGAGAAACACGTACGAACTGGTCATTGTCAGTTACATAGCTCCAGATTCCAATCCTTTAATCACTCCCATGATCGGTATATCATCAGAATTTAACAATAAAAGGCACAAACACGTGAAAGAAAGGAGATATAAAATCTAAAGGATTATCATTTTATGCTTGACGACATACTGTAAGCAATTGGAATTGTAGGAAAGCTTCTTTCGTAAGGTTGTATAAATAATAGATCTGTTTCTGGGTTTAAATTGCACACGCGCTATCTAATGTATAATGTAAGTACTCAATAGCAGCGTAATCATTTACGAGGGCGACCTGAAACGTTTCCGGAATCGCACAAGCAGAAGTGACGAACCACGCAGTGGACGCCCAAAAACCGCCACCAACGATCAAATGGTCGCTAAGATTCATGATGTCGTATTAGCCGAACGCCGACTGAAGCTGACAGAGATAGCAGAGACGACAAGCCTTTCAAAAGAACGTGTTGGCGATATTCTACACGGCATTTTGGGCATAAAAAAAGTTTTCGGCGCGATGGGTACCGCGTTTGCTCATGCCGGAGCAAAAACGAAATCGGGTGACCGTTTCGGAGGAGTGTCTGGCTAGGATTCAACGCAAACCAAAGGATTTCTTTGTGTGTTTCGTAACCGTGGATGAGACTTGGATCCACCACTACATACCGGAGATCAAGAAACAGTTGAAGCAGTGGACTTTTCCGGGCGAATCAGCTCCGAAGAAAGTAAAGACCGTTCCATCGGCCGGAAAGGTCATGGCGACAATTCTTGGGGATTCCCAATGTGTGATCCACATCGACTACCTGCAGAAGGGAATGACGATCACGAAACAATACTACAGCGATTTATTGACCCGATTCGATGCAATGTTGAAGGCGCCTCAGCGGACAAAAGTGCTGCGAATTAGTCTCTCATCCTCCATACTCACCGGACCTAACCCCCAGCGACTTCTTCCTATTCCCAACCTGAAAGAATCGCTGGCAGGAGAGATTTGCCTCAAATGAGGAGGTCATCGTCGCTACAGCTGATTGTTTTGCAGACCTCGAAACATTCTACTTTTCCGACAGCTTCTAAAAACTGGAGCAACGTTTGAAAAAGTGTGTTGATCTTCGAGGAGACTATATCGCGAACACATTTTCCATACACTCGAATAGGCTATATAGCTGAATATGGAGCGTAGGGCTGACTTCCCCTCTACCCTGTTCTGCTTCAAAATAATTTTCTTCAAGAAGTTTAGAACACTAAACACTTTAACCCACAAAACACCAAACAAGTTTTAACTAAAACACCGACGCGTTTCAACAGCAATGCTGTCATTATCAAGGCGATAATAAAACTAAATTAAAATATGTTATTTTAATTTAGTGAGGTTACAGGTGGCTAAGGCGGTTGGACTTCTTCCTTTGGAAACGTATCAAAGATCTGGTCTACCAAACATCGGCGACCACGAGGGAGGAATTAGAAGCATGTGTGAGAGCAGCATTCGCCAGACTGTTTTCTCAAGATCTACAAAGAGCAACAATTGAGGGGGTTGCTTCAGGATTAAGACTGTCCTTGAATGCGAACGGGCACTATTTTGAACAATTATTATAATTTATTTCTTAAAAAATATATTAAGAATTTTTTGAATTGTGTAAGCATTGTTTTCGTTGTTATCCATTTCAACTCTTTATAATAATAACGGAAAGGCATTTAACGTATAATTAATAATAATAATTAACTGACAAGCATCAAACGACGAAGTGTGATTTTGACGTTAGATAATAAATCTTTGAGAAAACTATCAATTTTAGGTATAGGACATGTGGGACATAAAAGATGTAAAATTGGACACAGAAGACGACTAAGTAATAAAATATGGGGGGTGCCATTTGAAAAATTAAGTTATAGTTCTTCTTCTTAATTCCGAAGAGTTAACGTGCCATAGCAAAGTAACCACGCAGTGTAGACAGCCGTTCTCGTCGCTAAAATATATCGCAACATGTTGTTTAAAGAATATTGTGAATTCTAAATTGATATCCGAAAAATCGAGTGTTTTCGGAATTTTTTAATAAATGTCCGCTATAGCAATTTTTTTAGAAAAATCGAATAACTATAAAACGCCGAAATCAAATTAAAAATACTAAAGCTATTTATAAAGGTTAAAAACGTAAAAATATACAGGATGTTCTATTAAAAATAACAAACTAGATGGCGACTTCCGGTATAACCGGAAGCGCTAGACATCTAATAGTATTTGCATTGAATACAACATAACCGACTACATATAATTCTGAATTTTCAAATTTATATTTTGGCCAGAACCCCATAAACTTTTAATGATTGATCTCGCTGAGACAGCCTGTACAGGAATAATCTGATTTGTATTAAATTGAATAATTCGACCTCCATTACTTTTTTTCGCCACTTGTGGTACATAGCATTAAGTGAAAGCATGCAGTTTTTCTCTGCTCGAACTCATCCAAATCCACTTGATATTATTTTATTGTATTTCGTATTATTTGTCAACTTTTCAATAATCTCTTGTACTTTATCAGCCAATGAACGTTAGGGTAAATTGTGTCAATGTTTCACCAACTCTATACATGTGATTTCTTGTTTTCTAGACGGATACAACACTTACTGATAAAATATAAGTGTTTACGCGAATATATTTTTATTTGATTACCATATTATAAAAATATATTTCTTTTGTCCTAGTTTTACTCTGCGAGTCCAAATACATATTGTGGATAGTGCATATTACTAATAATGAAGTGAATAAATTGTTAACATTGATCTGAAACGTATTACTGCAAATTTGTGAACTTATAATTGTAACAATTTAAAAGTATATCCTATGCCTCTGAATTGAAAGAGTCTCCGCGCCAAATAAATGAATAAATATCGTGTCTGGTGTAAAATGTATTAACAAATCTAGATGTAAGTTAAGTTTAGATACGAGATTTTATTGCGTTGATGGCGGTCAATATTTGGTTTGATTTGTACCGTAATTGTAAGTGCAAAATGAAATCGTAACAAACTGCAATGTGATAAATTTATATAAAATTATTCCCAGATCTAAAATAGGACCGTGCTAAAAGAATTTTTAGAGCTGACGATTTTGCAATGCGTGATATGTCTCCAACTGCTAGAACTCAAAACTATAAAATCTTACTTTTTTGCCTATTGAGCTTTAACCTGGATAAGCTATTCAAAAATTTGTAATACCTTCTTTGTACAGCAGCATTATACCGACTATTATAGTTTTCGACGTAGTTATATTAGATCTGAATTGTCTAATAAATTTATTTACATTGTCCGCGCACGGCAGCTTGTTAAGATTTTTTGTTGCGATCATAATTACGCTACAATTCAAATCTAATATAGATCGTTATCAGTACAATAAAAGCCCGTATGGAAAGTAAACCTACCTAGTACATTTTACAAGACGCACGCTATTCATTGGTCTCGAAGAGACTTAGGAACCATCTTCAGCCGATGTTTCTGCATGCTGCCTTAATTTCTGCGCTTTAATCATATGTATTAACGCATTAACTTTTCAGTCGCAATGGTTTTTTACCGTACGGTAAAATATAATATGTATAAGAAATTTCTTTACTAAAATAAAGAATGCTATCAATGTGTTATTATTTGTCTTATAAAATTCGTTGCTTGTAAAAAGGGAGTAATATACTAATAAGTATACAGGGTTTCCACGGCCAAGTGGGACATAGGGAGAATACATGTAAAATCGGTTTCCGGTGAATATTATCTCCCTAATACTACTTCATTCAAAATTAAGGGCCGCATATTATAACTGGGTTAACAATGAACATCTCCACAATCATAGTACAAAGAAAGTCATTTTAATAAAGCCAAAAAATTATCATTTTTAAATCTATTGTCCGTGAATTCCTAATAAGGCTTTTAATACGTGACTTAGTGCAAGCGTCCATGGCGCAATGGTTCGTGCGACGGCTTAATAACGCAAATGCACGGATTGTTTAGGGTTCGAATCCCGGCAGATTAGTTTTATTTTTTATCTCCAACAATAATGCTACAAATTCAATAACATTATAAAAATCAGAGATTTTGAAGACTATAAAATCGATTTTTTGAGGATTAAGGTAAATAATGAATAATTTTTACAATAACAAAAATGATCCCGTGCTATTATATTATTCGATTTTTAATTGTTACTAACGACGAATCATTTGTCAAAATAAACAACAAAACTTAATCAAGATTAAAAAAAAATAAAAAATAAAATTCATTTCACGCATTCGAACCCCAAACAATCTGTGCCTTACGTTATTAAGGCGTCACGTGAACGTCTGCGCCACGGCCACTTGCACTAACTTACGTGTTAAAAACCTTATTAGGAATTCATGTACAATAGGTTTAAAAATAATATTTTTTTTGGCTTTATTAAAATGACTTTCTTTATACTATGATTGTGGAAATGTTCATTGTTAACCCAGTTATAATATGCGGCCCTTAATTTTGAATGAAGTAGTATTAGGGAGATAATATTCACGGAAAACCGATTTTACATGTATTTTCCCTATGTCCCACTCGGCCGTGGAAACCCTGTATATATACATGTACTTACGCCAAGAAAAATAAATATTTCGGTGTTAAAATATACAAATAAGTTAACTGCACTATATATTTTCGTTTATCAATTACATTTCGTTTAAAATCTTTTATTATGTTTTAAAAAGAGATTTGAGTATACCTTATGTACTTACCTTTTCATGGTTAACATACCAGAAATACTCGTAATTACTTTTTAACAAAACAATTGCGTAGGCATAAATCAGGATTTATTTCGTCACGTGCATATTTTAAAATTCATCTCCAATATTTATTTCAACTTGATGTCTTCATTGTATTTCACAAAGCAAAAGCGAGAAATAGTAGTAAATCATCATATTTAAGATTATACCTGAATGTTTAATTTGTTTTGGCGTCACGAATCGAAGAAAAACGTGATCGTAAATCAACGATTCTTTACATCAGGTGGTCGGACAATACGATACTTGGCTTGGATTCTTCTATGCGGAAAAACAAGAGCGTAACATCGTGTAAAGTTGTCGAACATTCGCTTAATGGATACATTAGTGTCGCGAGTAGATCTAGCAACTAGACATTCGATAAACGAAATGTTTACTTAGGCGATTATAGGTGCACGCAGTTTAACAATAGATTGTTTGATTAAAGCTGCTGATCTCGAATATACAGTATTCAAGGCAACATGATCTATTTGGAGAGTTTAGGAATGGTAAGAAATTTGAGATTGAAAAATTAATATACAGTGGAATCCACCTATAATGAACTCGCTTGTAATGGATATCCTAATCTACACTTTTTTAAAGTCCCGACACAAACACGTGTAAAATCGTCGGTTGAAATGAACTCGCTTATAATAGACTTTCGCTTATAATTAACTTAAATTCGTTATTATGTCCATTACAAGCGGAGCGATTGAGTACTTTCCCAAATTATATGACGCAATCGAACAGAAGGTGAGACGCGCGAACTGATGTAGCTCTTGCAGTGTATATATGTTATGGGATTGACAAGTGTGCCTCGCTGCAAAGATTTGGTCGTGAAAATATCTGAAAAAGGTAAAAAACGTACCTTTACAATGCATGAAAAGTTTACGCTAATAAGTAAAATGGATAAAGCAATGACCCAAGTAGATATTTGTACGACCATGAAGCTGAAGAAATCTACTGTTTCGAACATATGGAAGAACCGCGACAAAATAAAAAATTGTAATTGGAAAATCAATGATAAAAAGAAGAAAATGCGGTCTTCTACACACCCGCAAGTAGGTGACTTGTTATTTCAATGGTTCTTGCAAATAAGAGCGAATAATTTTCCCGTAAGTGGCCCAATGCTACAAATGAAAGTTGAGGAATTCGGAAGAATGATTCAAGATTATTTTAAATGCAGTTCATGATGGCTGGATAGATTAAAAAAAGACACAATATTGATTTTGGAAAAGTTTGTGGTAAATCACTTCAGTGGACAGATATGTAACTGATGATTGAATTTCTAAAGTTTGGCCTGCTATAAGTAAAGATTACTCCTTGGACGACGTTTTTAATGCTGATGAAAGAGGGATTTTCTACCGAATGATGCCAGATAAGACCTATAAAATAAAAGGGAAAACCTGTACAGGGGGTAAAATGTCAAAAGAAAGGATAACAGCGATGGTTTGTGCTAATGCTTTCGGTACTGAAAAACGAAAACTATTCATTATTGGTAAGTGTATAGGTCTTTTTACAATAATGTAACCTGTACCTATCTGTTCTCTTTTAGGAAAGTTTCTAAACCCTACAATTCTTGTAGATTATTGTGCTAATAAAAAAGCATTATTAACTTCACAAATCGTTATTAATTATTTGAAGAAATGGTACAGAGAGCTTACACAACAAAGAAGCAAAATATTACTGCTGGTTGATAACTGTTCTGCTCATCCAAATGTTGAACTTCATAACATTCAGCTACATTTCTTTCCATCTACGTCAGTGTTGCAACCTATGGACTAAGATGTCATTCGGTCTCTGAAACAAGTTTATAGAAAAAAAATGTTGACGCAAATTATGGCACTTCAGGAAAAAGGTGTTACAAGAGCTGTAACTCTTTTAGATGCTGTGAATTTGTTAAGCGTTGCATGGAAAACTGTTTCTTCAGAAACAATTAGGAACTGCTATCGTCATGCTGGTCCTGTAAATCATAATTCTGAAGCAATGCATTTCGATGCAGAAGATGATATACCCTTGAGTGAACTGGTCAACATCAGTAACCTAATAGTTCTAAGCAAGTTTGACGAATATGTGAGAATTGACGAAAATTTAGAAGTTACGGAATAATTATCGGAGGAAGGACAGGAGGAAGAACACATGGAAAATGATGAAGGACTAGAAGGGGAGGAAACTGCGATAACAACTGAAGACGTAGTAACTTCTATTAGAAAATTCCAGTGTTATTTTCAGCAAAAAGAGAATAACACTGACACTATATCAATACTAAATAAAGTTGAACTTATTCTAAATAAAGATTATCTGGACAAACGGTGGATTCAAACAAAACTGACCAACTTTTTCCATAACATGTAATGTTAAATATGTACACAAATATGTGCGTACGTAGTATTACTATGTATATCTATTACAATAAGTTTTTTGTGCGTATTTTCGTCCTCATGTATTATATACAAATGTATGTAGGTCAGAATTATCTTATATAGAAATATGTATATCCTATAGAATTATCATTTTTTAATAAAAACGTGGAAATAAATTTTATTAGTAGTTATTCTGATGAGATTAACACTCGCCTATAATGGACTGTTGCTTAGTCTCCTGAAATCCATTATAAGCGGATTCTACTGTAATATTAGGAGTGTTTAACTGATAAAATAAATTAACTATTTCGTCATTTCTTACAGAAATCCAACACAACACTCTGGATGACTCATTAATATAATGAACTGTACATAACATTTTGAGCACGAAGGTCTCACTAAACATGTTATTATGACGTAAAATAGAAACATGTTAACTGCCAAAACAAGTCTAATTTATATTATAGTCTATAATGTTTGATGAGTAAAACATACATTTCCATTGAATTTAAAATTTGTACTGTGCCGTATATAAAATAAAATAGAAATGGAAAAACGAAACGAGCTTCAACAAGTAGTAAAAGTAGTACGAGCAGCTCATGTTTGCTATGTTTCAAGTAGCTCAAATTTAAAATGATAAGTAAAAAACTTAAAACGTACAACTGATGAACTAAAACGATAATCTACTACTCCATTATTTAACATCGTAATTCGATTTTAATTTGATTTCCCGTTTAAATATTGTTAAGATTCCCTATACCTATCTCTTATTGCTTCTTAGTAAAATTTAATTTAAGTAGGTATAGGGTCACTTTGAACACCCCTACCACTCCTACCTTCCGGCAGCGGGGCCTATCTCAAGAGGCGCGGGATTTGAATTAGAATATTGGATATAAACAAGAAGCCGTTCAGTACCTGATAAATATGTATATTTGTATATTTTAAAACGTGCTCCCAATGGACTTACACACACTCCAACAAAAATATTTTACAGATATGCTGCTGTTTTTCTTATATCAACCGAGGCAAATATTGTACCCCATCCTGTATGTACAGTATGTTCCACAACGAGCTTAAGCGAAAAGTATCTCAAACACCATATGTAAAACAAGTCTGAAATTTTGAACGTCTAAGTTTTTCATAAGGTGCGTTTTAGCTAAAATATTTTCAGAGTTGGCTGATTTCCGGTTATATTGGAAATGAGTACCAACTCCGTTATTTTAAAGAGAACACACTGTACATATGTATGTATGTATCTGACATGACAGATGATATTCCAACGGAGATCTCACGCGGATATAATGCTAGACATACGGCGCAGGTGAAGATATTAAATTAGTTGAGAAATGAAGTTCACAGAATGGATTTAAAACAATTACGAAGTCAAATATCGTAACATACGTATAACGAATAATCAAAAATAGCAAAAAGAAGGATACAATAAAGGACATTTAGTGATGGTGAAAATTGTCAGCGAAGTATTAATGGGAACGAGTAGAAAACTGCTGCCGAAGTACACAGGATCTTTTAGAATTACAACAGTTTTATTCAACGATAGGTCCGAAAGAGTCGATTTACGAAACACCTTGAACACTTTTCGTGAGGTTAACGGATCTCAAGCATTCGTGAAATCAACAAATCGAACGAATCTCAGACGAATATAAAATCAACGTATCTTAAGCAAACGTAAGATCAACGTATTTTGCAACGAATATAAAATCGACGGGCCGTAAACAAATTTAAGATCAACGGAACCTAAGCGAACGTACGTCAAACTGAGATAAAAAAAAACACTCACAAAAACCGCAAATCTATATTAAATTCTGTTTCGCTTTTTTTATTTTTAGGTCGCTCTTGAAGCCTGTAGACAGGCAATGATTCAGGATGGCCAGGTGCTACACTGGCTGAACGTGGTTAGCAGACTAGCGAGCTTGCTATGAAAACGTAAAGGAACAAGCATTATAAGCATATATATCATGACAGATGGCGGAAAGTAATACCACAGTATAGTATCTAGCCAGTAGCGTCACTCCCTACAAATTCGTGTTATTATCTCTACCTGTTGAATGATGCGTCAAAGCCAGTGCGCATTACTAATGTATGTACATGGTTGCTCCTTATTTCAAATGGAACACCCTGTATTATATTATTGGTATAAACTCCTCTCTTCACAAACTTTATTATTTATTAAACATTCTCTATAGCTAAATGCGATAGTTTTTGAGTTATTTGCGTTTCTATAACGAAAACATGATTTGAAACAAAAACGGGTTTAATTTTAATTGGTTCACCGTAATGCTGAGCTAAGAAATAATAAAGTACCTGTAGTACTACGGTTGCAGTTTGTTTACAATGGAAATAGTAGCAAAATAATTAGTAGTAGATTCTTAAGCATTATCTGAGACAGAATTGAATGAGAATATTGATATTGATGATATTAACGAGCTTGAAGTTTTGATATAACAGAATAATTTTATTGCTGTTTAGAAGTACAGATTTATATGGTTTTTGTACTGGGAGAAAGTAATAAAAATCGTTTGCTCGCAAGAAGACTTTATCATCAGCAATTCTCTAGTAGACGACAACCAAGAACAGAAGCTTTTGAAATTTTTTTGCAACGGTTTTGTCGGACTGAAACTATGAATTATGAAAAATCTAAATGAACCAATACCGTTTAAACAGAAGAATAAATGCATCTATATTATGCGCAACGGCACCAAGAGTTGATTGATGATGGCCATAAAGAGACCATAAAAATAAATACACAAAAATAAATAATTCTGTAATTAATCGATGGTTTTAGCCGTTACTTTGTGGTAGATACATTTTGTAATATAAAATAAATAATATTTCACTTTGTTAAACCACTTTATTTAATATTGTTTACTGCAGTTTCAACTTTCTTTGGTCATTCTCAAAACTAAAGTGTTTAGTTGACCCAAGAAGGTTGAAACTGCAGTGAACAATATTAAATAAAGTGGTTTAACAAAGTAAAGTATTATTAATTTTAAATTCTGTAATTCGTTCCTACTTTACTTTTTTTTTCAAGTTTCATATTTATATGTTTTTTATTTTTGTTTTTATTTTTTATTTGATTTAATATTCGGGAAATTAACAAGGTTGTAGCCCCAAAGAAATTTCCACGTAATACAAAGTGCAATACAAAAACGAAACATCAGCCAAGGGCGAACTAACTTAAGAAAAAGTAAAAGTAAAAAAAAAATTATATTACTAACAAAAGCGATAGAAGTAAGTAAAATGAAAGTGTGATAGGATTAACAGTATACCTTAAAATAGAAAAAAGAGAAAAACAGAAAAGTCTATCCCTGAAAAAGACCGATCACTGAACTACTGAATGCAGACAGCGACAAGTTAAAAATATCTAAACTACTCGCGAAACTGTTGTAGTTATTACACATTCGATAAAACGGTGAGTTTATACCCATGTTGGTTCTTTGAGTTATTAGTTGTAAACTAAAACTCATTTGTGAGAGCAAGTCACAATCAAAATGATTATGAACAATCTTATATATTATCAATAGATCTGCAATTACCTAATTATGTTTTAAGGATAATAAACTATAAGCAACCAGACGTTTATGATAACTCTGAAAATTGTTTCCAAATTTGTATGTCAAAAATTTAATTTTTTTTTTGTACCGATTCAACTCTATCAACGTAAACATTATACATGGGGTTCCAAATCACAGAGCTATACAGTAGATTATTAACCACAAGCGTGTTAAAAAGGCTAATAAGACATTTATGATCTTTAAAAGGCTTAGTGATTCTACAAATAAATCCAAAAGTTCTAAAAGCACGGCGAGTAATGAAATCCACGTGGTCTTGAAATGAAAGTTTCGAATCAAAAATAATGCCGAGGTCTTTGACAATGCAAACCTTCTCCAGAGCTTTATTGCTGAGGGTATAATTAAATTCAACTGGTAAACGCTTCCTAGTGAATCTTATAAATTTATACTTGTTAATATTCAAGTGTAATTTATTGGAATTACAATAAATTTCAAATTTATTCAATTCAAATTGTAACTGTAACCTGTCACTAATACTACCAATACTATTAAATTTTTTTAAAACATCAGCATACAACAAAAACCTGCAAGAACTGAAGACCCCACCAATGTCATTTATGTATAAATTAAAAAGTTATGTTATTATTATTATTATAAAAAACGGGTCGATGGCCACAGTGGTTAGGCGGCTGACTATCGTTATGAGAGGACGATAGGTGCCGGGGTTCAATTCTCTGGAGGGACGGTGACATTTTTTCAGAGAGTTTAATCCCGGATCGACTTGCCATTCGCTGTTGGGAGCAAAGTGATTAACAGCGCGGCATCATAAAAGGCGATATGATGCTGTCACAAAGTCATTTAAACACAACTTACACACACCAAACTACACCGCAAGAGTTGCAGTGATAGCCAGACAAGTAATACAGCTTACGGAGTCACTGCAACGAAGCACTCACCACATATTAAAAAATAATAATAATAACATATTAAAAAATAATAATAATTCAAAAAAATTTTTAAACGTTTAAACTTATTAACAAGCTTTGTAATAATAATAACAAATTTTTTTATCTTATTAACACTTTGTGTTTTCTATTTTATGTCATTTTCCCATTTAAGCAACTTGTAATTTTAAAATAAATTTCACACAGGTAAGTCCTAGTCATACCGGTCAATCATAGCGAATACTGTTTTGTTTTCACTCAACTTTGCGTCAGATTATGATAATTTTAGCGATTTAAGTATAGAATTATATTTTCCCAGCTAAGCGGCAGTTTTCGCCTAATATTGCTATTCAACTAATCAGAATCAAACGTATTTTTACTTAAAATAATGTTTTCGACTTATAGCAACGCAAATAACTCAAAAACTATCGTATTTAACTAAAGGGAATGTTTAATAAATAATAAAGTTCGTGAAGAGAGGAGTTTACTCCAATAGTAAAATACAAGGTGTTCCATTTGAAATAGGTGAGAAAATAAACATTCCGAGTTATGACTCGCCCTGTATATAAATATTGAATGCGCCCATAAATAAATAATTTCTGATGAAAGGAGATCACATTAGAAATGTTTCTAGCGCAAATAAAATATTTTATGTGGAAGCCGTAATACGGTAGGAGGCGCCAACTTTGTTATTAAATTCATGCAAAAGTTCTCATATCTTCTAAAGTAAACTGAATAACATAGAAAAACCATATATTATAATAAAGGTAAGACCTAGAAGAATCGTAAATAGTAAAAATATACAGGATGTTCTATTTAAAATAAAGTAAGTTTAGTTTACCCTGTCTTTATCTGACACCCTGTATAGTTAAAAATATTTTTAGATTATAGCCTCCCATGCGCTTCCACTTTTATCTTAATAACATTTTTTCATTTCTCTTATAATACAGGAGTAATAGGACTTCCTCGCACTAATGCCCCACCCTGTACGTATTTTTTGTTATTATCGTATTTAAATTTTTTTAACGGGTCGATGGCCGCAGTGATTAGGCGGCTGACTATTGTTGTGAGAGGACGATAGGCGCCGGGGTTCGATTCTCTGGAGGGACGGTGACATTTTTTCAGAGAGTTTAATCCCGGATCGACTTGCCATTCGCTGTTGGGAGCAAAGTGATTAACAGCGCGGCATCATAAAAGGCGATATGATGCTGTCACAAAGCCAATTGAACACAACATACACACACAAAAACTACACCGCGAGAGTTGCAGTGATAGCCAGACAAGCGATACAGTTTACGGAGTCACTGCAACTAAACACCTACCACATTAAAAAAAAATAAAAAATTATTACTTCTAAGACATATTTTTGGAAAACATTTCCACATATATCTATTTTTGTTACAACAAAACTTAGTAAATACTAAATTTACACAACGTACCGAACATACATTATTTTTGAGGTTAAGAATTCGTTGTCGTTTTGAGTCAGCATTTAATATAATAATAATAATAATAGTAATGTTTGCCAATAAAGTCACTATTTGGCAAACACATACATAGTACATACAAAATATACATATTTCATTGTTCACATACACTTAGCCGACTAGTAGGTGAGGGATTCAGACTAAAGGCGTTTTCTAGCGATCAAAACGGTTTAAGGTTGCGTGGTCGAGTAAAATGGCGGGAAAAGTGCTCCATATACGACAATGGTAAAATTTTGATGCAAGATTTTTTAAAAATTACAACTATGATTGATGAAAAAAAAATATAGGAGTAACTAGCATACTGTTATCGAGGTAATGACATATTTTTAATTTAAATAATGTGGTAACTTCTAGCAGAAAATCTTAAAGTTTAGGTTTGTGTGTACATCGTAAGAAAATGCATTATATTACGAAAACTACAAATCAGACTCATAAACTGTTTATGTTAAGTACTAGGTAGGTAACAAGGCTATAGATTACGACAATAAAATTACATTAATCTGTTATAAATAAACAAAAATCTTGCATCAAAAATCAGTCTTCTGGCCAATTCACCTAAAAGTGTCGCAGCTCGATGTGTCAGAATTACTTAAAATGGATAGTGTAGCAATTTTTTAATAGATGGCGCAAATAATTAACAAACCATAAACAACAAAAATTATTAATAAATACGGCATAAAAACAAACTATAGGTATATTATAAAAGTAGTTTTAAAACTAAACCGCGATTTGTTTCTGTACTCAATTGTTATAAACCCATTTTTTATTTAACCTAAAACTAATGAAAGTGGTCGATGGCGTCATAATTAATTTTACGTCAACTTTTTTTGTAGATTTGTAATGTAATTTATATAAATAAATTTGTGAAAATCACGAAGATTGGAACTGAAACCGTTGGATGGCTGCTCCATGGTTTCTATGGTTTTGCTCCAAACAAGTCATATGTGTTTTTGATGCTGTCGTTCCTAGTTCTGTTTTGTGGTTCTGTTTCATTCGCTTACCGTTCAGTGAAACGGTAAGTAAATTACTACGTTTTGTTACACATAGCAACCAGTAATAGCAGCTTACCGTCCAACCGCGCAAAAAATATATAACTCTCATTATTATATTGTTTTATAACAGAAAAACAAGTCTAATTATATTTGATGAGTAATGCGTTTTATTTTATGTACAAAAAACATGAAACTTACTCACTCGTATTTTCTCAGTAAATACCAAGAAATTTATTGCTCCTTAAATACTCCATCTTACATCGTGTAGGTGGCGAGGGCACAGTTCATAACGAACAAGCCCAGCAGCAGGGTAAGCGCAACTCAGTCCTACCAGGCAAAGCCTCTCCCTGCTGTAGATCGCAGTGAGGGTCTTACCCTATCCTACCCGAGGTGCCACTGTGATAGCAAAACACTGCGGTCTAGACCAGAAAAGGTCGAAAAACAATCTCCTGATCCGGCTGTCGTGTCGTGGCTTAGGATCTGCGACAGGAACAGACGGCGCCGGACGGAGCATGACATCCGTCCGTCATACCAGGCACCCTCATGCTGTCGTGGACATGTCTCGCGGGCATGGGGTGTTGGGGGATCTTGGCTTAGCCGCCCGGATCGAGAGGAGACAACCTCACAAAAAACCTAAATCTTAAGGCAAAGGGGTCCGGCCGACGGGATGCGTGGCTAAATAGAGGATTAGTCTGCGAGGACCCCAACCTTGAGGCACCAGAGGGAACCCCATTGGATTTACCCCTCCATCCTATATGCATTCTGTAGAGGTGGACTTTTATTTCCCTAGCTACTCGCGGGACCAATCATGGGTAAGTTAAAACAAACAAAACAAAAACAAGAGCGGGATGTCACCGCACAGACTACCGGGACTGGTGATAGAGAAAAACCCTCTACCAGTAAAACCGAAACCAAGGAGAGGAAGGCTCGTCATATGACATCCCTTCCTGCATTAGGACAACCTGGAGGCCTGGACGATCCGAAGAGGAAAGGCCTCAGCGGAGCAGGCCAAAAATGGTACCTGCGCTTCCTTAAACAGGGCTTGACACCTGAAAGCCAGGGCAAAAGTCGATCGACAAAAGCAGGAAAGGCAGAAGGCCTCACCATCAGCAACCGCTGGGACAAGCCATGGCAAACGGGGCAGTGAGCATATCTCACCTGCCCAAGCGCCAGGACAAAAAAAGAGGAAAACCAAACCCTCTACCTCCGGTGCAGCAAGCACAGTTGGGCGAGCCACCAGCTATGCTACTGCTGCAAAGATAACGAAAGTAGGAATAGTACCAGAGGAATACCCTCAAGTATGGATGGACGCTGCACTGCTGTCTTCGCTGGAGGAAGCTCTAGTGGAGGCAATGGTGGAGAGCACGGTACGAGGCCTGCAGTTCCCCGGCATACATTTCCGTCAGGGAGTAATGTTGGTGGACTGTGAGACAGACGAGACTGTCAACTGGCTTGACCAGGTAGTAGGCTGCCTCCCCACGTGGAAGGGACCGAGATTAGTGACGAGGAAAGGAGATGACCTCCCGAAACCCCACGTCATGACGGTATTCCTACCGAGAAGCAAGGGTCAGGAAGCAGGGAAGCTGCTCAAACTCATTGGCGTTCAGAACCCGCAACTCGAGATAGATCTCTGGAAGGTCATAAACGCCAAAGAAGAAGGGCACGGCCAGGTACTCACTATTGGGATCGACCCCAAATCATATGAGGCGATTCTGGCAAAGGGGTGTACCATCCATTACAGGTTTGGTAGAATCTCCGTGTCTGGACTTAAGAAGAACCAGGAGACACCAGAGACAAAAGAGATTACCTCTGACACCTCTGAGACCGTAGTGGAGCAACAGGAGACTAGCGAGCAAAGCTCTCCAGCCTCTCGAGGTACGCTTGACGACATCAATTTCGATGACGTCAAGATTGAGACTGACTCGGAAGAAGAACTCACTCCAACACCGCGGTCACCTGCAGAACTGGAGGCAACTGACCCTCCAATCGACTAGCCGCCTTCACCAGGTTGATGCAAGTCAACTTGCAGCATGCGAGAGGAGCCTCGGCTGTAGCTGCAAGGATGTTTATGAAACGCAACCTGGGACTTGCATTGATCCAGGAACCTTGGATCAATGGAGGACAGATCAAAGGACTGTCGTGTAAAAACTCACAGGTAGTATGGGATCGCAGGCAGGAACACCCTAGAGCCTGTATCCTAATAAGAAATAACATTAAATATATGTGTGTTTCAGAATTTATGACTCGGGACTTGACAGCAGTCTTAATACACCTCGACTTTGAGGGCACAAACCGAGCCATTGTCATTGCCTCTGCTTACATCGCTGACGGGACAACAACACCGCCTTCGGAAGTGAGGGAGCTAATCAGGCACTGCAGCAGGAAGAACCTGCCATTGATAGTAGGCTGTGACGCCAATGCGCACCATGTCATGTGGGGAAGCACGGACGTTAATGAAAGAGGTAAGTCCCTTTTAGAATTTCTATTATCCTGTAATCTCCAAATCCTTAATGTGGGCAAAGAACCAACGTTCGTAACGAAGGCAAGGAGAGAGGTACTAGATATAACATTTAGCAGCTTTGGTTTGAGTAGTATGATCAAGAACTGGAAGGTCTCAGATGAACCCTCCCTGTCAGACCACAGGATTATAGAGTTCACTCTAGAGGGACATGACCCCTCAACCTACCTTGACAGAAACCCCAGGAAGACAGACTGGGATATGTATAGAACATGTCTAAAGGATAACCTGGACCAGCTACAAACAGGCGGGACTACACACTCCCTGAAGCTGGAACAAGATGTAGAACACTTTAGCGAGGCGATAATGAAGGCTTTTTTTCAAGTTGTCCGCTAACTGCGAGGAAGCCAACTAAGGACAGTCCTTGGTGGAACAGAACTCTAGCAAACCTCAGATCTGTAGTCCGTCACCTATTCAATAGAGCGAAAGTTGACGGGGACTGGCAGAGGTATAGAGAGAAGTTGACTGGATACAACAAGGAGATAAGGAAGGCCAAAAGGCAAAGCTTTACGAACTTTTGCGAAAACATCACTTCCACTCCGGTGGCAGCAAGGCTTAGGGCCATGGCAAAAGGAGGAATAAGACCTTTGATGGCGCTCAGAAAACCAGATGGTAGCTATACGGAAGGAGAAAAGGAGCGGGCTAGCTTGCTACTTAAAACACACTTCCCAGGTAGCAACGAAACAGACCTGGAAGAAACAATTACACATACCAGGAGGCCCAAACGGGAGGACTGGGAAATTGCCAAGCGCATCTGTACAAGACAGCGCATGGAGTGGGCGATAAACACCTTCCAGCCATACAAATCGCCGGGAGTCGACGGGATTCTCCCCGCACTCCTGCAAGAAGGCCAGGAAGAGGTAATACAACACTTAGTAAACATAACGAGAAGCAGTCTAGCGTTGGGATACATACCCCAAAGCTGGAGAAGGGCTAAAGTCACCTTCATACCAAAAATCGGGAAGGAAGATGGGACCAACCCCAAATCCTTCAGACCCATTAGTCTGACATCCTTTCTATTGAAAGCGATGGAAAAGCTAATAGATAACTATATTAGAATGGAAGTAATGGAGAAAGCTCCACTTCACAGGAGTCAGCATGCATACAGGGCGGGCAGATCGACAGAAACTGCTCTGCATGAGCTAGTAGGAATCATTCAGAAAACCCTGGATGAGAAAGAAACAGCGATCTGCGCCTTCCTGGATATTTCGGGTGCGTTCGATAACACGTCACATGACGCGATTGAACGAGCACTTGAAGCAAGGGGAGTCAGTAAAACAGTAACACGATGGATAAGTAAAGTGCTCTCCACGAGGACAGCTGAGATGTCGGTAGGTGAACGGACTATCAAAATCAGAACCACTCGTGGAACACCTCAAGGTGGCGTCTGTTCGCCTCTAATGTGGAGTCTGGTGGCAGATGAACTGCTCAACAGGCTGACAGCCTTCGGCATACACTGCGTAGGATATGCCGATGACATTGTAATAATAGCAAAAGGCAAGTATGAAGGGATTCTCTGTGACCTGGTACAAACTAGCCTTAAAATCACCAGTGAATGGTGTCGATCGGTGGGGCTGAGCATCAACTCCGCAAAAACCACGATTGTACCTTTCACTAGGAAGAAAAAATTTCGAACATGAAAGACATCCACTTGGATGGAACAGTGATCGAACGCAAATCAGAAGTTAAATACTTAGGAATAACCCTAGATTCAAAACTTCTGTGGAACAGACACATAGAACTGACAATGAATAAGGCAACAAGAGCCTTAATGATATGCCGGAACCTGGCAGGTAAAACTTGGGGCTGCAACCCAAGTATACTACGATGGCTGTACGTCAGTATAGTAAGACCTATGGTAACGTACGGGGCAATAACCTGGTTCCAGAAGGTCGCTAAAGTTACAATCAGGAATACCCTTGACAAGTTGCAACGGCTGGCATGTGTATGCATCACCGGAGCTATGAGAACATGCCCAACTGCGGCCCTAGAGGTAATTTTAGACCTCTCCCCCTTACACAAGTGGTGGAGGGAGCACCCTTGCGGCTATGCACAGACTGACCAGGGCGGGGACTGGAAGGGGCGAGACTCCGCACCAGAGAGCATGGACATCTCAAGCCGGGCTCTCCCCACTTCTAAGCCTACCGAATGATGAAATGGTCAAGGAATATAGCTTTGAAAGGAATTTCCACACCAAGCTAAGCAATAAGAGAGTGGGTAGGAGAACACTCCACGTACTCCCTAAAAAAAACACTATCAAGTGGTATGTGGACGGTTCTAAAACCGATAAAGGAACAGGTGCAGGCATATTTGGGCCAGGAACCAAATATTCCGAGCCAATGGGGACATACCCCAGCGTCTTCCAAGCGGAGATCAATGCCATTGGAAGATGTGCTCAACTGAACCTTGACAGGAACTATCGGAAGCAGAGCATTGCAATTTTCTCCGACAGTCAAGCAGCCATAATGGCGCTGAGCTCTAACACGATCAGCTCGAAATTAGTCCGGGAATGTCTTGATAGATTAAACAACCTGGGCAAGAATAATAGGGTTGCACTATACTGGGTACCAGGACACACTGGAATCAGAGGCAACGAAGAAGCTAATTCACTAGCAAGGAAGGCCGCTACAACTCCGTTTGTGGGACCTGAACCGTTCTGTGGTATAGGGACGAGCACCTACAAAAAAGAACTTAAAGATCGGGAAGAGAGGCTCAGAGCATCCCTCTGGGAGAACCTTCCTGGTCTGAGACACTCCAAGATCTTCCTTGGAAGTTACAATAAGCATAGAGCAAAAACTTTGCTGGAACTTAACAGGAATAGATTGATCCTTACAGGGTTCCTTACAGGGCACTGTCACCTTGGTGAACACATGGCAAGGATAGGTCTAAAACAGAATAGCGACTGCAGGTTCTGCGGGGCTGAGGATGAAAATCCGGAACACCTGACATCTTACTGCACCGCCATCACAGAAACCCGAGCCAGTCATCTCGGTAAAGACGTTATAGACGAAGAAGATATACCTTCTCTGAAACCATCACAGCTAATGCAGTTTATCAAAGCTCTTGGACTGGATGGGGAGCTTTAGGAGCGGGTATAGCCCCAGCAGCCTACAGCTCACGCAAGGGGGCACAATAGATCAACAGGTCGCAGTGCAATATCACCCTCTTTTTAAATCTAAATCTAAATCTACATCGTGTACATGGCAAACGTATGTATGTATGTAAGTACATACGTGTACATAAATATATCTGGGGTTATCGAATTTCATCTTAAGACATATTAACATCTCATTTAGTCCGGATATTGGGAACGAACTCGGTGTGAGCTCGATATGACTATCAGAATTGACAGTTGACATGTTACCGCAGGCTTAGGCAAGACCATGGCAAGACGTACGCAAACACCGTACCTCGTTTCTAATGATTGAATCTTCGAGAATACTTATTTAGTTTAAACATCGCCGAACAGATCTATACCTGACACATCATTAGAAACGTTAACAACAACGGGGTAATTATTTTAGGAAAATGAAATCCATTTACAGAGCTAACAGAAAATTAAAAATTTATTAAATGCTTAGTTTTAGTATACGTACTTCTTCTTTGTAAAGGTAACATCACGTGTTCCAGCGAGTGCAAAATAAATGAATATAAAGTCAAGATATTGATCTTTGTTTAGAGAATGTGCAAAGCTTATAATTGAGTATATTATCTTTCATTATTTAAAAGTTTTTGCTATTAATGTTTTGTCTGTTCTGATGCTAATAAATACAAACATTCGCTTTGAGTCTAGAACAAACATCCTTCCACAACAACAGTACTTCATGTCTGTGAATTTGGTTTCCCATTTTCGGAAAAAAAAATATGCCACTCAATAAAAAAATTTTAAATGTGGGGCTACATTCATTTTAATGCCTTGATCAAATGTGTACAATTATCTACCCGTTAAATGTCAAACAGTTGTCTATGTGAATGAATTAATTAATTGGGATATATAGTTAGAGAATCATTTATTTTTTACAGTACATAAAGAACTTTTTAATTCATTTTTTCTGCGTATAGATGCTTTTGCCGTGTTGTATATTAAGCTCCCAAAAATTGCAAACGATTTCTGCATATATTGATTGCAGTAAATATTAAAGCAACGTGAATAGTATCTTACTTAAGTAAACCTGTATTAAGCATCAAAATAACATCCATCTGTTTATCCGAAAATAGTTACTATATCAAATTCAGGTCAGGTAATCGTTAAATAATTTATCTCCTTCATACTGAAGTTAATTAAGTAATCCATGCACTGAAAGCGAACATGCATACAAGTGTATTACATATGCACATACTTATGTATAACAGTGTACGGTTCATTGGTTCAGAAGATGAATATCCTACCTTAATGTGTGTAGATATGGGATAACATTCTCTGGAATCTTCGATTATTGCTCTAACTAGTCTTGAAATGCTCAAGGCCATGCCCCAAGAACCACACTGCTTAAGACGATTCACTTCTTCGGCGCTGGAATATAAATATGTACGTCAATAGATAAATACACTCATAAAATAATAAGATTTTCTTTATGAATCGATGGAATGATATATAGCGTAGGTATATGTAAGTAGGTACTTTGATTACGCCTTACTCAATAGAGATGGCATGTCAATATCACAGTGAGGTTTTTCTTTAGAAACACGTATGTATGTATATACACTTCAGAGGAATTGTGTTTTATTAAATTGCCGTTAATTAACTAATTAATTAGCCTTAATGTTTAATATAACACATTAACTTTTGTATGGATACAAAAGTTCTGACTGGTATTATATTATCCTTACAAGAAACGATTGGAATTGAAGGTATATGTATGTAATATAATTTAATATAATATCTTCAATCTTTTTCACGGATAGATAAGTAGTGGGAAATAATAGAAGTATGCAGTACACCTTTTTAATTTTTAAAGTAAAATGCGACATATTTTATAAAATTTGGTTTTACATTAACGAAATTAGTAATACCAACACATAAATAAAAAAGCTTAATAAACTTGAATAATATTTAGAGTATTATTAACTATTAAAATATTCTTATTGTGTCATTTACTCTGTTTGTCGATTACTTTTAATAAACTGTTTTGTCGTATATTTCTAGAGTTTATAGGTTAACGTAGAGCAAATTTACACGACTGTAAAAATATGTTTATACGGTTTTTTGTGTAAATTAACAAAGTTGATGTCACCTCCGGTTGTTCCGGAATGGAATTATATTATTGTTTTCTATTGTCCATATATAATCATAATGGACTCAAGTGCAGTAATCAGCAATATTATCGTAGGAGTACCTTGCTTTTGGTTGGGTATACATCTAATCATCCATATTCTGTGACGTTAATGTTATGACAACCCTATCATAAAATCGGTTACTTTTACTTATTAAACTAGCCTGCTTATTATTGTTTTAAAAGCGCAATTTTAACACTAAACGCAAACACATTTGTGCCTACGTATTAATTATGAAAGTAGATCAATAAATGTATCTCGATCATCTATTAAATCTAAGAATTAGCTGTCGTATATAAATGATGCTCGTTATCTGATATGTAGTACTTATATATATAACCGGTTGATTTTATGTTTGTTAGTAGTAACTTAAGCACTGAGTTCACTTCATTCCTCAAAATGGACAAAGGTAAGTTAGACTTAGTATTGAATTATGCATTATTTAATAGAGTACTTAATGTTTGCAGCCCTGATTTTTTTATACTTTTCCTGTCTCTTGGTTGTGGCTACTGCTAGTAAGTCTAGTTTAAATTGTCTTTGTTATTTATACAAATATTTGAAAGTTTGGTTTATTTGGAATTGGAACAATTACATGGGTTTTTGTTTTCAGACCTAATCTGCCCTATCGGCGAAACATCTCCAACATATTTTCCTCATGAAACCAATTGTTCACTTTATTATCAATGTTCAAATGGCGTACCTGTTTTAATGGAATGTTATCGAGGATTGGTTTTCAATCCTATTATTAATGTTTGTGATTATCCTAGACATGTACCAAGTTGTAGCTCTTGATAAGTACAATATTTGCAGTGAAATTTTATAATAGTATATGATGATGGTTCTTGTGAAACATTGAGTTTATTGGAATAATACTGAAAGTAGTAATTGTCTATTTGTCAATTATATAAGATTTTCATGTCATTAGTTGTAAATATACATAAGTAATTACTATCATTTATTGCACATTATTACATAAATTGACATCCATTATTAGATTTATTTATTCTTAAATAATATAATTGTTGTTATTATAATTTATTATATATGTATGATGGGAAATAAAGACTATTATTATTATTAATAATATAAATAATATCCTAACTATTTTTTCGAAACTGTATATTTATGATATGGCAAAGTGTCTACCATATAATGTTTCGTCTATCTTTTGACAATCAATTTCGTGAAGCTTGAATAAATTCGAAAGCCACATTTCTGCACCTTCCTAGAAAAATTTGTTAAAGTAATTTCATCCAGAGGCAACGTACATACGTATAAAATAGAAATGTTAGAAAAACTTCAAAACAATTTTCAAGTTGCGGATAAAAATCGCGGTTAAATATCAATGTGTGGTGTAATAGGCAACTCGATTTTGGGACTACGAAGGAACTTTCGCAGCTTTTTACGAAATCATTTAATTATTTTTGAATATCTATCGTTAGAAATTCGACATCATATAATTTTGCACCATGACAGTGCATCAGCAAATAATTCATTTATTGTTTGGCAATATTTAAATAAATCATTTGATCATTGGGTTGGAAATTGATGGCAGTTATTAAGATCAACTAGGCCACCTAGCGTAAATTCATTGCATTTTTTTTTTGGTTGGGAGCTATTAAAAATGAGATGTTTGATACGCTATCGATTGATCTGCAAAATTTAAAATAACGCGATGTATACACGAATCTTATAACGCAACAATGCAAAAGGTACGCAGTGATTTAGTATGAAGAGTACACCTGCAGTGAAAGATCACATCCAATTTGAATTTAAGAGGGTGGGTAGGATAATATGGACGGTATGAACTCAAGTTAATTTTAACAACTTTAATTATTACTAACTCGTAAATAATACGAGTACATATTACGACGACACGTTGTTGATTGTTCGCTACAAATCTACACCAGCCTACCAGTCTTTCACGTTCTATTATGTCTATGCATTGTGCATAATAGGCGCGAAATTTAAAATATTTCAAATACTCAGCATGCCGCTGAAGCATTGCTTTCAGCACATCACTCACTTGGTAGTCGTACTACCTTTGATACAGGTCGTTTGAAAATTCCCGCCTTTGTACGAACTGTAACTAATTCTCACATGCCCGTCCCTTCCAGGATGAAGTTGATGCAAGTATTCTTGCGCCCATCGATCCCAGAAATGTTGCTGCGTTTGTTGCACCGTTTGCCACCTGGTCAGTCTATTGGTATTAGTCTCAGTTAGCGAGGATCTCGTATTTGTGATAGTGGAGCAAAGGTCAGAAAATGTGTAGGATATAAGGCTAAAATATCTGAAGGATCGTCATAAATTGGTGTAAGGGGTCTAGAGTTAACGTAACTTTCAATAGTTATCAAGAGTGTGTACATTTCTTTAAATATTAACCTAGCTTCTCCAACTACTCTTTTAATGTGGTATTTGATGCTCTTAATGCCACTTTCCCAAAATCAGCCGAAATGTTGATGGAATGATGTGCCACTGTATCGATTCCTTTGCCAGAATTATACTTAATTCGTCATTGCGCTTGGTTAATTGGTTTTGTAAATTTATCAACTCGTTATGGGCTCCCTGGAAATTAGTTACGTTGTCGCTGTATATATTTGCTGGTTTCTGTGGTATAGCTATAAAGCGTCTAAAAGCCGCCATAAAATTACTCGTCGATAGTCGAGAAACTAGTTCCATATAAACGACCATTGTCGTCATGCAAATAAATAATACTATGTAAGACTTCTCAATAAAGATGCCTTTCTGATATTGCTTGACCTTACAAAAAATGGTCCTCCGTAATCAACTCCTACATTCATAAAGGCATGCACACCTCCTACGCGATATTTAGGTAAATCGCCCATCAGCTGATCGTGTTGAATTTAACCTAATTTAAGTTTGTAACATTTGCGGCAATTATGTATGATTGTTTTTGACTACACATTGCGTCCATTTATTGACCAATACGACTGCCTAAAATGATTTAAGAGTGTTTGTGTTCCCGAATGTAATGTATCTATGTGCGCTTGATGAACAATTAGCTTAGTGATAATGTAATTTGCTAGTAATATAATTTGTTGCCTTTGTGAATAGCTAAGATTAACATTTTGTAATCTTCCTCTAATTCGTAAAATTCCATTAGCATCAAGGAATGGTGTAAGTGATCTTACTTTGCTCTTTGCGGGCAGGTCATCATTGTTTGTCGAACATTGCAACTCTCTGTTGAATTCCTCTAATTGAGCTCTTCTTATCAAAACGTCTAATGAATACTTCAATGATCTCACTTATAATGGACCGTGTCGTCTGGTACGATCAGGATCACTTTAACATTGATGATTTTCAAAACTCTTAAGCCGCTTTCTGATGGGCTAATTTCTTACTTTAAGGGCCGACTTCCTTTGCTGGATTATTTCGTAATTCTAAATTAATGCAACAAATAATTTTCAATTAAAGATCTACAGTTAATGTGATTTACCAAATCCCCTAGTAATTCACCCTGGACAAATGATGTGTAATTATTATTATTTTGTTGGTAATTTGTTATATAGCGCGCCCACCTAGTGCGCGGCAGTCCAATATCCTTACTCTTATAATAAGAGTTTTTTAATTGTATTGACGTATTCTACACTATTTTAGTTCATAGAATAAACAGATTATTATTTTTATTATTAAGAATAATAAAAAGTAATCTTCCAATTAATTATTGGGAGTAATAAGAACTTTATGGATGGTATGACCACCAGAAACCAAAGAAAATTTTTTTTTTGTATAAACGAATAAAAATCGGTTTGTTACAAACTAAACATATGTTGTATATGAAATATATTATTGCTGTCAAGAAGCGATTGTAATAATCGACATTGTTATTTTTGTCCATAGATGTTGGCAAATACAAACACTGGACGTGATAAAAAAATCTATCTCATATCTGAAATATGTCAATTTCGAAATGAATCATGTAACCAATGTCAAATTTTTAACATTGAAACCTGATATCGATAAATTCCGTAAAACAATTATGTAAACCATATTAATATGAAATGAATCCATTATAAATATATCAAGCAATTTCGAAGGGAAATTTGTAATACTAAAACTACTTTGAAATTTTGATATAAAACCTAATTTTCTAGTAAGCACCAACTATCAATTTTGATTCAGTGTTTTGCACAGAAATATAATTCAATTAATAGTATGGATAGTATTTATTATTATTACTAACGATTACCGCAATAACTTTCTAGATTTAGTTCACGGTTATTAATCTATCATATCTAACCTTCTCAGTTTAGTTTACTTAAACGTATGATTTTACTAAAAAGTATTTATCAGGATTTCAATGCTGATTGTAATTGAAGATAATAAACAAAATAAACTGCTACGATGAAGGAGAAATTCATATTTTTTTTGTAGGTAGAAATCAATTTGTTTTATTTATAATTATTTTAAATAAAATATATGTAATCAGCGCAATTTATAATATTCCAAAAAATTATTTCGGAAGATAATATCTATTAAAATATTATACAAGGTCCGGCAGAATAAATGCATGGATTTCGAACGTCTACTGTTTGTGGTGAGGATGGAAGAGTGTGGCGGCACTTTGCAGATAGACTTAAAAAGTTTCAGTATGTCTTGTTCAGGTGAGAAACGTGCGTTCGTTGTTAAAACTTTTTTAAAATAGTGGCTCTGCCTCTTTGACACAACTAGCTTTGAGACTACTACTAATCTTCGTATTGTATTCAGTACCAGATCACAATGCAATTACTCGTTTGGTAGTTGCCTTTCGGACAACAGGTTCAACAGTCAAGAAAAAACTTCCTGGTAGATCAAGAATGTTTCGAACTTTAAATGTTGTTGTTAACACAGAACGTTCAGCGATCGCTGCGTCGTTTGTCATTGTAACAAGCGGCAGCTGTCCAATTGACAGAAGAAAGTGTGCGGCTAATGTTACATCCAGACCTTAATGTTAATTATGTAGATGATATAGTATCATCATCTAGATAATGACGACATAGTATCACCTACATTACACAAATTTGGAACTGAGTAAAATACTGGATGAAGAGCTATGGAGAACAGTTGACAGAATCAGTTATGAACATTCACAATACTAGGGCTGGGCGTTACCAACATTTTTGGTATCGGGTATCGATACCAATCGAGGTATTAATACTTACCGATGTATCGATTCCGTGCAGGATATTGATTTTGAGTACTGGAATCGGTTAAGTATCAGTAGGTATCGATCCTTGGGAACCGATACCTTGGTATCGATACTTGGGAACCGATACCTTGGTATCGATACTTGGGAACCGATACCTTGGTATCGATATTTGGGAACCGATACCTTGGTATCGATACCTTGAATCGATACCCCAAATTGATTCCTTGAATCGATACCTTGGTATCAATACCTAAGACTGGTTTGTAGGTATAATTTTTTTCATGTTGATTTCAATAATTATATTCAATAACATATTTACGGCATCAAATGTACAATATTATGGCTTTTTCATAACAATTATTGTTATTGTATGCGAATAATTAGACCTACCCTCATTCATTAATATTTAAGTCAATATATGAAAGCTACTTTCATAAATATTTGTCTAAAAATGATTTTTACGATACCGTAGTTGTTTGTTGTTTGTTGGTATCGATTGTATTGATTCCTAGGTATCGATTCCAAGATGCCGATACCCAGGATTCCATATCGATACCGATGTTATTCAAGGTATCGGCGAATCGATACCAATAATGGTATCGAATACTGGACGATGTATCGATATTTCGCCCAGCCCTACACAATACCAGTTCAACTCAACAACGCAGAAACACAAAAAGAAGTTCGACAAACTCAACATTAAGAAGTCAAACACACAACCAAAACTATATATCAAGAAAACAGTAATTAACTTATTAGAACATCAACTTACAGAGGAAGATAAGAAAGTCCTAGCAAAGGGATTGAACTTTGCAGTTGCTCCCACCAAGATATCCAAGAAAGAAATTATCACCCAATTTGAATCTGCCATAAGAAATCTACCGACTAAAGAGGCAGAAGAAATCAGACATGAAACATGTCGATTATTATAAAAAGTCAAACCACCGTCAAGAACTATCACTGAAGGTAAAGAGAAAGCTTTGCAGGACCATCGCAAGAACAAAGACTTGATCATCGTACGAGCCGATACAATAAACTGTAATAATGATTGGAGAAGACTAGAACTAGAAGATATGTACGTACACTTCTGACGATGGGCCACTACAATAAAATAGTTCCTACTAACACGATTGAGAGACAAATTAGGAAACCCATCAAGGAATTATCTATACCCAAAGAAGAACAAAGACGGCTACTTTCTTCGGAGAGTCGACCACCATGACTATACGGGTTACTAAAGGTCCACGAAACAGAAAACCATCTCAGACCTATCGTCAGTACTTGTGGATCTCCCACCTACGTATTGGCAAGATATGTTGCTAGGTAACTCCAGCAGTTCACTGAACTGACGAACAACTATGTGAAGAATTCTGAGCAACATCGCGACATATCGGATGGCAATAGAGGCGAAGGGGGAGGATGTAAGTCAATAAGAACCAACAACATACGCATACCTACCATACATCGTCATTGAATAACTGACAAATTAAAGAAAACGTTAGATAGAAAGAATGTTACAACACGGTTTAACACTGTCAAGAAGATAGAGCCAGTTATTCCCACCGAAAAGTGATCAGCTGCTTAAGCTACACACCAAAGGCATATACGAACTTGTATGCAATTGCAAAAAACGTTACACAAGAACAGGGCAGACAGGAAAAGTATCCAGTGCAGAATAAGAAACTCTGACGGGATACTCAACGTGGATATATGGAAAGATCTACAGTAGCTAAACACCTATTTCAAGATGGGGACTATCGCATTAATTATCAGAATGTAAAAATCTTAGCAGTACCATCAGAGATTGATATGGGAATCACTGGAAATTATAAAGAATCCAAGTAACTTCAACCGAGAAGATGGATACAAACTGACTAACACCTGGCGAATAACTTTACAATATCGTCGATGTAACCACAAGACCGAAACGGATGCAGCTCATCCAACTGTAACGAAAAGACGACGCAAAGAAGAATAACTCTCCAAAACTTTGTCTGAAGATGATTGGTCCCTAATAGATCGCATTTCTTCTATCCAAGCTCAAAGATCCTCAGAACGCATAAAGGAAAATCATAATTCGCAAATTTCAATTGCTTGCTCCAAATAATAAGAAAACCGTAACCGATTCATCATCAAAAACGGTCAAAAATCTATTATCACACCCTCTGTCGGAAGCTGAAACTCTAGTATTATCCAAAGGTTTATATTTCTCTGCGATTCCCAAAAGCATTCCAAAAGAGGACGTCATATCCTTGGTAGAATCATCCATTCGCACACTCCCTAAAGGAAATGCCGATATTATTCGTTTTGAAACAGCCAAACGTATTTCTTCTGCTAAACCACCTAAGCCAAACTTGTGTAAAGTAGACCGTCAGCCCTAGGTTCTCTCCGCGCCAATAAAGATATAGTCATTCTTCCTGCTGACAAAGGAAACACAACCGTCATTCTAGACAAGTCTCAGTACGTGGCCAAAATATCAGATCTCTTACAAGATGGTAGCTACATACCGTTGTTGCCTTATCCCACTTCGAAATTTGAACGGCAAATCTCTTCATTAATTAAATCCTCTGACATTCCTCCTGACATACAGAAACGGATACTGCCCAAGGAATCCAAGCCACCTAGGTTGTACGGTCTTCCAAAAATCCATATTGCAGAACCTCCCTTTTCGGCCCATAGTTAACACTATAGATTCGCCCACCTATAGCGTGGCCAAATACCTCGCTCATACTATTAAGAAATACACGAGCAATGCTCCTTCCCACATTCTAAACTCATCGCACTTTGTTAAACTCATTTCTGAAATCTCTATCGAACCCGAAGATCTTCTTGTCAGTTTTGATGTTATCTCACCCTTCACAAAAGTGCTTGTCGCCGATTCGGTCGCTTTAATCCACCAATTATTGATCCAGGACAACCAATCCCCAGACTTAGCAAGTTAGTCAACAAATGCCTTACTTCAACGTACTTTACCTTCCAGGGAAATACTATCATCAAACCTCCGGCGCTGGTATGGGATCCCCACTTTTTCCAGTTGTAGCTAATATCTTCATGGAGGCATTTGAGACCACTGCTTTGGAACATGCGAATTTAAAACCCAAAACTTGGTTAAGATACGCGGACGACACCTTCATTATCTGGCCACATGGTAAAAACACTGTGCCTACCTTCTTGGATATCCTCAATAGCCAACATCCCGACATTAAGTTCACCATCGAGATTGAGAATAACGGTTCTCTACCTTTCTAGACGTTTCGCCACTAATGAATAACTTCAGGTTCTCTCTACCTTTCCTTGATGTATTAGTTACTCGTCTACCAAATGGTCGTTTAGGTCACTCCGTGTACGGGAACCCCACACCTACCGACCGATATCTTCATGCCAGCTCACATCATCACCCAGCACAAAAGCAATCGGTGATCGGCTCTCTAGTACATCGCGCGATCTCAATTTCCCAACCCGACAAGATCGACAAAGAATTGAAACATGTGAAAATTGCTCTTCTACAGAATGGCTATACCTCCGGCAACATACAAAGGGTCATAAATAGTACATTCATCCACGATCTCCTAAGCTAGCACTAGAATCTACCAGAATCTAGTAATCAGCTAAGTACCATCGTTCTCCCCTACATACATGGCGTTACAGATCACATCGGTAGAATTCTTCGTAAGCAAAATATCCAACCCATCTTTAAACCTTTAAACAAGATCTCCCAAATTCTTCCGTCGCCCAAGGACACTCGCCCTGCTCTCTCGCATAAAAGGATTTACAAAATTCCCTGTGACTGTGGCTCAGTGTACATTGGTGAAACTGGACGTTATATTCAAACTAGAATTAAAGAACACCAACGGTACGTTAAGTCGCGTTCTTCAATACACTCAACCTTAGTCGAACACTTTATTGATACGGGTCATAAAATTTGTTTTGATCAGGTATCTGTTGTAAGCAAGTCTCATCGCTATTTTCCATGAAAGGTAAGGAAAGCTATCGAGATCCAGAGACATCCCCAAAATCTCAATCCTGATATTGGTTACCCACTCACCAGTATTTCGAAACCCGTCCTTTCCGCTTCTTCGACCCGTACTCACTGTTCCGCATCGTTACCTCGCGCTCACCGTTCTGTTTCCCTGCCCCCACACGTCCACCTTCTCCTTGCTAGAAGGTTTTCGCCTCTAGCGTGGTTGACACGTCGAGTTACCGTGACTTTCTGGCGCCCCGCACCTAGTTTTGCTCCTGAAGAAGCCACTTACATTAGTGGCGAAACGTCGAGTTTGAGTAAGTTGTTTATATATTTTGTGTAGTTTTCATTTCAATTTTTGTTTTATTTTATTTTGTATTGTATATATGTACTTTACTATGACGCGGTCAAAACCCGGAAGCCCTCATAACAAGAAATAAGGTATATAACGAGCAGCAGAAAACAACAACAGCAGGCTTCAGAAACCTTCTGAAGAAATTTCAAGAGAAAACTTATCTACGCGACAACACCTGGAAGAGTTCAATGCAGTAAAAACAGTAAAATCCTACGCTCAACTACAATTACCAGCAGAAAATGCTCATGAACATGAAACCCCTCTGCATAATTAATGAGTGACAGTTTGGGTGATGGTTTCTGCATTTGGAACGTGGGTGTTTTTGAAGGGAACGGAGTTGCTCTTAAAATGACATCCGTTCACAGCTTAATGGTGAAATATAGTTTCAACAGGATGGGGCCACAACTAGCATATCATAAGTCCTCGTGTAAGTTTAAAATCAAGTGTTTCTCGGTCACTCTATTTCGCCTTTCGCGGTGACTTATCATGACTGCCGCAGCTAATTCAAAGAAAAAGTGGGTAGCAACAGTCCGCTAATCACCGCTGTCTTGAAATAAGCAATTCTAGCGGAAATGATAAAGATATCGCCTGAAATTATAGAGCGCGTTATGCAAAACTTTAGAAATTGCCTAACCAGGAATATTGCAAACGCGACACGCTATTTGGACGACATCATTTTTGATAAATAAACTTTACAAACATTTTTCATTTTCTCTCCTTGGAAACCCATGCATTTTTTTTCTGTCAAGCTCAGTTAATTATGGGGATGAGTTGTTAATTATGATCATAATTTTATTAAATTAAATTAAATTTGTGATTCTGATTATACCTAATTAATATTATTCTTTCCAAAGTTTAGAAGCATTCAAAATTGGTCTCCATAACTTTAACAAAGACTGAAGTTGCTTCTGCGTGGGCACGCAGTACATATTTAGATCGACCAAAATAGTTCTTTTGGAAAGGATTTTATTTGTTCAGCAACGTTAAGAAAGAACATACATATGTAAAAAAATAGTTTTAAATAATTTTTTGGGGCCTTGGTAGAGTACATAAAAATATGTTAAAACATGTGTATGTATATGTTATGTTAAACCCAAATATGCCTAACGTCCTATGGAGTTATAAACGGGGATAGGTGTATGATAACATTACAATATTTTGAAAGATGTCAAAGATATGAAAACAACGAAGAGGGATCATAAGATACTAAAGTAGAAGAAGATAAAAGTATTGGTATACTTACTTGGAATGACAATATTATTTAAGCATTCATCCACTTCACATAGTGAAGAGGTATTCGCAAGAACTGAAGACAAAGATTTTTGTAGAAGAGCTTCAATGATTTATCTTTATAATTAAAGTATGGGCGACGTTGATATTGCTAACCAAAACATCGGGATATACAAAAATTAGAGGAAAGAAATGTATAGATATTATTATTCACAATGTGTAGCATTCTATGGACAAACTAATAGATATTTGGATCTATTGCACTTCGACTAGCGCGTAGCAACCACAATTTTATATTTACGTAAAGCAAATGTACAGGAAGGAATGTATAGGGAGACCAAGTTCCCAGAGTCGTATGGTTGTCTACCGTACGACAAAATTGATCATTTGGTAATATCACAAGTCAAAAGTGTGGTGTTAGATTACATGTGAAAGTTTTACCACAAAGATGCCCGATGAAGTATGGCACAAAAATTCTTCTATGATATAATAATATGGCGTCAAAAGACGTATAACGTGACGTGTATAACCCAATTATTTTGGAATGGATTATAAGTATCTCGATGTTGAATGTTAAAACAATGTATAATGTGTTCTGTACAAAATATCTTGATTCCAAAACTACTTAGTTATTACATGAAGTACTTTAATAAGAATTTCACACTTCACTTTAGCAGGCGTCAAGTTGGCAAGTGCAGAAAGTGTGACAAATTGTCCTTCAAAATTAGAAGTAGGTCTTTTGAGGAATTAAAAAAAAGAGTGCTGTTGCTGAAACGTTGATAAATATCTGGCGGAAAAAAATTACATTCTGCAATGAAGAAAGCCTATCTGCATTGTGCTTCGACTACGTGCAAAAGCTGCAAATACCCTTAACTCCTGTATAAGACCTATTTTACGACCCTCTTGCTGTAAAGGGCCCCGATGAGATATGTTCATTTTTAATGGGCTTTATAAAAAAATACTTGCACCAAATATCACAGAATTGCACTTGTTTTCGGGTAACAGTTCTACTCAACGTTAAAAAAACATATATTGGCCTGTGTGTGTATGGCTCTCATATAAACAGGCCGTTTTGACAAGATAGAGGCTTCCATTTGATAATGCGTAACTAAAAGATAAGAGTTCATGATATATATCAGTATACAGAAATTATTGTTAGTATTGTAAAACTCACAAAGCAGGTTCATTGTACAAGAAATCAAAGACCAAGATGTATTAAAGTATAAATTCTGGTGGAGTAATTGTCAACTGTTAACTCTGTCCCAATCGTTTATGTAATTCAACGAGAGACATAAGAGTGCGATTCTCAATAGCAAAATTCTATCATATTATATGGTATACGATTTACTAAAACATGGTTATGTTATTACAGGTGAGTTTATAAACGGCTTCATCTTACATACCTTGCAAGTGTGACAGTTGACTTTGACGAAAATCGACCAGTATTAGAAAGTAAAATACAACATCTAACGACAATGTATGGATATGAGCCTCATAAAGCCTTTTAAGAAGAAATATAATCTTTATTAATTTCTGAAAGGAATCAACGCTAACCTACAAAAGTATTAACAAAGCAAAAGTTACATTAGGTTAATATTCATTATTAAAATTACGTTTAAGTGAATTTTTTCAAAATGTATTTTTGAGTTGTATCCTCATCTTGAATAAGATTTTTTGTGAAGTTTCTAAGTTATGAATATCTAACCTTCACAAAAGTTTTGTCAATGCTGCTTCAATATTTGAATAGTGCTGAGTATGGTTTTCGATTTCTCCAAAATTTACGAAAAGTGACTTACGTTGGTAACAACCGTTGAATCTCAGATTTAATTTCAGATAATGATTTATTAAGTGACTTACGTTGTTTACTAAATAAGCGGTTAATTTGTATATTTTAGGATGTACTGTAATGTGCACCATTTTTAGAAAACACCCATCTAAAAAAGGGTTAAAAAATTCACTTTTGTAACTAGCAAATACAACCATCAGTATATTCTTGCTATATATGCCGTGTTTATTTATGAAGGCAAAACATTTATTAAATTATTTTTATGTTTTTGAAATTGATTTTCAACCAATGTTCCGACCAAATTTATAATAATGGTACATACATACAAGTCTGATTTAATTTCACATAACTCGTCGATTACCCATAAAAGTCGACGGTGAGAAGCAACGTCCCGTTTCCCCGTCTAAATCGAGTCGCATCTGATTTATGAGTGTCCATATTACGTCGTCGCCTTGTCCTGGCTGTTTCTCTTTTGTTGCCACGCACACTTGATTTATGTGACGTTAAGTAATTGAGAAAGTAACGCGGTGATATTAACAACAATGGATGCTCGCGTCGAAAGAGTGGGTTCTCGTATTATTTATGAAACTTCACTTTCTATTAAATTATATTGTCTATATTTATCTTTTTATACATGTATGTTCCGTGTACTTTGTCAATTATTTATCACCGATCACATATTTTTAAGACTCGTAGTAGTAATAATGGAATAGTAGCATAACTAGCATATAATAACAATTATAATATCCTATCGAACGGTTAGAATGTGAAAAAAAATATTTGCAAGATATCGTGTTAGCCATACATTTACTTATGTACGAATTGTATTTTTTAACTATCTAAATTCTACACAAAAGTATAAAACCCATGTTCCTATAAAATTCTCTCTTTTTTATTCATAGGAAAATTTTTTATTTATGTCAATATTTTAACAAATTTATTAGTATAACTGTTTAACTGCTTTTGTAATGAAGAATTACCTGAGCATAGCTTTTCACGGCAGTTTTCTCATTGAATTAAAATTTTTCGGATGTTTCCGTGTAGACTTAACTTTCCAGTGATCATCTTGTCAGTTTTTTCAAACTGTTTGTCAATATTGATGTTATGGTCTTTTATTCCTCGTTATATAGTACATCCATTTTCTTTTTAAGCTTCGCTGATACACCTGAATTATATTAGGTAATTATTAGCGAATGTAGTCCATCGAACCAAAATAGACACGGGTTAGCAAAGAGGATAAGATATAATAATTTACTATAGATACAATGAGGAACGGAAGATAACACATTTAGTTTTTAGACATCTTCTGAAGAAGAACCACAATCAGCGAACTGCAAAGTTAAAACTTACCTACACAACATCTAAAACACTTTAATACAAACAATTACGTATGTAGCAGTGAAAAACTGATATGTCCTTATATCAAATATTGACTTAAATTATTCAATTAATTATTATTTACTTTTAATGAAATGACACAAAATCGAATAGTCGTCTATAGATATAAACAAAAGAAAATTCTGCGAGAAGATGATGAAGGAGGAAGTGATGGCGTAGATGAAAGATGGGAATATATCAAAGAAGCAATGAAACAATGTGCAGACAATTAGCTAGACAATATGAAGTAATCCAATAATAGAAGATTCTCGCAATGCTTGAATACCCAAGCGTATTATATTATATGCTGGCTATTGCCTGACTCAAAGCATGAGTACAATATAGAGGTAGTGTACAGGGCGGGTCACTAAGTAAGGTAAACGGCTGTATCTCTGATAGTAAAAGTGGTCCAGAGGAATTGCTGGAAATTATTTGCAAGTTCCAGATTTTAGCGCTAGAGGGCGTGACTGCTATGTTGAAATCTAACATTTCTTTTATCACACAAAATCGCAGGATGTGCTAGAACTTTACCACCATTAACTTAACCGTTTAATACCAAATAAGGGGGAGGGGGAAGAAGACCACCTACGTTTCAAAGTTTAAAGTGTCATATTTGCGTTGCTATTCAACGTATCTGAATAATCTTGGACTCGTTTGAAAGAGAATTGCATGGACGTTGATGCTTTGAACAACATATACGTATACCGGTTAGACAAACCAGATACTCGGCATATTGTAAATAGCATTACATGCAGTGGTGAAATATATGTATTCATTAGAATGACGGAGATGGTGATATGACATAGAAGTACGGTGTTGCCAAAGTTGAATTATTGCATTTTGTATTCTCGTATCTGTAACATGCTAATAATTTTCTTATGTAAAAAAATAAATCAAATTCTATAGAAACAACAAGACATCTCGAATTAACAGACATCTTAAAGAAGTTTGCAAAACAAATTATAAGTTGAATTATTTAAATACGAATGAATCGAGGCTGACATATACTTACTGACATAAATCCTAACCACTCTCTCATGGCGTGCCCTTTACATATAGATGCTGGAATATATCAGCATGGCTAGAATCTGGGTTATTCAACATGTATGTTGCACTCATTCGTTTGAAGCAGATAAACTAGAGGTCTTTTTCTGCAGCGGTAACGATTTTCTTTAAAAAATTAAATAAAACGCTGCTATTACATGAATGGATTCTTAAGCAACATTAAATTACTTATACTTTACTGAAAACAGTATCTGGCAATTTCTATCCGTTCTCAAGTTATCGCAAAAAGTATAACCATTAGTATAATATAATCAAATTAGCGGCAAAAAAACAAAATAACGTAACCAATTGAATTAATATAAGGCGGATGACAAAATTCAACTATTATTTTTTTGAAATGTGGCTCTAAAATACAATAAAATGAATTTTTACTGATTATACGAATATTTGGATCTGCTCAAATATTCAAAATTTTATATCAATTATATATTGTACTTCTTACTTTCTATCTGAATTTAGTAACATTTCTCATATACTTCACTTGGGTAACATGTTTCTTTTAGTATGTAGATCTATCTAATGTTATAATTAACGCATAGCGACATTTGAATAGCAAATTGTCATATTTAAAATGTAAAAATAAAATTCAACTCTTCAATGAGATTTTAGATTGTCCCAATCATTTATTAGAAAGTTTGCGCCTAATGAAACTCGTATTTCAATATGCTAGTTTCTATTCCTGTAACTAAAATGCGTTGAGAATTGTTCGAAGAATAGTTTATTATTAGAGCTGACATATTGATGCCACATGCACAGAGATATTTCAAGCGTTATATGGTTTGCGACCGGCAGCTAGGCGTGCGAATGAAAACAATCTTGAATTGCAAATTAGTAGTATGCAATCGTGTAATGTATAAATACACCACGAACGGTGAGCCCACTTAAGCGACCGATGTGGAATAGGTACAGTGCGTAATTTTTTTGTTATAATTTAAATTAAATGTAAAATTGTAGGTGTACGCTGCTGACATATATCAAATTTGCCATATCTCTTTATTATATACATTTTGCACAAATTATCCAATTAATACTCAAATAACATACAATTAAATGTGTGCGTATTTTCACTTGCATGTATAAGGTGCTACGCTCTCTCAATAAAATGCTTTGCGTTGAAACGACATATTATCCTGAGTGTCTCCAATTCCAAAGTATTGCGTATGTATGAACATTAAATGAGCACCTTGCTGAACGTTAGCGAACAATGACGGAGAAATGCTGTGGATGTTACGAACTCCAGGAATCTCATAAATTCTTACAGACAATGAAATTAAACTTCTCTGCGTAGATAGTAGTTGGTATCCAGTTTTATTGTGAAGTCGTGCATAAAAATCCATGAAAAGGTTTAATCCACAAACACATACAAATTAAGGAAAATAATTTTGGATAATGGAAGACGCAGCAAGAGTATCGCACAATTATTGAGTGTTCTCGTAATTGCTTTCTTGTCGAGACTAAAGTTGTTTGGCTGCGGTACAATGTACGGATAATAAAACGAAACATTTTACGCGATACAGTTTACTGTACCAAACGACTTTTTAAAATTTTGTATAGTATGAGTGATAAGAGCTAACGGGTTGAACGTGACAAAGTGGATTTGCTTTCTATATAATACATTGTTTTGTATTCCAATTGTATGTCAATATTTCTTCCAAGTTCTGATAACGTTAGAGGTTATACTTGATCTACATCGAGAATTAACACCAAGACAGGACTTTAGATAAAGCACCGCAATAATGTTTATCTGAAGTAAATGAAAAATTATCACAGGATTTTATATCTGCACGATCAAGAAAGTAAATATCACAGTAAGATTTTATGAAATTCTTGTCTTCTTGAAACGATACCTACCTAAACTAAACAAAATCAACTCGTGGAAGTTGAAATCTACTACACCAATTTATTTGTCAGGCTTTGCTTGAAAGTCTAAAAAGAATATGGGAACTGCTTGGCAGCCACTGCCTTGAATGTACGGCTAGCTATTTAATTAAATTGTAACACCGGTTACAATTATATAAAAAAGAGATTTTGTTTTATTATACAAATAAAACAAAATCATTTATTTTATTTAATTGTCACCGGTGTTAATTGTGATCTACCTTACAATGTGGATTACATACATCTTTAATAGAAATAACATACAATTTATTTTATATGGAAAAACTACAACAGTCAATCAGTGAATTCTGAGTAATATTGAATCTTCGTTGACACAATTCCATATTACTTTAGGTACTCAATAAATCTATAATAGTGATTATTGCAGCTATAAAATCGATTTGAATTCCATATTTCAGATAGCAGTTCCAGATCAGTGGTTTCAAAACTAATCTGACGTCAAAGTTTCGGACAACAAATCCAGATTCGAATTTCCGGATCGGAATCGAGATTCAAGATTCGAGATTTTGGATAAAGCAACGGAGCCTGAACTAAGGGTTCGGATAATGGATCTGGATTTAACATTTAAGACAACTGATTCGGATTTGATAACAAGTCTGGATAATGACACCAAAATGCAGATATTCGGATGGTAAATTATCCGAACCCCAATAATATACGAGGGAGCGTTTATATATTCGCGGAAGGGGGATAAGGGGTGGAAATAAAAAAACTAAATTATTTTTCTTTTTCAATATATTCACCTGCAAGACGGATACATTTTTCACATCTTTCAATTAATTTATTTATACCCTCATAAAAAAATGATTTCTCTTTATCTGCAAAATACGCCGAAACTGCCTCCTTGACTTCATCATCGGCAGTAAATTTTTTACCCCGCAGCTCTTTTTTCATTTTCGGAAACAGGTAATAATCACTTGGGGCCAGGTCTGGACTGTAGGGTGGGTGATTCACAATTTCGAAGCCCACCTTATGCAGGACAGCTAACGCAACGCGGCTCTTGTGGACGGGCGCGTTGTCGTGCAAAAGCAGCACACCTTTCGTCAATTTTCCCCGTCGTTTCTCTTTAATGGCTTCTTTTAGTCGCTCTAATATTGAAGCGTAATATTCTCCGGTTATAGAAACACCTTTATCTTTATAATCAATCAACAATATTCCTTCCGAGTCCCAAAAAACCGTTGCCATGTGTTTCCCAGCTGATTATGACACTTTAAATTTCTTGGGAGGTGCTGTGCCCTTTTTATGCCACTGCATGGAGTCTTGTTTGGACTCAGGTTCATAATGATGAACCCAAGTTTCGTCTCCAGTAACAATTCGACTCAATACACCATCCTTGTTTTCATTACAGAGGTCCAAAAATGCACGCGAACACTCTACGCGCTGTTGTTACTTGGTTGGTTACTTGGTTTATGTTACTTGGTTGACGATAGCTCAAAGACTAACTGTCTAATAACAATGAAACTTCGTATTTATACTAATTATGAGTCGCTGCACAGGCCACGCTCCCAATGCGCCTAATCACCCCCCTACAACTCGCTCATTCCGCGAATATAAAAACGCTCCCTCGTAATAAAATATAATAGCTAAGGATTGTAAGACGCATGTCGCTAGTAATTTATAAATGTCAAATTATAATTTACTTGACAGAAGTTTGACTACAGTTAACACTTTATAACACTTCGTTTATCTATAGATTATATTAATAATTTAGGCACAAACATGCGTTTACAAATTCATGACTATCCAAGACGTAAAGCCTAATTGAATTCATGTTGTGATGAGGTTTTCGTTTAGAATATTTGTCTTGCGATTTTTTTCATTGGATTTGAGAAGCAATAAGATGATTATTGGTAGATAAACCCATAAATTATATTACAATTAAGAAACGACGAAAAGCTCTTTTGAAATTGTTTTACTGTATGTATGTATAACTGTTCTCGTAGTACTTTTCATAAAAAGTAATGCATAAATTTGTATTACAATATTCTTCAGGGCTTCGGCGTGTAATCGCAATTCCAATCGACGTTTCGCTGTCCATGCTGTCAGCTTCTTCAGGATCTGCTATCAGACTCAGTCTGATAGCCTATCCTGTGACTACGCAACCCGGAAGAAGATTCTATTGTACGTGACACCGGCTGTGAAAGCCTACGTAATTAATACATAAATTGTTTCATGCAAGTGTTGTGAATTGCGAATATGATTTGGAATTAAAAATTTAAAATTCTGGTTAGATATAAACATTAGACTGCATATAAACTATAGAATCCCATTTTGCATATATTTACCTATGTAACTTAATTTTGAAATTAACACATTTTAACTAATTGTTAAAATGTGTTAAATTTTACCTTTCGACAACCTGTTTATGAAGTTCCTGCCAATCCTCAGGGTCGTTATCAGTACCCAAATTTGGATTAACTTCACGTAGGCGCACTCCTGACACGCTAACGGCTGACCAAACAGGCACTGAAATTGCAAAAAGCAATTAGAGAACATAGTATGATAATAAACAATTGAAAAATCTATTTGTCTATTGTACCAGTACTAATTTAAAAAACAGAGATTTATTATAATTGGAGAGTACATTATTTTAAGGTCATTGGATAAGTGCAATTTTACTGCAAAAGTTAAAGTAAGAATTTATATGTTCAAGTTATAAGCATGGCAGTCAAAGAACGCTGTATGCCATAGGCGCTATATTCACATAGCTAATTTATAATTTACACCTATGGCACGCAGAACGTTTCAGACGGCTCCAGTTATAAGGTTGTGTATAAAAATATGTAAAGAGTCATTTCCGAAAGTATACCATATGTTGTATACATGTTGGCAAGGGAAGTAAAAAACAGGAAACGGTCAAAATGCATACAAAATACGGTTAGAAAAGATAAGTATTAATTTAGGTTTTTCACTTTTCTATTTTCACGTTCTATTTCCGTCAATAGTACTTCAATAGTATAGCGTTACACAAAATATTTTTTATAATTTTTGTAAAAGGTTTCTACTATACTATATACTATAGGGTGATTTATGAGCTCACCGACAAACTTTGCCATCTGAAAGAGCTTGTTATTTTAACAAAAAAACATTATTGGAACATATGTCCGATTTCAATTATTTAAGGCAATAAGAGACTGCATTTTTTTTTATTTTATAAACACTTAATAAATTGCTCAAATCTCAAAATCATGTGAATAGTTAATTATATTAAGTGTTCAAAATGTCCTCCTCGCACCGATTCGCGTGCATTTCCATTGCAATAACCATACACGAATATGATATCGGCATACTCTTCAGTACTGTAGGCGTACATTTGAAGAAGTAACAGAAAACAACGATTGAATACTTACATTAAACTGACACAGACTTGACAATTGAGTTTGCGCTTCTCTCTAAGTACACTTTGTTTTCTTATTAATAAATCATATCAATAGGCATTATTCCTAAAGTAATAAAAAATTAAAATAAACTGAGAAGTCTTTTATTTCCTTAAATAATTGAAATTGGATATATGTTCCAATAATGATTTTTTGCTACAATAACAAGCGCTTTCATATGGCAAAGTTTGTCGGTGAACTCATAAATCACTCTGTATATTATACTCATATCATTAGTTAACAATGTTAACCGAGGTATTAGATTGCACTGTTAAACTCCGTAATGGTATCGCAGATGGTTACTGAAGTAAATTTAGCTCTGCCGTTGTAATTTAAAGTAATAAGTTATAGGTACATCACGTTTTAGTTGTATGTGGCTATACGTGTGTACAAGTGTTGTGTATACGACGATCATTTGAATAACATCCACTTGTGAATACTAGTGCTGTCGTAAAAAACCGGATACCTAGTTCCAAATTTGTTTACTCGGTTCTGTTCGGCTCCGGTTCCAGAACCGGTTACTGCTCTAGAAACTGGTACCCGATTTCGGTTTTAGAACCGGATACTTGGATCCGGGTTCTAGTATAAACAATCAAGAATAGAATAAAATAATCAATAATTTTTTATGATAACTATTAGTGGACACTTTAGAATAGAATGTAATGTGCATAAAAATGGACAAAATGTGAATACAATTATGGGAGATGTTTTTTATAACCGACTATGGATATACCGATCTCGAAACCGGTTTCGAGTAGTCGGTTTTGGAATCGGTTTCGAGTAGTCAATTGGACCAGTTGGAACCAGTTCTGGTTCTAGAATGGATTTCGAGTATTTGGCTCTAGAACCGGGTACCGTTTAAAATTTCGGCTGTGCGTAAGAATATGTGTACGCGCGGGCTCTTCATGCAGGTTCCTCACGCACATAATTATATCATTGGCATCTACGGTGTTAGTCTGCATGTTGTGTAGCCTGCAATTCTTAGTCGTTTAGTAGAAATGACTGCAGATATTCTTCGTTAGTTATGTAAGTTAAAAATGACCTAAGTAAAAGGAAAGTACAAAAATGGGCAGAACTGTTGAACAAAGTTCTGAACAACGTCTATAAATGAATGGCGCTCTTGATCCACGGTGATCTGGTGCAGGCAATTGACATCAAAATTCAAGCAGAACATTCAAAATTTACAAGGTGTCGTTAGAATTCCCACAAACATACCTTTCACACAAGATTAATTAATTTTTCGAATAAAAGATTGAAAGTCAAATTCAATTATTATTATACAGGGTTATTCACCGAAGGTCCGTTAGAACATTTCGATGTACCTGAAATCCTACAATTCTGAAAACTTGCAATTGAGGATAATGTCATCTGGTCTCATTGGCGAAATTATTTACGCTTTTGTATCACTTCCGGTTCACCGGAAGTTCACATAACTTCTTAATTTAAGTAGCATAGTATCTTTTTTATAAGTTTTTTAGATCGCTCATGCAATTGTGCATCAAAATTTATTAAGGTACGTACCTTATACCCAAAATCAGCTGTTTTTGAGTTATTCAATTTTTTTCAAAAATAGGGTTAACTGCAACGTTATGTTAAAAAATCTGTATTTATGGCACCATTGCAGGTGAATTCTTGATATTTGACATGGTACTAGCTGGAAAACAGCGCAACAAATCGACACCTTCACAATTATGTCTATATATACAAGGCCGTCCAAAAGTAACGTTCATTTTAACTAAGTTCACTTCGATGAAAGTCAGTAAAAAATGGAACCGCATATATATTATTGCATATTTCAATACACTTAATAATTCTCTATCATTCCTGATTAGATATATTACCTTGTATTTTTTACGGTTTTTGAGTTATAAGTGCTTTTTTGGTGACAGTCCGAAAAATATTGCAGCAGTGGCCGTTTCCATTCAAGTAATTTTGCAAATTTGTGTCGCCTTCCACGTTCCTTTCATCTCAATTTCCAACGTTCTTACTACTGTTTCATGGTGAGCGCTTCATATCCTATCTTTGCCTGCTGTGGTATTTTCTTTCCACTCAAGCCATTTGTTGTCTGAACTTTTCATATTTCAGACCGTCGCATTTTCACATCTATTCGACAATAAAGAATGAATTGCGGACATCAGAAGTCGGTGGTTACTAGCCATTGGGCCTCTTATGTTAACCATGGGTCTGCCCAGCAGTATCTATTGTATTTAATGATTTTATAGCACAAGTAATCTTATTGTCGAACTCAACCTCGTTTTTTTAGATATCATACATTTATCTACTTTCATGTTTATCTGCATCGGCTTTGACTTTCATTTAATTGTAGGAAGCATTTCATAAGCCTTCTGAACACTAATAGCCGTTCGGCATTTTACAAGCAACTCTTTAGTTGACATTTTAGCAACATTTGACTAACGGTGTATAAGCTAAGCAGTGGTCTTTATTCTCTTCTACCAGATTCTTGGGTTAAACAATTATACATTGTTCCTCCATCTTTTGAATCTACTTATTATGACTATGAAACAGGAGCCCGATTCTATCGGTCTATGTTGTATGCGAATTTTGTATAAATACACACATTTCAATCGACATTTTAGTCGATTCACATCCGTCATAAACCGGCAGTCAGTTAAGAACCTTGTTCTAGACTGCTAATGAAGTTCTGTATCTAATTTATTAGTTCGAGTACAAGGTTCATTATTTTTGTTGCGAACGACTTTACTCCAATGTCAACTATAGAAGTTGTGTCTAAGCTTCTATAATAATAATATAATTTTTTATCACAAATTGCCCAGAAATAAACTTGAGAAACATATGCAAGTTTAGTCTAAGATTTCGTTTGTAGTTTATAAAAACCTATTTAAACTACTGCTAATAGGTACAATTATTTCAGAAATTAAAGCAGGCTTAGCGCATAAGAATTGCAAGAGACTGTAATATCTACGAACACGTCTTAACTCTATTTCAAATCAGCCTATTAAGGGTTATTCCTATACACAAACGGCATGTTAACAAAAACATAAATGCTTATCCCAATGAGATTACAATTTACAGCATTTCTGTTCATGTAAGACATTAATTTAGTTAATGTGATCTGTCCCAATATTGATCGTGACAATGTACCGTTAAAACGGTAATATATACCTGTACGTAATTTCCTTAATTTATATTTGAACGTGTTCGGTATTTATCTGAAGATTTATTGCTCTTAAATAATGAGAATAGCCATATCCAGTAATTTAATTTTGATAAAGTGAATAGTTCGTTAATATGTATCGCTTCGTATTTATGTTACATTACTTGTATCTTACATTCATGGATTTATTATCAGCAGCCACGCATCTTGTTTTAGTCAAACGTCAATTAATCGGTTATAATGCATTTACGTATAAACTGAAGATATAACCACTCAAATGCAATAAATTCTTATAGTTTTAAACGGAATATGCTTCGATATGTTATATTCTCAAGTACTATATCCAATCAATTATGTATACCAGTATGTAGGTACTGTTAGAAATTGCAAAGTATACGCAGTCCTAACTGAGGTACCATTATCCATCTTACTGTTCTGTAGGTAAAGTATATTGGCGTTAATATGATCACCAACATGTTACTTTATCTTCTTTTATTACTTGCTACAAGTTCTAATCTGTTGTCAATATTGATATGAAGCTCGCGTAAATAACAACCAAAAGCAAGGCAAAAATACATTTTGGAACGAAATTTTACTCCAACTTTGCTATTATGACTTCCACAAGGATTGGTTTTCAAATCTAATAATGTAATATGAGTGGATTAGTAATAAACAACGCCTTTTTCAAAACATCCAATAAAGAGAATACATTGAAAACCTACACGGAGTTACAGATAAGTACAGTAAGATCACGATGCAATAATTATACTCAATGATTAATAGTTTTCGTTTTTATTATTAAATAATAATGTCACTTCATTACTTAATAGACCATCATAATCTTATATTATTCAACTCGTCCTATTTTACATCAATCTCCTTTTATGTCCTTTAATATTATAATTTTAGGAACACATAAATTTATTATACTACTGAAATCCTAGAATGACAGTAGAATTAGCATTCACTGTTGTAAAATATATGTTTCTTAAATGTGTGGTGGGTGCTTAGTTGTAGTGACTCCGTAAGCTGTATCGCTTGTATAGTTATCATGCAACTCTCGCGATATAGTTTTTTGTGCGTGTACATATAATTGTATTCAAATGGCTTTGTGCCAGCATCATACCGACTTTTATAATGCCGCGCTATTAATCACATTGCTCCCAACAGCGAATAGTAAGTCGATCGGATTTCAATTCTCCGAGAAAAATGTGACCGTCTTTCCAGAGAATTGAAACCCGGCTCCTATCGTTCCGCCACACCGATAGTTAGCCGTCTAACCATTGCGCATATCGACCCGTTTTCACGACTATTATGTCATCTATATGAGTTTGTTAAAATAAATATTAATTTTACATGTCTTTCAAATGTTAAAAGTGTTACTTAACATACCTTATATTTACAATTGGTGATGTACATAGTAAGATTCTATTGGGCTCGTGAGTAAGGAGATTAATACATAGTTTGGATCTGTTACTTATTCACTCTGTACTACTACTGTGCTACCGCCCAAAATATCTCGACATATTTTGTACAGAGATATATAAAAAAATGGAACTTCACAATTGCGTGTTTCAAAAAAGCTATCTCTGCAGAGTCAAAATTTGTGTGCATCCACTGGTGGAACCGCAGCTTCGTTAAATTAAAATTTTTAGAACATTTTCGGCAAGAGTATTAACAATTTTGGGCGAAAATAATTAGTACTTTTCAGTTTCAAGAGGTAGCCACACTCTCTTTATTCATTTATTTTAAGAATTTCTTGGTTGTTTCAAATACAAGTCACCTCTATTATTGGGATTATTGGGAAATGATACCTTTTATTAGATGTCATTTTATAGTTATTACGTAATGTTTAATGAAATAAGTTAGAAATGTATCTCATTACGACTGAGTATATAGATACTAAGTTATAAACAAGTTGTAAATTTATTTACAACTAAATTAAATTTTCAGTTTTGGTTCGACCTACAATTATTAAACCTAAAGTTTTGGAAACAGTTCGTCCTTTCAAAGAATTTTGTTCGATTAAGGATAATCGTTCAGTATACCAAAAAACTGCAAAAGGCCGGTCAATAGCCATAGTGGTTTCTGCGACTGCTCAGAGAATGCTGAGAGACGAGGTTCAATTCTCCGAGAAGACGGTGGTATTTTTCTCGAAGAATGATATCCCCATCGATCTACCATTCGTTGTTGGAAGCAAAGTGGTTAACAGCACAGCACTATAAGCGGTGACACAAGGCCATTTGAACACATTTAGTACACACAACTTACACAACAAAAGCTGCAGCGGTAATAAGACAAGCAATACAGCTGCTGCTACTACCGACCACAAAAAAGCCTTGAAGTAATAAAATACCTTGAAGTAATACTATCATTTATTGAGGTTTGATGTATATAGTTTGTTATGCACTTGTATTGTTTTTATGTGATTAATTATGAAATAACGTAAGTAAACTATTTATTATCAGTATTTATTTAGCTTTTTGTTATTGTGTAATTTTAAATTTATTTGCAATGATGTGTAAAGCATTATGTTCATGCTTTTTATATCTGTTTGTAGCTCGAGTGCATAGATACCTTACTTAAAGTGTAATCATGATAATTTTATAATTATTTTTGAATGTAACAACGACTGTTTTTTTCAAACAAGTACTATAACTTTACAGATGCTAAAATACATTCAAGAGGGCGATGAAAGGTTGGTTAACTCTGACTAGCCATTATGCGCATTTTATAGCAGAAAATTTCCATTTAGTAAGTATAATAATAAATAAAACCTTTGCAGGCGATTCCCGTAAAAGGATAGTAGCTACAAGAGAGCTATTAATTAATGCTATCATATAGTCCGCCTCTAACAGATAAAACATTGTGCGAAGTGTTTCCTAATGTTTCTCATACACATACGTACAGTTTCTGAAATATTCACATAAATTGCTGAGGCTGGCATTGCGTTTAGGGGTGTTTATATACAGTAGGTGTGAATTAGTGACTCTTAGTGAATTAGTGAATTAGAAACTCTTATGGTTTTCACAAAATATTGCAATAAAACTCCTTGTACGTATACTATGTATTTTATTCTATACAAAACAAGTAGTAAATTGAAAATACAAGTAGTGTAAATCAATATTTGGTCCTACCACCTTTGACTTTCAGTACTTTTCTAATTCTTTGTGGCATACTATTTATACAGGTTTTAATTGTATCCTAAATAAGTGGATCATTTTCCCAAATTTCTTCAATTCTCTGTTTTAATACATTTATATTTGAATTATGAAATGTTTTATTTTCGATTTTAAGACGGCCCAACAGTTTTCTATTGGGTTTAAATCCGGGGAGTTCCCACAGCAAGGAAGCAATGCCGTACCTTGCTCTTCTAACAACTTTTTTACAGTTTTGGCTGTATGGCATGGAGCACCGCCGTGCATAAATGTGTACGACTTGTCTTCTGTACATATACCTTGCAAATATGGACCAGGACCACGTTCGGAAATGCAACTCCATATCATCACTGCTGGTGGATGTTCAACAGTTTTAACGAGCCATTCGTGCTTGTACCTTTCATAGGGTCTTCTCCTCACATACAAAGCGCCATCCGTTACGGATTCTATCCGACATTCGTTACTGAAGATCTCCTAATAAAGAACACAAAAATCAGAAATAACTAAACATCACACTGTTTACCGAAAATAATTTTTGTAACAACAAAAGAAAATACTAACTCTTTTCCAGTCATCCACAGTATAATTCTGATACTGTTTAGCCCATTGCAATCTCGCTTTCTTCATCTTAGCAGTTAGTTTGGGCTTCTTAACCGGACGTCTACATTTTAAGCCGCCTTCGTAGAGTCTACGACGCAGTGTCATGTGTGATATTTTTATGCTATCTTGTCGCAGGTTCTGAAGTATCGTTCGTGCCGATACCCTACGGTTTAGTAAAGCCGTCGATATTATTTTTCTCTCCATTCGAGAAGTGGTTATTCTCTTTTTGCGACAGTTCCTTCTATTTGATGTGGTAGGTGGTAAGTTCTATGTTGCTGGGTTAGTTTGTTTTCAATCAGTAATGAAGCAATAATGTTTTTCTTTTCATTACTGATGTCTTTTTTACGGCCCATGCCGACAAATAAGAAAACTCAAACTTAATATCACTAAATACATACAAAAGTGTCTTAATGTCTGTCTATACTACACTAAATAACTGAAATCTATATATTTACACTATACACAAAATTACAATAATTTATTTACACTAATTTCGCAAAAAACCACTTATCAGTAACTGTTCTCGACAACGCAATTGACGGTATCTGAGACGATATTGCGTTTTTTTTTTTCTACCTGCTAGCGAAGGGTAGTAAAAGGAACTATTACGATGAAAAGTGGTATTTATAAAGTAAACAATAAAGTATGTTTACCGAAATTTACGGGAATTCACAACGAAAGTAAGTTTTAAAGTACTTTTCTAAAAGTTTCTAATTCATTGAATACCTACTGTACTTCTTAAAAAACAGACGATTGCATACCTTAAAAAACTGTTGTTTTTGCTCTGCCATGTTATCAGTCAATCTTTTCTGAATTTTAAATTTCTCTGTGTTCGCTTCTCAGCCGAAAGCAATTTCAATAGGCAGTATTTACGATATGACTTCCTATTATAAGATACTAGATTTTACGTAAGGCTTGTTTTTAAGCGATTATTATATTTTAATTTTGTTATAAAACAGCTGTATACAAAGCTAGTTTCCACGATATCCAGGCGTGTAAATCATATTGGTCTGCTGTGTTACGATATCTCAAGGAAAACAGTTATTGTAATCTAAGTATACAGAAATATGTTTACCCTATTTACGACTATAGGTATTTTCCTCGCTTGCTTAGGTATCTCGAAACCTAATATTTACCTCGATTTATTTTCGTGTCACTCTTATCTGACATCTAGATTATTATAAGCTCTTTTGTCAATTGTATAACTCCGACCGTATCAGCCCTGAAAAATTACCGCACGTTCATTCAAGTTGGTTTGATTTTCGTGGTGGTACCGCTGATTGTAGAATAACAATCTCTTTCGAAGTGAGGTACTCCAATTCGTCTTTGAAATTGTCAGACGATTTAGTAACAATAATTTATCATTCACTCGTTAATATACGCATTCTACACGTCCGTATTACAACTAACAATGGACCATGGAAACGCGTTGTTGGATCTGGCATAACAGTAAACCTTAACTATTATTTATTAATACATTCAGTCGAATAAATATGTAAATTAGACGAACAGTAGATATCGGTCAGTTATGCAAATGAAATATTGAACTGTCAGAATGAAGCCATTCAGAATTCTTATATTTTTGTTTTAATTGTACAAACAAGTGAGAAATAGGTACTATGCGCCTGTCATTCTTATTATTAAACAGTACATATACTAATGGAATTTTGACTACTTTTTAATTGTTAAGGGGTCTAAATTACCACCAAAAAAACATATTAACTACTAAAATGTTCAGCCTTAAGTTTTCAACAGTGAACAGAAATTGTATGCAACTAACGACTACTACGCTACGAGAACATGCTATGGCATCCCTCCGAATAATAACACCCACATGTGCTTCTGCACTAGTAACACTAGGATTGTTCTATTATAAACTAGTATCTAGTCATTAACGTCCACTATATTTTTCGTAGCTATGGTGCCATTTACTGCATAATCTTTCCAACAGGGCTGGGCAATATAAGATTTTTGATATAGAACAGGTATCATTGATTTTTTTTTATAAGAGTATACGAATGTCTAATGAGGCTACCTTTAGTATATTTGTATTAGTGAAAGTTGGCTATCAAGTGATATCAATATAAGATTTTTGATATAGAACATTATCGATAATATCAGATTTTTTTTTATAAGAGTATACAGATTAAATGATATCGGAGGCTTCCACGGTCCGAATGTCTATTATGAGGCCTTCCGGGTTTTGACCGCGTTATAGTAGTATATTTGTATTAGTGAAAGTTGACTATCAAGTGATATCTTTAGTAGTGATTAAATCGCCTCTGTTTAGAATCTGTATATATTATAATACTTTGTCGAATACTACCCTAACTATTTTCCTAAATACGATTTCCTAATTACGATCATAAACGTCTCGTTCGGGGAGAAAGGGATCCTTGGCTATTTTTAATCAAAAATTTGTCTTACTTTTCTATATTTTCGATTTCAGATTTAGAAAGTTTAGAGTTTTTTATGATAAAAATATCTGTCGCTAAGATACAACTACATACACACAGTCTAGAGAGATCAAAATTTTTTATAAAACACAATTATCCTTGATGTTTGGCAAAAGAACTCCGAGTCTTGCCTTTGTATTTTTCATTCGTCTATTCCAAGCTGGGTACTTTCGTTCTCAACTGAAGCAAATTATAAATTAGATACAAAAGGAGCACTTTCGAAATTAAGTTTCCCAACATATGGTCGTGACGTGGACCAAAACCACAGCTTACAATCCGAAATAAATTTCTCTAATGTAAGTTCAATACTGTACCATCTGGATGTATGGATCTCACTTATGGGGAGTAGCGTTTACAACCAACTTTAAAATATTCGAACAATTTTGGACAAAATTGCTAATAATAATCATATGATTAATCAATTATGCCAATAAAGTTCTATTACTCCAATGTACCACAAATTAGAATGAACACTAAGGTTTCCACAGATGAAACTAATAGCTAGAGGACTAGTGCTATGTTGATACAGAGAAAAAATGAAATGAAAGTAAAAATGAATATTGAAAATTTATGAAAGAATAATGAATTTTTTTTTAAAGGGAACGAAAAATCAAGCACGATGATCTAATTCACAAACGGAAAGAATTTTCGGAATCAATTCTCTTCTGTGTTTTTATTTACCGGTTGCTAGATAGAACGACGAATCATCTTACCGTATTGCCGACCTGACTTTGTGTTGCAGTGTTACAACAAGATTTGAGAAAAAATTATCTTGTTTGATGACTGGAATATGAGATAGAACAAAACATTTTATAGCTACGAATAAATAAATGAATAAATGACAATAATTCCCGGAAATTCTAAATTACATATTTCGTAATACAATTAAAAAATTCAGGAACAGATTCTTAGAATATATATTCTGATTTAATGTATTATTTATGAAGTAAATCAATAAGGCTTGTGATGAATATTCAAACATCTTTATATACAATGACTACTATGTATTATACATGTATGTACACTAGAAATAATTTTATTGGCATTGAAGATAAGAATGGAAAATACATAGAATGCGGAGCACTAGGGTATGTGACACTGTGTCTGTTTATACTTACCTTATATATTTATCTGTATTTTTTTTACAATGGTTTACTATATATTTATAAAATTAACATTATACAACAAAGGTAAAATGCATGTATATAATTAACTTATCCAACGATTACATATTTCCAGTTAATTGTTTACAAACTTTCTGCAGTGTTTTTCCAAGTATGCGGTGATCTGGTTTGTCAAGTAGGTATTTGCTAACATGATTAAATTGTTGCGCGTGCTCCATATTTATATGGATAACCTTCACAAAATGTCTTACTTTGAACTAAGCATACCAAAAATAAATACATACATATAACTTGAAAAACCTTCACTTACTTTATATTTAAGAAACGTAGATGTTACAGGTTGTTCACGAAATCGATTCGTTAGAATTTTTCGATGTTTCCGAAATCTAACAACTTGTAGTTAGAGGTAGTGTCATCTAGTATCATTGGCGAAATTATTCACGTTCTTCTATCACTTCTAGTTTATCGAAAGGTTACGTCAACTTTCTTAATATAAATAGCATGATACATTTTTGATGAGTGTTTCAGATCGCGTATGCAATTCTGCATCGAAAGTTAATAAGATACCTTGATTCCGCCGTTTTTGAGTTAATCTGTTTCTTCGAAATACATATAACGGTCAACTTCAACGATATTAAAAAATGTTGTATTTTTGAAAGCATCGAAGCTGAAGACTTCAAATCTGGTTTGCTGCTAACTAAAGTAAAATACAGAAAATTTAGACCTTTGAAATGATCTCCATGTATACAGGGCCATCTAAAGTGAATGTGTATTTGAACTGAGTACGCGCCGATAAAAGTCACTGTTTCAAATGGGACGTCCTGTGTATTACTGTATTTCTTTTTATTTCGCAATTCTATATCATTCAGTATTAGATATATTAGCCTATAATTTTTACGGTTTTCGAGTTATAAGCGCTTTTCTGGTAAAAATCCGAAAAATGTTTTGTTTTAATGTACAGTACTGTGCAATAAAATCTGGGACAAATATATTTAAGTTGTGTATTAAGGTCTCACGCTCATGGAATGTCAATTGACTTAATACACTGTCAGTGTAAAACCTTTGAAATTTATTATAACAATCTGAATATGCTGTATGTCACGGCAGATCAATTTACACAGATAAAAACTTGGAATTTATGCTTATAGGAGTTGTCCCATTCTTTTGGCACACATCTGTACTTTAAAATCTTTGATAACCCTTAAGTATCAAAATAATGGATATTATATCTTACTTTGACGCTATAAATATACATACTTTGCATTTGTGTAGCAGAATGGCAAATAGAGTAAATACCTACGGAAATAACGATATTGTACATTTATTTTGTATTCGTAGAGAATGCAATAGAATTGTGGATAGGATATGTCAAATATTTAACAACATATTTAAAATCATATAAAATTAACATATCTATGGTACAGCGCAAAAATTTTTTTGCAGTTTTCACTAATTTAGGTAAATGAGAACTACAATCGAAAATATTTGAAACGGGACTATTAAACTAAAAAATACCAATTTATTAAACATCAAATCGAAATACCGTACTTTCAAAAGCTTTCCAGATTAGAATAGGCTGTATTTTCGTTCACAACATTAGGATACTTTTAAATTGAACTTCAAACAGCTGTGTGAAGTTTGAAGAAAGCTACTTTAGAACTGGTCGAAAATTAGATAATGGAGAATGGATTTATTCCATTAATCAGTGCTTGTAAGATTACCGACAACAGTTTCCTAATCTGCCAGTTACTTACGCACAACTACTAACAAGGAAACACAGGCAAGTGGTGGTGACCGATTTAAATGAAATTTGGTGGGTTTGTAGACTGATGCAATGTAAGAACAACGGTAACTTCCATAGATGCTAAATCGCTCGTTTTCGGGGACAGTTTGCCTGTCATAGTTCTTGTTTTCCAGAAACAACGCCCACCCCCTATATTTTTTAAATTATTGTCGTTATCTTTTAGTACTCATAAAACAGTTATATATTTGTCTTAACTCTTTTTGATATGTCTTATAGTTTTGGAGATATTAAAGCAAATAGCGGAAGGTAGCGTTGGCTCTTGGTCGCCCCCACCCCCGAAAACGAGCGATTTAGCGTCTATGGGAGTTACCGTTGTTCTTACACTGCATCAGCCTACAAACCCAGCAAATTTCATTTAAATCGGTCACCACCATTTGCCTGTGTTTCTTTGTAAGTCATGTTCCTGTTTATATTGATAAATTTCGTGAGACCGAGGAAATAACTCCTAACAATGAACAATACATCTCATAATGAATTGCAAGGCTTTCTCAATAAGTTCGGTTGTCATTGAGAACATGCCATACAGTTAAAAAAAAGTTAGTTTAAAGTTGTTTCCCTAAAATTAAAACAGCATATGAACTCACGCAGATAGATTTTGCTACGAGAAGAACATGGTACGGTCAATGATTTTTAAATAACATAAATAAGAAAAACATTTTCGACAAATGTCTATTTTCTGATGAGTCTTGGTTTCACTTGTTTGGCTGTTTAAATAAGCAAAATATGAGAAGGTGGTCGACAGAAAACCTTTACGAATACATAGAATTATTTTTTAATAAAATCGTAACTGCTGAAATATACAAAACTGAATTATTACAGCCTTTTATAAATGAACTTTATAATAAGAAACTTAAGATTTTTTTCAGATAATGCATCGGCGCAGAAATCTCGAGAAGCAATAGTTTTTTTCCGATGAAAGAATTATGAAATTTTCTGCAAGATCTCTGGATCTGACAATTTTAAACTATTTTTATTTTTCCATATTTAAAGAATATCATTTTTAAGACCATACATTACACAATTGCAGAGCTCTGCACTGCTATTAGGGAGTCCTATGTTAGCATAACCCCACAACTCCTGGTAAACGGCTTTGAAAACATTAAGCGTAGAGTTCGTCTTCAAAATAATGGACAACATTTTCAGCATTACCTTTAGTACTATTATCTTTTAAATTTAACTAATATAATAAATATTTTTTCTTTTTTAATTCTTGCACACATTTTGGTGACATACAAACTATCAAGGTAATTTACGAAATAGAATTTGGTTATTGAAAAATTAGACATATAAGAAACGTCTACAACCTAAAGAATAATCATATATTCAGTTATTGTTACAATGTAATATAGATCGCGGAAGATTGTTTTAACAAATTTTGCATACCTACTTGAGAAGAAGTTTTCAGTGAACATGGTTTTTGTCAAATGTCTATCAAAGATTAAAAAATAGGATCATATAAGGAATTTGGTATGCTAGTGGCATACTATAACCTCATCAAGGCTAACCTGCAGTACAAAGTATTCATATTTCGCGTATTCAGTTAATCGCATTCCTCCTGATACTTACATAGAGTGTAGTCTAGAACAATTTTACCTTCAATAACACAGCTGCTGGCTAATCTTATAAAAAAAACTTACGTTACAAGAATATAACAACTTATTTTTGTTCATATTGGTAATTAACTTTGTACAATGTCTAGCACATTGACCATACTGTATATTTCAAAAATACTAAAACCTGACTTATTTTTATCATTTAAGTAGTAAAGATGACTACAATAGGTATATTTAAAGCTTTGTTTTTTTTCGATGCATATTATATTAGCTTATTTAAGTTTTTTTATTATTAGAAAACATGAAATATAATTTATAAACACAAATATAAAATTCAATAGTTTAATATATTTGTCATAATATTTAATATCACAAGTTACCACACATACTTACATATGCACAAGAGGTTGCACTAAAATCCAGTGAAATGAAAACGATATTATGCATAATATTCTATTATTAGAACACCTCTCAAATGAACGTCCACTATATTTTCTCAACTATACTTTTTGAAATGACATCCGGCCTTCTTTTGGGAAATTTTCAGTATTATATACGGTAATACGCGATTCTTTAGATTTGTTTCCATTATTATTGAAAAACAATAAAATATAAGAACATTATTTCTATTGCTATATAACAGTATAATCTACATATTTCAAGAAATAGAAGAAACAAAACTTTCGTGTGGATGATTTTTTTTTGTAATGTGTTCCTATGGAAAAAATTCTAACAAAGGCAAATCTGATGAACCCCCCACTTAATTAGACATGTATTTCTTTCAGCTCTCATTAAATAGGGTGTCGATATAGTGAGAAACTATGTTCATAATGTGATTTTATGTTAACCACAATCATGTTAGAACAAAACAATATTTGGCTAAAGGAATGTCTTCAATTAGAACAGGTAGGGTGTTTCTTCAGAATGCCATGTGCTTTTCTCCTGTAAGGATACCTTGATAATAGAAAACCGCAACATACATTGATGCCCCATTTGAGCTGAAAATGTGCCTGTCGTACCCAGGGTGACATGAAATTAATGCAAATATTTACTACAATTTTAAAAATCCCTTTAATTTAAATTAAAGGGATTTTTTTTCATGTTAGTTAAAAATTTTTAACTAACATACCGAGAGTTGCTTTATTCACCGGTGTACATCAGTGATGCCATCAGATGGCATCAAGCCGTTGCTTTATTCAACGGTTGTTTCCTGATGTTCCATCATAAATGGTTGCTTTCTCCACCGGTTAATCGATGGTGTTACACCATGGTTACACCACATCCACCGAACTTCGAGTTCGATGTTAGCGATGGATTGAGAAGTGGGGAGAGTCAGCTGTTTTTGTTTATATCGGCGTAACAGAAAAATTTAAGGTTATTACAGGTTATTAGACGAACGGCAGATATGGATTATGAATTCGAATATATAATGGGGTGCGCTTTTGCACGCGGATAAAATTCTAAAAGGCAAATCTGATGAACCCCCACTTAATTAGACATCTATTTCTTTCAGCTCTCATTAAATGAACTGTCGATATAGTGAGAAACTATGTTCATAATAATATTTTATTTAACTACAATCATTTTAAAACAAAACAATATTTGGCTAAAGGAATTTTCAATTAGAACATAAAAGTTTCTTCATAATCGACATGTCGCTTTTAGACTACTGTAAAGATACCTTTTTTAATAAAAACCGAAACATAAATTGATGCCCCATTTGAACTGAAAATAACCTGTCAACATAAAAGTCCACATGAAATTAATGCAAATATTTACTTTAATTTTCGCAAATCCCTTTAATTTAAATTAAATTTTTTCATCACATCAAGCGATGTTAGTTAAAAATTTTTAACTAACATACATTTCCACATATAAACAGTAAAACCTTTCCTTTTTTGTATAACACCTACGGTTGTTTCTTGCGTGCAGAGTTGGCAAATAGTAAGAGTTAATAAAGAATACTTTCTACAGTCTGCAGTGTAACACTATTAATTGTATACAGGTGCATAACTGAATCATGTACCCTAGTATAAGTATTTTAGTAAGATTTATTTATATTTAGTGATAAATCCTACAATAATGATCCAACTGGTCTGTACTTGCCATAGATCGGTATCAAAATCCGAATATCCCGAAATAGTCCGCGGAAAGTTCCCAACGTACAGCAAATATTTATATTATTATCATTATATTTATATTAATATTCTTGAAACATGCATCAATATCATTTAGAAATAAAGTAAATAATGTACACCATATTATAAGTAAATTTTCCTTAGAAGCGGTATGCATTAAAATACTAAATACTAAAATCTGTATTCATAAAAAATTCTGAATTTCACACAGTTTCTATGACAAGTGTCAAAAATGCGATATTGAAAACATCCTCTAATAAAAATGTTTCGTAATAATTCTTTATTGACGACTCGTGACAAACTCTATAGGGCCTTCGTAATTATAGATTTAACTGATTTTTTCTATTCCGGTGCTATAAAGTTCACTTTACGACACCCGTTTTGGTTGCATAAAGTATTACTTTATCGCACGCTAATTTTATATGTCAAACAATACCTGTCATACAAAACATGTCTCTCGTTTTAATCTTTTTTGAACTTTTAATAACCGAAATCGGAAACTCGGCTAGCGGCTCGTTTTCTAAACTTGAACGCGTGCGCAAAAATCGTGTCTTATGAAACTTGTATCTGTGCATTTGCAATGAGTTCAACGTTGTTGAATACATTAGATATTTAGCCTATAAAATTAAGTCGAAAAAATCCATTTAGAGGAATTAATTTCCTTTAAATGGATATAAATGGAAATCATTTTAAAACCTCTATTTGGTCCTAAATACATGTAATCTGAGTTTGCACCATCCCAGGTGGTGAGCTTAACTTTTAGTAGCCGAAAAACCGCCAAATTTTTGCACCTTTTTTATTTTTTTGCTTGTAGCTGGAAAACGGTGCGTCGGACGGAAAATGTCATTCAATTTAAAAATACAAAGGACTAAATTCTGCGTCGACTGACATTTAAAAAATCAAATTCCGTTTAGTGGTATAGCCAAAATCGAATGTTAAAAACGAAAAAAAAATCGTATTTTGGTGCAACCTTACACTAAACGGCTTTCCAAGACCACATATCTTGAAAACAGATACTAATATTGAAAAAACACGTGGTCATGGATTTTAAAATTATTGTCGTAGCGGGCGTCGTACATTTAGGTATGTCATAATGTTTTGAATGTCAAAATCTGTCAAGTTATTGTGTTGAAGTTTTCTAATCCTGCATGGTTTTTGAATCATGGTTCTCACCACAGAGCACAAAATTTACAGATTGAAGCCTATTTTTGAACGACTGTGCTAGTTAATGGAACTTGGGAATATAGTCAACGTTTGTGTTTGGATTATTTTCGAGAGCACTTCCCAGCTGTAACAGTATTACCGGACAATTTTTATGCATGCCTTACAAATTGTGTTAAAGTGTTTCGCGAAACTGATTCTGTGACACATGAAAAAGGTGCTGGTAGACCAAGAGAAGAAGGTATTAATGACGTTCGTCAACGTATGGAAGAAGAACCTACAAAACCTTTAAAACGTCTTTTCCAAGAAATTCAGCTTTCTTATGGAACACGGCAAACAATTATAAAGAAGGACCTTGAACATGCATCCATATAAGATGCAATCATATCAAGCTCTTCTGCCTGCAGACCACCCCAGACACCTTGCGTACTGCCATTGGTTGGTTAATAATTTAATGAATCACGATCTGCTGAACTTTTTTGTGACGAAGCTTGGTTCTAACTTTCGGGATACATCAATTCTCAGAATATGCAAATGTGGAGCACTGATAACCCGCATATTTTTATTGAAACGCCACTACATGCTCAGAAAATTGGTGTTTGGATGGCAGTTTCTCGTAGAAGAATAATTAGGCCAACTTTTTTCAATTTCACCGTCAACGCAGAAAGGTACAGAAAAAAATTTTTGACTGAATTTGTACAATTCAATACGGTTATTTCCAGCAAGACGGTGCAAAATACTACACGAGAAAATCTAGCTTTTCTCCGCGAGTTTTTTGATGACCGGCTGATAAGTTTGCATACGGAAGTTGAGTTTCCTCCGAGATCACCTTATTTGATAATTATGGACTATTTTATCTTTCCTGATTAAAAGAAAATAAGATTTTCGCAAATCCGATACATAATTTGCAAGAACTGCAACAAAGAATTGTTCAGCAATGTGCAATCATAACGCCAGAAATGATGCAAAACGCTTTACACAACATGAGGAGGCGCGTAAACTTGTGCATTGAACAAAACGGACATTTCCAACAATTATTGTAATTTAGTTTTTCTGGTTAATAAAAACGTTATTTATTTCATAAGTTGTAGTTCATTATTATTTTACAGCTGAACTAAGTAGGTAACACATTTGTAGGTTATTGATGTCAGTGTAGCTTGACAATGATTGAATTATTTCAAAAGGATGATTTAAACAAGCGTTTTACATTACATGACCAACATTGACCAATTTAATTTTTGATCATAGTACCTATGTCAATGTATCTAATATGGATATCCATGCACAATTATCAATCATTTAATTAATAATTACATGAGAATTTTATTTAATAAATAAAGATGTTTTCGTAAACTAAATTCAATGTCTGTAAAGATTAAATTAATTCGCTTTAAGGCAAAGTTTCTATTTGCTATTTAATTCTTAACTGATTGTATAACTTTACCTAATATAGATTTTTGAAGATTAGCAGTTCCATTCACGTTTTTTATTGTGTTGTAATAATTTCCTACTTATGAAACCTTCACTAATGCAAATTAGCAATTAATTACCTTTAAAAATACACTATATTATGTCTACACCAAGAAATTCTTCGTTATTAAAATTAATTACGTTGTTATACTTTTTAGTGAGTGTCAAGGAAGTTTATAGTAGAACTACCTTTTTTGTATTTCCATCAATTAATGTATGCACCTTCGCAACATGCTAGTTGGCTGGCTTAAATTATACTTACATAATAAATTAAGCATTTTATTTATGCTTATCCTTGTTGCAGTAATTAATTTAACTACATATCAATAATTCAAATTTTACAAAAAGTAACAAGGTTTTAGTAATATATGCATGTAAAGCATGAGTTTATAATATACCATAAATATTCAACGTGAATCTGTTATGATATACAACCTTTTCTAATATTACTAAATAAAGATACAGTAGTGGATTTTTTTCCAAAGAATATGTGAATGAAGGTTGCTAACAACAAAAGAAATCCACAAAAAGCACTAAGAATCCAACTAGACTATGGCCAAAACAATAGATTAAAAAAAGAGATTGAAGATTTCACCTGCTTTGGAGCTTGATTATCAGCCAATGCGGGCAGTGGTTCGAAGTTTGAATCAGCAACAATCAAGGATTATAACATTGGCAAATAGGAAACCAAAGTACGATAAGAACATGTTGTACCTTGCTTGATGAAAATTAACTGTAACTATAAGACAAAGATGAAAAATATATGGTCGTGATATGTTTTTTTAATTTCGATGCAAGATTTCTTAGAAGTTACAAAAATTATTGATAAAAGAAAATTGCTGAGATAATGACATATTTCAAATTTAAAAAATAAGAGAAAAAAGCTCAGCTTTTTCTAAATTAGAAATATGTAAGTAGCTCGACAACAAGACGCCAGTTGTTAATGTAATTTTTTTTATCACTTATTTTTGTAATTTTTAATAAATCTTGAATCGAAATAAAAAAAAATACCATTGCTGTATATGGAAAGAATTCACGTCATTCATCACTGACTGAACATCTGTTGTCAAATACTCCACATGTAGTATTCACAATACTACTAGATTCTCCATCCATAAATTTAAAAAAAAGTGACTTTCATCGATGTAGTAACGTGTCAAATATCAATAATTTACTTGCAATGGTTCTAGAAATACAGAAAATTTAACATAACGCTGCAGTTGGCCCTATTTTTGAAAAAAATTAAATTACTCAAAAACAGCAGATCTTGGGAAAAGGTAACTTAATGAGTTTTGATGCAGAATTAGATTAGCGATCTGAAAAACTCATAAAAATATACCATGTTCTTTAAATCAAGAAAGTTGATATGAACTTCCGTAAACTGGAAATGATACAAATGCGTAAATAATTTTGTCAATGAGACCAGATGACACTATCCGCAACTACAAGTTTCAGAATTTTAGAATTTCAGGAACATCATAAAGTTCTAACGAACCAGTTCCATGAATAACCCTGTATCCTGATCAGCTGATGGGAAACACTATCATGTCGATCGTGTATTTATTACACATTTCTATGATGCGTATAGTACAGGGATAGGGCACATTCTAAATCTCGTCAAAATATTCTTATAGTGCCTTTCGTAAGTGAGAACACAGTGAGAACAAAACCAAAGAAATGTAGCCGATAATGGTAGATAGGTACTCTACCCACTATACCTGTAAATATTGCTTTATTTCACTTGCGTGTATATTTGTTATCGTTTTTAATTTTGTTGACATCGGTCTTTTACTATGTTTTAATTTAGAAGTTTATATTCTACGTTTTTATTGTACCTGCATAGTTTATTAGGTATATAAATTTACCAGGTTAGTAGTTAAATAGTATAGACTACCTACGGATTTAAAAAAACATGTAAATAAATCTAAATACGGTAAAATCACGATACTCATGCACGAGGGATATTTCAATTTCGAAAATTTCCATTTTCATTAAAGAAGAAGAAATAAAAAGAATCTGTAAGTACTCAATATTATTTTCTTTCTAGTATTATTAATGCTATGGAAATACATAATTTGAATATATTGTTTAATTTTCTACTTAACTTGTCTTTTCTTCTACCCTTCTTTAAAAATTTCTTATCCATGTTGTTATTACTGCATTGTTCGATATAATATAATCTCGCTAAAAATTTTGTGAGCATTTTACGATGGTACTCTAACCAGAAGTAATTAAATTCTGTGCTATTTCAACATGAATCACAGATAATAGCACATTATTGTATTATATACTGATATTTTTCTCCAATATGAACTACCATATATTTTCTACAACAAAATTGGTATTAACAGATTTGTCAACACGTTGACATAGGTATTACTTAGATGGAACCAGCAATCTATCATTAATACTTTACGCGTGCCTCGGAGATATGCGGTTTCGAAAATCGAGAGTATCCCGTTTGGTTGAATGTACCGGGTGGCCAACTAAAACTGGCGGTCGACCACACCTCAGAAACGGTTTATAGTACAGCTTCTGGAAAAATATCACTGACTAAAGTGGCCCCGAGAAACATCTGGAAACTATTTAGGGAAGTATAGGATGACCGCTTGATGACGCAACCGTACATCAAAAATTTAAATTCTTATTTTATACTACATTTACTAACTTAACGTCTATCGCAAATATCAAAATCGGAATCTTATAAAAATCCCGCATATTTTACACCGAACACACAATTTTTTTTTGTATTTTACCAAAGAAGGGGAGGGGAGAAAGAGAAACTTTGTTTTGAAGGAACGCTTGTAACTCTGGTTCTATTGAACCGAATTTTGCAAACTTAGTTTTGTTGGAACCAGAATTACTCCTATAATCAATACTTACAAATGCAAGTAACGTGTATGCTAAGGACGCTAAAGTTTTTCAGAAATTTTGTTTTTCATCGAAAATATTAAACAGAAACATACATTTTTGACTGCCGACTAGAAAAGTAAGTTAAATTACCAACAAATCACCGAAAACCGGGTATCGCTATCTTTTACCTATTCGAAGATATCTTGAGAACAGTGTGAATGGTCAGAATTTCATCTATAAATTTAAATTATTCTGCTTCCCCTGAACAGAATTCAGCAAATTTGGTCTTATTAGAAAGGATTTTCTTTGGTCTACATTTAATGATTGAAACTGTTTAATACTATTTTGTCCATCGCCGCTAGGGCCCGTTAAGGAAATTTAAATACGTAAATGTAGTGATTATTTAAAAGAACAGTGCGTAGAATGTTTAATGACTAAGAAAATAGACTGTTATGGATTTTCCTAAGCTTACTTCCAGTGATTCAAATTGTTTAATATTATTGTTTCTGCCACCGCTAGAAGGCGTTAAGGAAATGTAAATAGAAGACATGTTGCTAACAATTCGCAATAATATGTTTTTCAATATGATGAGTGTGCTGTGCACTTCTTAAATTTTTGCAATTTTCTGGATCCTGATAAGTGGATGAAACACGCCAGTCTATTTCCTTGGCCACACAAGTCCCCAAATTTGACTTGTTTAGATTTTTATTTGTGGGGACAAATAAAATTTCTTATTTTTACAACACGGCTGATTGCTCGTAATAACTTAGTTGTGAGAATTGAAAATACCTCTCTAAAAGAGAGTACTGCTTTGATGAACTTCTTTAGAGTAATTAAATTCACTTTAAAGCAAAGCCTTTATTTACAAAATCAACATTCCCCGATAAAAAAATCGCATTTAATTTGCCAAAGATGGTACATTAATCCTTGCAGTGTTTAGAAACAAATGTTCTTGTTCTAGCGAATCAAAAACAATAAAACTGATGCAAGAAGTGGTAATGGGAGCTCTGCAGTATATAAGCAGCGTCGTGTCACGTGAACAAAATAGTAATGAACATCGTCTCAATAACAATATGACATCAAAGAGGGTATTAGGTTTCTTGCTAATTTGTGCGATTATTGTGGTTGCAACTAGCCAAAAACCTGGAAGATGCCCCCCGGTACGTCCTGATGAAGTAGGTATTTGCGCAATATTATGTCAATCAGACGTAGAATGCGATGGTAATCAAAAGTGTTGTCCAAACGCTTGTGAAGGTCAACAATGCATGTCTCCTATATGACGCCGCACTCAACGTACGTATAATTCTTTTAAAACGATAATACTATAGTGTGCGTTTGTCAATTTAGAGAAGCTATAGTTTTAGTGTAGTTACACATTTATTAAACGGTATGCATTATTTTTTTAATCAAACAATATTTTAGGATGTTTTAATCAAAACAAATATTTAAATAAGGATTTCATCTATGTTTGTGTTGTATGTTAAACTTTTTATTACACTTAAACTCAGTTTCTGTCGTACATGTTAATTATCTCTAGACTAACTGGTTACTGTATCTTACTATTAAATATAGAAGATTGTTTTATATAGGGAAGGTTATGGAAAATTGAAAATTGCAAGAAGTCATTAAAAAAACTGCCCACCGTATATTGGCTTATTTTAAATGTGGTCTAACATACTTAGCAATGCGATAATTTAATGTACGGCCCCTATATATGTTAATATACTATGTACCGTAGAATGGGGTGAATAGGATCGCTGGGGTGAATAGGATCAAAAACTCGGAGTTTGTTTAAAGAAATCGCCAAAGCCAAAATAACCAATAAAACACTTTGAATTTGACCTCGATGAACTCCGAATAGCATAGTAAGAAAAAAGTTGATAATACATCGTCACTCGCAGTTTATTAGTGTTGACAATCAGTATATAACCTAAAAACTTTGTTAGTAGCTGTCTTCGCGGGTGTCAAAACTTTGTTTGAAATTCCGAAATTTAGTAAGATATAATCAACGTACTTCGTGTTCGTGACTCCAACACGTTACTAGTTAAGGCACATAAAACAGTTTTAGTCAAATTTCATGCAAAAATAATTTGGACATTTAATTGTAATTTTATGATTTTTTTTTTTAATAATAATTTTTTTTGGTTAATGAATTTTTTTGGTGAATCGGATCAATACTTGGGGTGAATGGAATCAGGTGTTTGTGACATATTCCCCTAATGACAAAAGAGCAGGTACATCTAGGTCTTTCAGTGGATTTTATATAGCACAAGTTTTAAAAGTAAATAAAGAGCGATACGAAAGCAATTTCTTACGCGAAAAAGATACCAGGGATTATTCTGGTTATGTTTATACATTTCCCGATGTAAGAGATGAGTATGATTTTACATTCCAACAAATTGCAGCAAAGCTAGAATCTACCGGAAGATATGGACGCGGACTCTTCAAATTTAAAATAAATTTACAAGAATACAATAAACAAAAATATAAATGTATTTGCTTGTACCTAATTATAATAATAAACGTTCATACTTCATATTAATTTGAATAAATTGAGATCTACATGTTTTAAAGTTATATGTAACGAAATTCTATGATTCTATGCATCCCAAGGAAAGGTGAACATAATTAAACATTGTAAACACATAGCTGATCCTATTCACCCCAATAGCGGGGGGAATAATCAAAAATATTTCTGATACGCCACTGGTCTTAAAAAAAATTCGACATTGCAAATAGATCAGGTGTAAACTGCTGTTTTGATGTGTATACCAAAATTGTATGCGTATTAGTTAAAACGTTACACAGTTTCAAAGTTCAAAAGTGATCCTATTCACCCCATTCTACGGTACTGATCATGATATACATATACAGGGTTTCCACGGTCGAGTGGGACATAGGAAAAATACATGTAAAATCGGTTTTCGGTGAATATTATCTTCCTAATACTACTTCATCCAAATTTAAGTGCCGAATATTATAACTGGGTTAACAATGAACATTTCCACAATCATAGTACAAAGAAAGCCATTTTAATAAAGCCAAAAAAATTATTATTTTTAAACCTATTGTACGTGAATTCCTAATAAGGCTTTTAACACGTAAGTTAGTGCAAGTGGCGCAGACGTTCACGCGACGCCTTAATAACTTAAGGCACAGATTGTTTGGGGTTCGAATCCGAGAAATAAATTTTATTTTTTTTTAATCTTGATTAAGTTTTGTTGTTTATTTTGACAAATGATTCTCGTTGAACAATTGAATAATAGTTCATTTTTGTTATTGTTTTATTCATTATTTACAATCCTCAAAATATCGATTTTATAGTCTTCAAAATCTCTGATTTTTGTAGTGTTATTGAATTTGTAGCATTATTGTTGGAGATAAAAATAAAAATAAAACTAATCTGCCGGGATTCGAACCCTAAACAATCCGATTTGCGTTATTAATCGCGCGAACCATTGCGCCATGGACGCTTGCACTAACTCTCGTATTAAAAGCCTTATTAGGAATTCACGAACAATATATTTAAAAATAATAATTTTTTGGCTTTATTAAAATGACTTTCTTTGTACTATGATTGTGGTGATGTTAATTGTTAACCCAGTTATAATAGGCGGCCCTTAATTTTGAATGAAGTAGTATTAGGGAGATAATATTCACCGAAAACCGATTTTATATGTATTCTCCCTATGTCCCACTTGGCCGTGGAAACCCTGTATATACCGGTTGATTTCAGACATAGGATAAATAACGGCGGGAAGTGGCAGGGGGTACGAAAATTCGCTAAGAAGTGGGGTCGCGTGAGTCTATCATAGCGCTGTAGACTATAGCAGACTAGACTGTGATAGAGAGACTCGTACGCGTCCCCACGTCTTAGCGAATTTTCATACCCCTTCCCCCTTCCGCCGTTATTTATCCTATGTCAGAAATCAACCGTACAAGTCATAATTCACTTTTCGATTTATAGCATAAAATGCTAGAAAATATTTTCATTTTTCACATATTTATATTTATTAAGTTAATTTGTTTACATTTCTTGTATGCGTGAATTACTGCAAGGAACAACTTTTTTTTTAAATTTTTGGTTGAACATACATTACATAAAACATCGAATTATTATAAATACAGGTGTCTCAGCGAGACCGTTCATTAGAAGTTTATTGGGTTCTGACAAAAATATAAACTTGAAAATTTAGAATTATATATTATATAATCGAGTATATGTAGCGGAAGGCGCCATCTACTTTGTTATTTTTAATTGAACACCCGGTATATTTTTATATACTTGGATTTACCTATTTTTAAGCTTTATAAATACTTTTACTTTTTACTCTTTATAATCTGATTCGTGCACTTTGTAGTTATTCGACTTTTTCTAAAAAACAATTGCTATAGCAAACATTTATTTAAAAAATCAGAGAACACTCGATTTTTTGAATATAAATTTGGGATTCATAATATGCTTAAACAAGACCTTTGAGTATCTCTTAACGTCAAGAGCGACTGTCTGTGTGGTTACTTTAGTTTCGCACGTTAACTTGTCGAAGTGTTGAAGAACCATAACTTAATTTTTCAAATGGCACTCCCATTTATGACTTACAATTAGTCGTCTTCGGCGTTACTGTCGAAAAAACAAACGTATAAAATGTAAATGTAAAATATATAAATTTACTATTATGAGTAGGTACTGGATATAACGCAATAATAATTGTGTAGAGATAATATTACGGCTGAAGTCGTTTGTGTCTGGATGTATTCTTTTCTTATGTGATTGAGGTATGTTTATACTCGGTTCTGATACAAATATTCTAAACTTCAGTAAACAAAATCTAAACTTCTTGAAATTGAATATCTTATAGCTAACCATGTATTTAACATTTTTCAAAATATTTCCCTATACCCACCTAATATACACCGTTTTTCATGAAATTTTGTTGTTGTTAAAGTATTCCAGGTTGATTAGTGAATTTCTCAAAATATATTGGACATGTTTGCAGTGTGATTTTAAGTGATTGACGATAGTTTGAATTTTCCACTTTGCTACATGTTTGTCAGTTTGGCAATTTGGTTTTGAAGTCGTTTCCAGGGACGTATGAAATAGTTTTTGAATAGTATACCAACATCACGATCATTTTCACGAAATTGTTCCATGCATTATTGAAATCAATAAGTACATGATCCATCTTTATGATGCGGTAAGCTGGCAATCAAATAAAAGCGTCTTGCTTGGCTATAAATGGCATCTTAGAAACAATAAAAATTAAGTTCACTTAACGTAATATAAATTCATAAAAACGTGCCTGTACAATGACATTGTTAAAAGTAATTTTAAGAAAAAGCAGCTAATAATAAATAGAATGAACATAAATAACGTGTCTCCTAGGACGTTGACAAATAATGACAATGGTCACTTTCAATACGTCAAATTCCCAACAATCCACGACGAGAAATTTAAATTATTGTCAATCTTTTAAGATCAGGCTGTGTATGATTAGCATTTAAATATTTTATTTCGAAATAATTTTTTAACGACCCTTTTCAGACTCCCAAAGTAAGGAATCCCATATATGCCAAGTTATGATTCTTACGTGGCAATTTCATTCTGCCATTCTTGCACATAAATCATATGATCTAGTTTAGCCTTCACAATAATTTAGCTAAAAATATTTTCGACTCCTGCAGTAATATTTTTCAACCGTAATCATATAATAAAAGGGCAACAATTTTGTTACGGAAAATGCTAATTAAACTCTTTCCTTCTGCTTTTTTCATTTATTTTTCCAGTGGTTTTTTTTGTTACATTTATTTCTGAAGGAACTTCAATTTTTGGAAGAAATTCTTTCTATTATTTTATTACAGTAATATCATTTATCAAACATAATATTCACTTTAATAGTTTATGTTATTAATCTTAGCTTTTCCCTAATTACATTTACTACCACATTTAATAACTTGAAAATATGCGAGTACGGTGTGTACATTTTTGAAATCAGAAATATATTTTGATTAAATTAAAAAAATCAGTACAGTCAATCACGCTTTTATTTGAAAATAATTTTTATATGTAATACTAACAATGATAAGGGCTGAATAATTAATAATTGTACAACGACGACGTAACAAAAATAAATAAGAGGAATCTTAATTATACGCAAAGCTTTCAAAATTAAATTATTTCTTAATTAAAGTTGAAACCTACATAGCAATAATAAGACACGTGACAATTGAATTCATGTAAAACGCTCGCATCGTTAGTAGCACTAAATTGAAGCAAGATCGTATTGTTGTTCATTTTCCATGGACTCGTAGTGTCATAGTATATTCATTTGTATGTATTCCACGCCAAACTAGATCGATAAAATTTTTATTTTAATATTTTTACTGTAATAAGAAAGGATAGGGTGGTTCCATATATGTTTGTGAAGATGTTTTAAATAGTGAAACAATATTATGTTTCTTCCGTATACGTGGAGTAATTAAAATTTCTTATAAATGTCAAGTGCTTGAATATTTTAGTTTCATTAAACAATAGCAATTATCTTTTGCAGGAAGCAATATCTTTTTAACATGATTAATTACAGATCCGTTATATGACGAAGACATAACGGATATTTAATTAATAATTGTTTGAGAGACATACTTTACGACTGCTAATAATGGTTCGTTTTTGTGGTTTCCCTGGGCAGCGGATTTGAAATTAGATTGTTTTTGTTTGAGGAGCTATAAAAAATTACCATACAAGATATCGAACATTTACTAATGATACAATGATTTCTGATAGTTTCTAGCTGATGTTTTTTTTAAGAAGTAAATATGAATATCTATAAAACTTCATAAATTTGAACCATCCTCTTTAGGGAATTCTAAAATATAAGAATATACATACATATAAAATGTTCTATTTAAAATGGAGAAGTTGCTGTTGACTTCGCGTCGTGTGCTGCGGATTGTATATATTTTATTTGAGTCTTTTAAGCTGGTACTCATATATTACCAAATTTTTCACCTGAACTTTTGTTTCGTATAACAATTAATGCAGTTTGTCACGGGACAGACTGACAGCTGATCAGAACTTATATTTCCTCGTGTCGGGAAAACACGTGCTTTTGCCAGTACACCTCGGTTTTTGTGACAATTTTACCTTAACAATTTTATTTAATTCCGATTTAATTAAAATATTGTTCACTGTATCAGTTTTATTTTATTATTGTTTACTTGTACCCAATATTTTTGAAATAAATTATGCGGTGTAATTACTCATGATATGTAAATTACGTATTGAATTAGCACGACCAAAACATGGTTTTCTGCCTTTGTATTTATATCCATATATTGATGCTTGCGGTTTCGAGAAGCAAATCTATTTATACTAACAAATAAGTATGCGAATGTTTTCGGAATTAGTGTTGCAGAATACTAACAATAAAAGGTATTGTACGAAGTAGTTATAAAGTCCTATCTACTCTATGCTATATAAACAGGAACGTATCAATTAGACAAAACAGTACTAGACGTGAGTAAAGAATAACAACATGGCATCCAAAAAAGTATTAAGTATCTTGTTAATTTGTGCAATCATAGCAGTTGCAACCAGTCAAAACCCAGGATGATGCCCACCAGTTCGTCCTGGTGAGGTTGGTATTTGTGCTAATACTTGTCAATCAGACAGGGGCTGTTCCGGTAACCAAAAGTGCTGCAGAAACGGTTGTGGAGCTCGAGTATGCAGATCACCTGTATAATTCGGTGCTCAATGTACGTACTTTTAAAAAATTACTGCTTATTGTTAAGTTGTTATTGTTGTAAATGCACATTTTTTTGTTTTGGATAGTTTGATTTAATTACTCGCTTTTGCACCAGACACAAAACGTAGTTATTCCTCATTCAGAGCAACTTTAGCGAACATGTCATATTTGCAATTTAGACCGATATTTAAACAGATAGAAGACATTTATTCAATCACACAAACGTGCCTTGTAGGTTCTGGGGTTATGAATAGCAATAAATGTATGTATGTGTTCATGAAGGTGATGCAATTAATGCGAAAGTATCCGCAGTAAGAATGTGGTAGGTAAAATTACGTCAACAGGCTAAACATGTTTAATACAGTATCACTGTTTAAAAAATTTAGTTGCCCTTTGAGATCAGACTCGATCAGACATTTATGCAACTATGTATTGCCAGTGTGTTGGCTATAATGCATGATATATCATACAGTTAGTTCAATATACATAGATCACTTTTGTTTCAAGTTGGTTCCGAAAATGGTTAGTATGTAAACAATATCAATTACGATTGGATACGTAAGTACAAGATACATAACATACGTGGCATCAGGTCTAGGATATACAGCGGCAAAACGTCCTCGCGGTCAAAGGGCTTCATCGAATCGATTGCGGCGAAATGTCCTATTCCCTTATGTCGCCGGCGTTGAACGCATTTTCTGAATCACTTATACTAAGTATGTAGGTGTTTAGATGACTTAATTAATCTATATTTCCGCGCCTAAAACTTTTTTCAATATCCCTCAATCTTAATTTTTATGATATGTATATATAACAAACTTACCAACTTAACTTCTAATTATGTATTTAAGAAGAAATAGTCTGTATTGCTTATGTGATGCTAAATGTATACTTTTGTTTTCAGAATGCCTACCTATCAATGGTAAAGACGACATCCGGAAATATATGAAAATATAAAAATTATTGTAATATCACTAATAAATATGATGTCTAAATATTTTGTTAGTAGTTATTGTTATTACATTAACGTATAGAATATAAAAAAATCAAAAAATATTTATTCTATTTAACGCTTTCGATCATAGTGTCGTCAATTACGATATCGTATTTTAGCTTCCAGCATAGGAACTGAACACATTATTGGAAATCTCTACACTGCACTGTGGTGCCACCTGGTGCTGAAAGGCAGCATCAAAAAATTAATATTTCTATGTTGGTGGACGACTTGTTACAAGGTGCTGTACACTACATTTTGATGTTGCTGCAATTGCCGTTATATTCTATTTTTGTACTGCCATTTTTGAGAAATCCAGGGATTTATGCCACTTGCATTGCAAGAATTGTACGTTTCAAGCATCCACCATTTATGGATGATGAAACTATGAAACAGAAAGGAAGAGGTGCCATGGAGGAGCTTATCTCCCAAGATGGGGAAGCCATTGTCACCAAGTGGTATGACAATAAGCCACTTCACCTCGCTTCTACATTTGTAGGAATTGGAGAGGCTGATAAATGCAAGCGATGCGATAAAAATAAAAAAGAATATATTTTTGTTATCTTGACCGGAGGTCGTAAACGTCTACAATGCTTGCATGGGGAATGTAGACAAAATGGATTTTATGATTCAAATTTATAGAACATTTATTAGGTCAAAAAAGTGGACTTTACGCATAGTTACGTATGCAGTAGACATTTCCTATACAAATCCTTGGCTTCAATAAAAAGAGAAGGGAAGTTTGTTAGATCTAGAAACGAAAAATGTGTTAGATCTTCTACACTTCAGATCCTATATCGCCGAAGTGCTTATTTTCGAAGATAAAGGCCCCCTTCGTCAATGAGGCCGGCTTTCTCGTGAGGGAACACCGACGACATCAACTTCTCCACCGAAGGCTCCAACCAGAGCACAAAAGCGTAAAAAAGTGCGTCCTGTTGTGGAGGTACGGTATGATAGACTAAACCACTGGCCAGTCCACGACAATAAAAAATTTGTATCTAGGTGCAAAAATCCTGGTTGTACAAAGCAATTACGAGTGAAAATTCTGATTGTTTTAAACAATTTCATAATGCTTAAAAGTGGCTTTCGATTTGTCCATGAGGGTTACTCGGGAACAGCTCCGGAGCTACTCGTGTGCGTGTACAATGAACTAACTCAGTACAGTTCAGGTACAGATAAAGTGTAAACAAATAAGGGGTGGTGGGGTGGCGGCCATGTAATCACAGATGTAACATAACCTTTCAAGTTTTCGTTTTGTCTACAATTCATTCAAATTATCAACACTTTTTTGTAAACAAACGCAAGTGCGCACGCGGGAGCATATCACGCCAGCCGAAAGGTTGGTGCACCAGGGGTGAGAGGAAACAGAAACGGGGCTGTACAAGTGCGAATCACATGGCAAAGTAGAACAACAGATAGGTGACCCGGAACAGCTCCGGAGCTGTACAAAATCGAAAGCCACTAAAATTTATTCATAATTAAAGGTAATTTTTAAAGTATTTGTTATTTTATTATCCTTTAGTCACGATCTCGTCAATTGACAACATGTGCCAACGCCTGCACGGGGGTTGGTAACCCTTCACAAGTGATATAAAAAGATTGCAAATAAATCAGATTTTCTAGTACCACAGTTTCAGATTTTTTCGCTGAACCAAAATAAATAGTGACCGAATGGGTTAAAACAAAAAATTATCTGTCAACCTTATGTATACCCGCCGAAGTGATTGTTACCTAAAAATATTTTGAAGAGTTAGTAGATTACCAAACGTCTAGTAGGTTATGTTGAATACGTTTAAAGTTTGAAAATGTTACAGTCAAAAGTTAAGAAATCTTTGATTACACATACAGATTGGCCGGGCAGCTATTTAGGAATAGGTCGTTATCCAATGAATACGAGTAAATAGAGCGTACATATGTGTGGATATTGAACAGACGACTGCGGCGATAAAACAATATCTTGCGCTGTTGCCAGTTGCCAATGTGTTCAACGAAGGTTGAACAGCGAGCGCGTGACTGGCAACAACGGAAGAGATCGTTTTATCGCCGCACTCGCCTGTTTAATATCCACACATATGTACACTCTATTCACGTGTACTCATTGGATCACTACCTATTCCTAAATAGCTGTCCGGCCAATCTGTATATTTGTAGTTACATAAAATCTAGTTTGACGAATGGTACTCATGTTTAAGTATATTAAACTGTATATATAAAAAACTGTTTTGGTCAACCTGTGGCGAAGGTAGTAATTCGCGAACGCTACGCAGTCCGAGAAATATAATTTCGCGGCTACTGCTAAAGCAGCGGTCGTAAAAGTAAATACACATTTTAGCTCATGTTTAATCAATTATTATAACTAAAATAAAATATTTTGTATTTTTGTTATAAACCTTTAGGGTACACATGAATTCAGCAATGTGTACCTTCTCCGATTTTTCCATGAAATATGCCAGTTATACGTTTTTGGACGCAGTTTTGACAACTTATTTTCGCCATTATTTATTGGTATTTAATAGTATTTGCCTCTTTTTCTATGGCGACACACGTAAAGCAAGCAAGACACTTTTGAATTTAGCGGAAAAAGTATTAAATTGTGTCTCAATTTAAATTAAGTAAATTGAACAATTTGGACGATTGCCCAAAAAAATGTGTGTATATTTTGTCCGCGAAAACCTTTAACTAACTAACTAATCGAGATTGTCCTGCCTCGGCCGCAAGTGGCTTCGGCTACGATTTCTCTCTTCGTAGGTTAAAATGTGTTTTCGCGGTTTTGATATACAAATAACCACTGTATTAGCATCTAGGTGGTTCTTGGAATAATAATTGCAAAATAGTTTAGAATAAATTACTGCGGCTGGTATTTACGTGTTTCAATTCTTGGCCATTTTATTATTAAGGAGAAACGGTTTAAAGACGTATAAACTGAAGTGCGCTAGAGCATGATCATAAAAATTGTTTTTTCTTTTGCGCGTAGATACAAGAAGATACACAGGGCTATCCTAAGTTCCATTCAAGTATTATATTTGCTAACGAACCAACTTTCTGAACGAATGGTATGAATTTATTGCACAACTGTCAGTACTGAGCAAATTATAATTTAAATTTTACAATGAATAGTAAGAATAAGACCACTATTATTATTAAAAGGTGAATGTATGATGTGGAATTTTGAACACTCGTTTAATTGGCCCATTCGTTTTACCAGACCGCATGGATACTGCTCAGTACTTTCACTTTTTCCATTTCTCACTTTGCACTTTAATCATGATAAAACGTCTGGCCATTACTTATCTGGCATTGGAGAATGGTTTAAAGTAGATTTAACCACCAAGAAAACCTTCACATGAACATCAGATGGGACCTCTTAGATCTCCAGATTTAGCGCCTTCGTAGGACTACCTGAAAAATCACGTCTACGGCAATTAGCTGTTCTGTGATATAAACCATATGAAGAATGTCGTGGAAGGCGCAATAGACAGTGCAACTCGAGCGAACATACCTAAAGTGTGTTCGTTGATTTTACGTGTTCACTACAATTGTTCGTTGCAAAATTGTGTTGTTCAAATAATTCAAAAATTATCCCGCCACACTCGATAAGCTACACGTAAGGTATGTTCGCTCGAGTTGCCCTGTCTAAATGGTGCAGTGTAAAATGACGTCACTAGTGTGGGGAGTGCATAATCGTGCAAGTTACACTGAGCACGTACCAACGAACGGGTTTTTATTTTTAAAATAACTTAAGTAACATTTTATGTGTATTCACTTACCCATCAAGTCATATAAATAACATTTATTTATAATAGCTTTGTTCGCGGACGACATTCTGAACGTATTCGGGGATGAAAGACCTGCGCACTACAAATATGATCGTTCGCGGTAACAGAATTTTCTCACCGGTGCAGAATATTCTTTGTTCGCGCAACACATTTTACAAATTCCGAAGTAGTCCGTCACATGTTCTGTAGATCCTGAATCAAGGGCAAGAATTTTATATCCTACGCATGCGCTCTCAATTTTGATGTGAAAATACCACATGTTCTTGCTTTCTTGCTATGGTTAACAGAGTTAAGTTGGAAACAAATTGATTAAAATTGTTATTAAAGTAAAAACGTACGATATAAACGAAATTTTTTTATGTATCGAAATACACATGTTATGTACATATGTACGAGCTTTAAATCAATTCTAATTGAGTAAAAATTTAGATGTCTGAATATTATATATATGATGATGAAAGAAGAACTTCTTCAGATATTAGAGGTTACAAAAACTACCAATTTTTTTGAAGAAATTGTACCACAACTCCCAGATCAACATTATTTTGAACATTTGAAAATACACATAAACAGTATCCGTTTATAAGTCACCAAGGTTAACTTGGCGTATATCAAAATTTAATTTGTTACAGTGGTGCCAACGTTAACTAATGAATATATCAGAAATTCGTTCGAGTAGTGTTCGCGGATGAGAAAATTCGCTCTCGTGTTCCAAGAGTCGCATGCACAATACAAAAGTACTGAACATCTTCCAAGTATATCCTGTATCTATTCGGGATCTCTTCCGCGAACAAAGCTAATAAAATGCCGTTAGTCTATATCCTTGCGGATTTTTGCCTTTACATTAGACATTTTATATATAATACTTATATAACTTTTATTTTATTGGTTACCCGCTTCTTATACACTACTCTACACTCCTACTCCAGACTTGGTGTGAAAGTGTAATACACCAACGACACTGGTGTAAGTGCACCATTTCCAACGAATGCCTGTTGTGTAACTACACTGACACCAACGAACGCAATTTTACTGCACTCGCTACTCCGAGTATGTAGTGCAACTCGAGCGAACATACCTGTAAATTTTAGCAAGTGTGACGAGTGTAGTGTTGAAGAGTTAGCCTATGTACAATATTTGCATGTTCGCAAAACGTAAATTGCATACGCATTTGATTAAATTAAGTAATTTTATTTACAATGGGCTATGAGTATCCAAGTAGACGTGCTGTTTTAGTAAAGAATGATAATTGTGAGCCACTTAAAGACGAATCTGGATATTTGTTTGGAATTATTGGTGTATATAAGATGTATTGCAATGCAGATTTTTATATATTTACATATTTTGGAACAATCTCTTCGACGACATTTTTTATTGCTGTTCTTGAATCTTTTAAAATTGCGCATTTCAACATTAATATTATATAATCTTTGGATGAACTAAATAATTTTTCGCTATCCGATTCAGATTCTAAAAATTGTTCCAAAATTTCTTCTTCATTATCCATATTAGTAACTAACCTATAACTATTTCAAATCAAACTATACTAAGCTGCACTAACAGTCTACGAACGTCGTGCATGAGAACTTCGCCGTGTTACACCGATTTACATACACTCAACTACACTCTTTCCTCACTACACGGCTGTTATAGTGCAGTGCAGAAAATTGTAGTGTACACTGTAATTTAAGTGTAGAAGCTACGAACAAACCTATATTGTGAGCATGGGAGCAAGTGACAGCAGAAGACCGGAACAACTGTACAAACCACGTGGAAAAATGAGACAAAACGCAATCCATACAATTTTGAATACCGTTATCAATATATCTTTCTCTCTCACATTAACATAAAATGATTGTAAATGTCGCTTAGGCTTTTCCCGCCATAATTTAAATAGATATATTTTGATAGTAGTTATTAAAAATGTCAATAATATTAATGAATACCTTTGACGTGTCAGTGTTTACGTATTGTTTGCTGTAATAATTATAAATAAACAGCAACATTGTCAAACAAATATGTGGAAATGATTAGAAATAGCTATTTGTATGAGAATTGATGAAAGTACACAATTCTACTTGGTTCTACTTATGAATTATTTATTTACTCATCAAGATGTGAGATTTTTAACTAACAAATCAAATAACAAGAACGATATTTGTTAGTATCAAATATGACTGATGGTTTTTAAAATTATTTAAAATTAATTACTATGAAAATTAACTTTGTTGTGCTTATGCTGTCATCTATATTATTTATTTTCAATCTTAACAAATTTACAGTTTTCTATAATAATTGGCATCCTAATCCAGCGTCTCTACAAACATTTTACAAAGAGAGTAAAAAGTATAACTGAATACTGAATTTCCATGCGTTAGATGAGGATAGAAGAAGCGGTACAAACTTCAATCTTAGTGCTGTGTCTGATTGTAATCTGTGCAAATCAACTATTACGCTAATTACCATTACTTATATTGGTAAAAATGAGTATTTTAAACATATTTGACATTAAAATGATTAAAAAGCGGTAATAAATATTGATAAACAAAGGTAATTTTTTCAATCCTACGTTTTTTAATGCTAGTAGGGTGATTTCCCCAATTATACAACGAGCGCCTAAAATATTATATGTACAGTTTGTATATTAAAATGTCTTCCCCTTTGAAACACATATCAAACATTCTTCCGCTCACGCCGATTCGGTCGTTTTCGTTCAGTCTAGATATTCTTAATACCCAACTATGCATCTACGGCATTTACGAAAACGATCGAACGGGCATGAGGGGAAGAAAGTGTGATGAGCGCTTCAAAGGGGAAGACATTACTTAATACACAAGTTGTACATGAACTGCGGACAGTTTGGATCATCGCAACAGATAATATATGAGAAAAAATATAACGACTTTTTCTTTCACATTATTTATATGTATTGTGTTTTCGTCTTTTTGGCGTTTCATAGATTCTCAATAGCCCTATTTTTGTTATAAAATAATCAATATTATAAAATTGTATGTAGGTTTTAAACATGTAATCTTTGCATTAACAAAATGGTATGCTATCGATCCATTAACACGTGTAAAGGAGCAAAGGCTCCTTTTGTCTAGCATTACGGAAGAGTTAATATTTACTGTCGCCTTCTAAATGTTAGTTAACCGTATATAATTCAACAAGCAAATAGACACAGATCACAAAAAAAGAACAAGAATTTCCACAAACACACTAATGCAGACAGGTAAAGTCAACCACAAATATTTACTTTGCGGCTTTCTGTGTTTTAAAACGGGCCGTCAACTGGGCGGTATCGCCTGTGTACGGACTTTAACACGTTGGCTGAAAGTAAATCTCGAATAATTTACCATTAATGCGTCGGTGGACATCTGCGGTATAGTCGCTAGTGTCTTAATATTTGATGTGTAAACTACGACTTTAAAAAGAAATCAGTCTGCACTAGTTAGACTAGAAAGGATAAAAACGATATTTACCCAATAAAGAGATGTTTTACCAAAATTGACAGAAATGATCAAATATACCAAATTTTCTCCTTTTCTTTTTGTCAACCGTCGGGTAGGTAAGGAAATGAAAAATGAGATACAATTTTACAACGCTTTATCAATTAGTCTGGTTTGTTTTCCAAATTATTTGCCAATAAATCCTAATTTATTAAATTACATATATACTATTAGATATATGCAGTCAGATATTTAACAAAACACTTCTGAAGCTTCTATATATTATATATTTGTTATTATTTGAATTGTTTGTTTGTACCGCCACCAAAGACTCTGTTAACAGCATGCAAATTGAGATAATAATTCTGACATCAACGTATGCTGTAAAAAATATTAATATATCACATGTACGCTGTTGTTATCTGAAATTTAAATACTTTTAGTTGAACTTGTCACACTTCACTGATGTATTGATATTATACATAAAAGGATGTTACTCCGCCTAAATAAATATGGGTTGGACTAGGAAAAAGCTCTCAAAATACAGACATTATCCAATATAAATGGAGAATCAATAAACTATAGCTACTTATGACGTTTGATATATAACAGATAGATTAACTGAACTATTAACCAGAACAACCGCGGCCAAAATAATATATTTTACGTTGTTTGCACTAAGAAGAAGAAGAGAAGATAGATTTTCAAATAGAAGACATATTTTTATATATAGTATATTAATGAATATAAATTGGTCTCTAAAACACTACATCAAATTTTATAAAGAAACTGTAAGAGATAGAGAGAATCTCAACAAAATTTAAAAGAGAAATAAAATGAAAATCAAATTGCGATGTTAAATACAGAGTGTGCCATTTAAAATAAGAAAATTATTATATTAGCATTAATGGTACCACAACTCGAGATGAGAGTTTGGCCATCCTGTATAATTGGGCAGAAAACATATCTTTATTGTAGCATTGGCTTATTTAAAGAAACTATACAAGTTAAAACACAGAACTTGAATACGTATAGCAGCTACTCATTTAAATATTGATCCGCATTTTCAATAATTATTAAATATCTTAGAAACAATAACTTACCGTTATGTAGTCTCCGTCATCAAAATGTGCAATAATATACAGAGTGTAGCACCTAAGATGCCTCGGACCGTAGCTCATTTCTCATACAGTATATCGAACAGAGCAAAATTGTCCATAATTACAATTACCACCTCGCTAAAATATTTTTGGTCCTGCGTATCAAACCTTTTTTTTTTAATGGAATGGCCCTCGAAGAGTACCTATTTTTTCTTATGTAACGTCATACCCCTAACTTTAGCGGTTTCGCTGTTATGACGGTTTTTCTTCATAGTTAGACCGTACTTCAAAATTTTCTTTTTGAGATACTAAATTGTACCGGCGTTTCGGTTTCGAATTTGGGAATAAACTAACACCTCTTCTACCTAGGTACACATTTTTTTTTTCAAGTGATTTATGGAAAGAGGATAATTTTTGATTGAGCTTTGCAAATTGTCATTTTATTCTAAAATATCAAATGGAAACCGTATAAAAAATGACCTCGTTGGATAATCGAAATTCTAAGTTTTCCATTTGTAAAAACACAACACATTTCATAACAAAATTAAAAACAAAAAACAAGTTGTTAGGCCAATTTATCGAAAAACGTCATTTTTCAAAATCAATTCTGTCATGATAAAACAATTTAAGTGCAATAGTCAAAGCAAGCAGAAAAAATAACAATAAACTGACAGAAGCATTATTGTTATGTGATAAATGTTTCGAAAATGCATCGGGTTCAATAAGAAATGGTTGACATGGTGTTTATTCTTGGAAAATGTTTCAAAAATTGTTTGTTGACGTCACAAGTGTACGCTGAGAGATATCCTTTCAGAACGTGTCAAAATCCCCGTGTGTTTAAAAAGATCTTGGCTAGATTTACGACTACTGATACTGTTCAACAAGCAAAGAAAGTTAGAACGAAGCCAGTTTTGACCGTAGAAAACGAGTTGCAAGTTCTGGAGGCTGCTGTTGAAAATTCTCATATTAATATCTGTGAAATTAGCAGGAACACTGAAATTTCAATGCGTTATGTGCATCGTACTCTTAAGAAATACAAGCTCCATCCATTTAAAATTCAATTGTACCAGGAATTGCAACCTCAAGATTTTGAAACCAGACATAATTTCTACAAGTGGGCAATCTACAAAATTGACCACAATGAATCCTACCTTATGCGCATGTTATTTTCGGATGAATCGACATTCCATCAAAAAGTCAATCGCCACAACTGTTGTTACGCCGCTGAAAACTCACATGTCATGAGAATTGGAAACCACCATCAAACATAATCACTCAATGTTCGGGGTGGCGTACTGGGAGAACACCTACTTTCTTTACTTCTTTGACGGAAACCTGACTAGCAACAATTATTTAAGGTTCTTTCGTGCCGAATTGGTTGAACTTTTGGAAAAGGTTCCTTTAGCCGCTCGTCGACAGATAGTTTTTCCAACACGATGGAGCTCCTGCACATAATAGTCGTGTCGTTCAGGAATATCTTAACAAAAGGTTTCCAGATTCATGGATTGGTGGTGGGCGTCCAGTAAGGTGGCCGCCAAGATCACCTGACCTCACCACCATCCAGATCGAGGTACACAGAACGATACCAACTACTGCCGAGGATATGCGAGAGAGGATTCGCACGGCTTTCCGGTTTAACTGAGAAGAAAAACCGTTATAAAAGCGAAACCGCTAAAGTTAGGGTAAGAAAAAATAAGTACTCTTTTAGAGCTTTTTGAATGTGCCACAAAATCTATTGTTTCACTTAAAAAAACATAGGTTTGATACGCCACTGAAATACGGCACGCCACTGATGACCAAAAATATTTTAGCGAGGTGGTGATTGTAATTATGGACAATTTTGCTCTTAGACTTTTTTCGATATATTGTATGATAAAGGAACTACAGTCCGAGGCATCTTAGATGCTACACTCTTACATGATCTTTCATTTACATTGTGATAACTTTGATTGTACTATTCAAAATAATTTTAGAACGTACTCCCGATTTACACATACACACAACTACTTACACAAATGGTTAGAACTTTTCAATGTTAGTGAAATCTCAGTTCTGAAAACTTGTAGTTAGAAATACTATCATCTAGTTTGATCAGCGAAATTATTCACGCTCTTGTATCACTTCCAGTTTATCGGAAGTTCACATCTACTTTTTTTGACAAACTACTTTTTTAACAAAACTTAATAATTTTGTTTGTTAGATACCTAGTCAAAGCTTTACTGATAGCCGAACTTAATAACCTTTCAGGATATTGGTTACTTTTAAAATAAATAACTGTAGCAATAATTAATAAAATGTCAACTGAAATACTGGAAATCATAACCTTTTGTAAATCCTAAATTTGCCATTACTTGCTATAAAACACAAACTTTTATAAATAGAACTCTCATTAGAACATACTTTATGCATACATAAATAAATAACTTACTACCAAGTTTTCACATCTTTGACAATTATAGCCCACGTTTTATTTTTGTCGAAAAATTAAGTTTCATTAAGTTAAGTAAAACAATAAAATATATTAAAAGTGGTCAGTATAGGGAATGCTAGTATCATTTGACTGAAAATAAAAATAGAAATAAAATATAGAGTGTTGTATTCCAAATAAGGAAGTCATAATTGTTTGTAATTGTTGGAATTAAGTGGTATATGTAAAACGCCCTGTATAAAAAATTAAGTATTTTAAAAGACGAGACACTTTAGTGATGTGTTATAATTTGCTGTACCAGATTTTAAGTCAGCAGGATTTTTATTTGCAGCAATATCGGGAACTGCTTTTCAAATATCTCAAAAACTATTAATTTTTGATATAGGATATGCTACATAAAATTTACTCAAAATTGAGGAATTTAAAACTAAAAGAAAAAATATCATGTTCAAGATGAAAAGGCCTAGGTTTTTTTTTCTTTATTGAATCTGCCTCTTCATCTTGCCGAACATTAATTGGAGTATCAAGCGTTAATATTACACTATTTTCCAGTAGTCCGTTACTGTCTTCCAGTTCTATTTAAAATAAGCAAGTTGCTATGTACTTCCGATATCACCGGAAGTACCGGAAAACTATTATATTTAAAATCAGCATTCTCAGAAATCTAACGTGGTCAAATTTTATATTTCCTCTATAACTACATCTCTAAAAACTTCTAATCAAAATTCTTCCTGCCACACCCAGTATACAAAATAAATGCTAATGGCAAACTTAATTATCACAAAATATAAAAAGCTTTAAAGCTTTAAAGCTTTAAAGAAATAAAATTCAAGACTATCAGTCCGGAAAAAGGCCTTCATGGTTTTTTAGTACTTGCAAATTGGAAGGAAGAAATAGAAAATGAATCTTTTTCTTGCTCTCTTCATCTTGCCGAACATTAATTGGAGTATCAAGATCGTTAATCTTCCACTACGATTTTCCACTATTGTTTATTTTGTATATTAACGACCTGTACGGTTTCACAGGATTGCAATATCAACCTTTTTTGCGGATGATACACTCGTGAGTTACTGAATCATGAACTAAAAAATATCTTACTTCAAAGACTAAAGCTATGGTAATTGGGACTAGGGTTAGTTCTATTAAAAATATAACGCAAGTATGACTTTGTGACTTCCGATATCATCATTCAAGAGTCATGTAGATTTCATAGTTAAGAAAGTAGGAAAATTACCACTAAGGAAAATGGACAAGAATTATATTTAAAATCAGCATCAATTTTAATACTAATTGGTGAAGGTGAATGTATAAATTACAAAAATTACAAAATAGCAGCAATGAGAATAATTTTAGGATGTAGTAGATATACAAGAGTTACACTTATGTTAGATATTTGCAGTGGCTCTATAAGACAAAGAGTTTATTTTAACAGTTTAGTTTTAAAAAAATAGTAAATAATAAACTTCTGAATCAAAATTCTTCCTAGAAATGTTAATAACTTTAGATTACAAATAGAAAGTCTTGCTCAGTATACAAAATAAATGCTAATGGCAAACTTAATTATCACAAAATATAAAAAGCTTTATGAATAAGTACGTGTAAATTTTAGTTCAAGCTGTAAGTTTATTGTTACATACCTGATTTTCTTCCATGTTCTCCAATAACAAATGCTTGACATGAACTTGCCTCAACTTCTAATCTTTGAGCGATCAAGAACCTCAATCTGGCAGATTCTAATATTGTTCCCGAACCTATGACACGATACGGCTGAAAGCTGCTCAATTTCCAAGCAACGTATGTCATAATATCAACTGAAAAGAAAACAGCGTGCATTATCCTATGTGCATAATATAATAGGGAATGATATTAGATGTTTATTACTATTACTTCTTTTTACCTGGTTGAGAACAAATTATAAGAATACAGTTTGGACTATATTTCACCAACTCTGGTATAATTTCTTTAAAGATTTCAGTATTTTGTTTCGCTGTTAATTCCTTGTTATCACCAGCAACAGTTGCTCCGGCTGTGACGATGCAGATCTTAGAATCAGTTGAACTTGCATAATCTACACATAACGTAATAGATTAGCTTACTAATATTATGTATGTTTGTATGTATGTAACAAAAATGTCCTTTAGCTCGTCAATGGTACCCAATCATTGCACTTAAAACATATCGGAGTGTTTGTTGTGAGCGTTTATGCTAATCAATATGCATTTTTATTGTGATCATTTTCCATTCTACTTTCTAACCCAATATGTGACACGATGACTAAACGTACTTGTAACAGATAATTACATAAGATCTAACGGACTGATTTTTTTTTTCTTCTAAATAAGTAGCTGTGCGTCCTGTATTACTAGATAACAGCCGAGTAGTAATTTTTCTAACTCTTAAACTACATACGTATTACAAATTTAAAAAAAAGTTGCTCTACACATGTTTAATGCACAGATAAAAATATGGAGTTTCCTTTTGTCCGGAAAATCCAGGAACCTCCACTTCGGAATAACATTTTTTTCTTCTGTTGTATAAATGAGTTTGTTTATTTATTCTCTGAAACGAAATGCAAAATAAGCAAAACTGATGGGTTTTACGACTATACCCTCTTACATGTAATTTTTGCCGCATTAGCTATACACCGTATTTAAAGTTAAGTGTACATCATTGTTAAGTTCCTTATTATTGGGGTTACATAATTGATAAAATTAGCAAATAGGTGATATTTTGATTCTGATTGAGATAGCCAAACAGAAAAACAATTGAATATTTTGTGTAAAGGAAAGTTAATGGGATTGCAGCTATATACGTTAGAAATTAAGAAGACGTGAACCTTTTTTCGTATCTAAGCTTTCGCTAATTCTTTATTAGCTTATTCAGAGAACAAACTATAAATAAAAACAACAAAAGTTGTAATTAAAATTCGGCTATTTTAAATGGAAGTGAATTTTTTAACTTACATAGTAGTTATAGTACGGCAACATCACAAAACTCATGTGCAGTTAATATTTGGAAACATAACATTAACATTAGAATACATACATATTTAAAATCTTATTAACAATGTTAATTAAGAACTTGAAAATGAAACGTCTCACGTGGACAAACAGTAAGTAAGGTTATAATAATCACAGGTTTCCCACCAAAATTATTTATCTGAATTATTTAAAATCATTTCATCAAGTCATCATCATCAATCAATCATTTCATCAGTCAATCATTTCATGAAGTTCTCTACAGCTGGAAAATATTTTCTTATATACAGGATGTTCTGTTTTGTCTATACGGTAGGTTACTTTGTTTTTTAAATGGAATACCCTACATATTATTACATTTTTGAATTCCTTGATGTAATATAAGGTAATTTGAATAAACATACTCTGCACTAAAACCCAACAGTTTTCGACATATACATTTTCGAAAGGAAGAAAATGAATTTACACAGAGTACTTAAAAAATAAATCTAGCCTTTCCTAATAATCGTTTTGAAACAAATCGTGGGTATTATTATAATAATACTTCACGCTTTAGTTTACGTACTAAACATTGATATTATATTATACTGGGTGTTTAGTAATCTCACTCGAAATTAAATACCTTCAAATGACTAAACCTCGTTTATTTCAAATGGAACATCCTGTATACTTTTTTGCTAACTATTGCAGATTTTCCTTCTCTTTCAATTCCGTATAATATTCCCCATACCTATTTATACATTTGGAGTTTTAAGTAATTTTGTACAGAAATCTAAAACTTGACATAAAAATAGGTTATAATTTCATTTCAGTCCCCCTTATTTAGAATATTTTGTAAGAAATAGTAATTTTAGTAATTAAATAATAACTTAATATATTGAAACTACATTATATAGCGCTATATTTATTGAAATTACATTATATAACGCTATATTATTATTGAAAATTTTCAATTTCACCCTATATCTCAAAAACTAAGGGGGATAGCAACATTCTATTTGCGGCATCTTTCGTTTCACAAAAAGGTAGGATCGCGAAAACCGCAACTCTCTATCGTTATTAATAACTGAGATACCCTGGCAAAGTGCCCAAAATGGGACACCCTGTACAAAAATCATAGACAGTCTTAAGCTACAAATTAGCTTAAAATTATTTTCAGTATATATGAAAATAATTAACGCAACGTTTTATATCTTTAATATTAATGGATATATTGAGTTTTGACGCACTAATACCTCACCCTGTATATAGGGACAATGATTAAAATATTGTTTTAATTAAATTATTTAAGAACGTGAAATTACTATAAAAGTTGTTCAATGTGACCACCCTCTCTGTCAGTGCACATTTCTAAACGCTATTTTACACGAAGAAGAGTTTCATGTTTTCTGGAGTAGTTGGTAAGTCACTATATATTATATTTTTGACGTGTCTCCACAGAAAGAAATGTAATGGATTTAGATCTGGAGATCTGGCTGGCCACGCGATAGGTCTTCGTCTTCTAAATATTGACCTACATTTTCAAAAATTGTTAAATATCTCAGAAACTGTTGAACCTAGATATAGAGAATATAACAGTAACTTGCCTTTATTTAGTTCATGTCATCGAAATATGCAACAATATACATGGTGTTCCATTTAAATTTTGATAACTTTGATGTGTAACTTTCTTTTGGGACACATTATATATTTCAAAATAATTTTATTACCGTTTTTTGTATATCAACCAAGGTGAATGTGGTGCCTCATCCTGTATATTATGTCGTGTAAGTGGTTTGCCGTTGAATTAATAAACTATTATTATTATCAATCTAAAGAACATAAAATGAAAATGTTTTCATTGGTTCAAGAGTAACTACTTTAACAACTACAGATATAAAACGTAATAAAATCAATACTAGAGAATTAAATGAATTTGTTTTTCGAAAAAATTTTTGATGGCATTGCCGTTCATTAATAGACATATGATAGATAGTGAATACAAAATAAATATAAACTGTATGCAAGGATACAACATAAAATAATTGAATAAAGTATTGATCAAACAATATAACTTGAAGAGCAATGAAACAAAAGCAACACATTGGTACTAGAGACACAATACTAGATATAAAACTAATATTAAAATGACGATAGCACTAGGTAGAATTAGGGGTTAACGACTGTACAGACTACATTATTTTAAATCTATGTATATTTCGTTAATAAAATGTTTTGATGGCAAAAACGTATATACATAAGTGTCATAAAATCAGTCAAACTGTATTTTAATTACAATATCTGAGACTTCTGATAGATAGTGAATACAAAATAAATATAAACTGTATGCAAGGATACAACATAAAATAATTTGATAAAGTATTGTATCACGAACAATATAACTTCATTGGTGAATTGGATTCAAAGAGTATATACACAGGAAGAGCAATCCTTAATCCTATTGAAACAAAAGCAACAGAAATAATTTTAGAGCGGCCAATCGAAATGAACTGCACGAAGAACTAACTCTTATACAAGAACGCTATTGTATCAATGGGGAATCGTTTACAGCAAGTAATCGAAATTATATGTTCTACCACAAATTCGTGTGTATTGTATAGTAGGTACTCATATAAAATATGCACTGATGTTTAAAAGAGTTCGCTGCATCTTTTTGTATGTATGTACCTACAAGCATAATATGTACATGTCTAAAAGTATAATATATTTTTACGTCGTTTTTTCTTTACTCAAACTTATCTAACTTAAACTAATATTATTAATCATTCACTAGATTGATCGATACTAGATCTATTTCTAGTCCATAATAAAGAAAGTATAACATTCTTCAAGTAGGTACCAGTCACCATTACTTGTTGAAGACATAATAACGTTAAAATAACGTACTTTACGTCAGGGTTTAAGTACTTAAACATTGGAACATCTGGATTGCTATCAAATCATTTTTACATCTCATGAAAAAAGTACCACACTCTTTAAAGTCAGTGACAATATATTTTGAATTGCAACAAAGAATTATTAATAACATACAATAAAAGAGATTTTTATAGAATCCACTTCATGGTATGTATATGTGTGGGATCGGTACGTCACTGTTCATACGAACTACGCAGTGGTGGTGGTGGAAATAAGGAAAATATAGTCGTGAATAATAATATTTAACGGTAATTCAACAATTTAAAATTAGTCTTTGATTGTGTATTTGCATCCGACATGTATATATTTGTGTTTATTTATATTTATTTTATATAAATCTACCCGATGTTTCTCTTGATCAAACTTAATTTTGGCTATTGTTGTACGATAGTATCTAGACAGTGAAGTAGTTGATCGACTACATCATATCCAATGCGAGCATTCTCAAGCGAAGGTTCGCTTGATTTTTATATTCTACAGTTAACTACATTGAATAAATACTTTCTGTCATTTGGTTGTTATTTATTTATTGTATTTATTACCTTCCATATATTGCTATTTACTAGTAGTTTTCGAATTGTCTTTATAAAGACATTACTTGTTTTTTTTTTATGTGTGGTGGGTGTTTAGTTGCAATGACTCCGTAAGCTGTATTACTTGTCTGGCTATCGTGCAATTCTCGCGGTGTTGCTTTGTGTGTTTAAATTGTGTTTAAATGGCTTTGTGACAGCATCATATCGCCTTTTATAATGCCGCGCTGTTAATCACTTTGCTCTCAACAGCGAAATGGTGAGTCGATCCGGATTTCAAACCTCTGAAAAAATGTCACCGTCCCTCCAGAGAAGTGAAACCCGGCTTCTATTGTCCTACCACAACGATAGTCAGTCGCCTAACCACTGCGGCTATCTACTCGTTTGCAATATCCATTTTTGGTGAGTATCTATTGTGTGATCTTTAAATGTAGCGTGTAGACCCTATTTAAATCGATGTTAAACTTAGTAAATTTGTCTATTGAAATTAACTGCGATGTCGTTTACTACACCGCAGTGGTGTGCAAGCTGAGGATGGACGATGAACCTGCTCGATGCAATCTTGCATTAACCAATACACTGTCGAGTATCCAGATGAACATGTTGCATACGACATATTTGTGCAACATGTTAACAGATTAACCACGAGGTCTTGAAAATAGGCAGTATATTAAAACGAAAGTATGAAACTCGACGAGCAGTTTGAACTGAAGATACGGTAGCAGACATTCGAAATAGAATAGAAGTCAGTCCAAATAAATCCATACGAAAATGATCTACACAAACAGGTTAGTCTTAAATAATTTAATATTGTAAATAGCTTATATAAAATATTTTTGATAGGGGTATCATACGGAAGTGTTCGCACTACCCTTTTTTTGCTTATACCAGACCCGTCCGACTAATGGTCACCGGTAATGCACCGCAGCCTTCAGGCTTATTGTGCCTCATCTGTGTATTCAAGTCACTCACTCTAACACGGTAGTTCCCTCCACTAATCTGTACAGATCCCTAACCGTGTAGGGTCTCTGGGTCTCCTTTCGTTGTCCCAAATAGATTTTTCCTTCTGCGATCTACTGCCTCGCAGTCGCGTAGTATATGATCGGCTGTCTCCGGTTCTATCTCGCAAAGTCTACACCTTGTGTCCCCGTCAAACACTTCGATTTTGTGTAGGTGTTCTTTCACCGCAGCATGTTCGGTCATTAGGCCCGTAACAATACAGAGCTGTTTCCTGCTATGCTGTAGCAGTTCTCCAGCAGTTTTTCCATGCCGGGTATTCCTGCTGTTTCGTACGGACCCAGTCGTCCCCATCTCCGGGCCGTTTGCCTTGTAACCCCGAAGAAAGGTTCTGAGCCGTACATTTCTATCTCTGACCCTCTCTTTTCGAGTTCGCCAGTCCTTGCGTTGCCATCGATCCCTTGATGACCCGGTATCCAAGTCAAACAGAACTTGTTCCGGTTCGAAAGTTCCACCAATTCGTCGACGCACTCCGTTACCAGCCTGGAAGATACTTTCTGGCTTACTAATACCTTTAGTGCCGCTTGACTCTCAGACGCGCTGTGAATTCGTCTGTTGGTCACCGCTTTCACATTCATTGTGTGTGCGCACTGGAGGATGGTATATATTTCCGTCTGAAACACAGAGGCATATTCCCCCAATGCCTAGCTGTACCCCTCATGACACCGTGAAGAGATTCCCATACCTATACCTTACCGGCATGTGGTCGGTCCGCATTTCCAAAACCCCCTTTCCCACATGCTCGGTTATCAGACGTGTGTTGCAGCCTGTATGCCCCCATCCTTGCCTCCCCCTGTATAAGCAGGTGTAACGGTTGCAAGTCCAAGAGTGCCTCCATAGCTGCAGTCAACGTCGACCGCATTGCTTCCGTTATTCCTAAGCAGGCAAGTCGTTCCACCTTGCTCAACTTCTGAATTGTGTTTCTTTGATGCGTCTTTGTTCACCATATCAAAACCGCATACGTCATTGGTGACTTTACCACCATGCTGTACATCGCACTACACGTAGAAAACATTTACATATGCACTCATGCAAGATATCTGTACTGCAGCAATTATATCCTCACGATATCAAACAGAAGATGTAATACTGCCAATGTATTGGATGTGACATTTTTCTCTGACGAAGCTTAGTTTCATCTATCTATTATGTTAACAGCCAAAACTACTGTACCTGATCAAGTAAAAATCCACATGTGTTTCAAGCAAGTACTTTACATCCCATAAAACTAGGAGTCTGGATTGCTATGTCACGAAGACGTATTGTTGGACCGATATTCTTCCATCATACCATCAATGCTGTCAGATATAGAAAACTAATTTTAGAACCTTTCATTAAACAACTAGATGACAATGAAATACATAATGGTTATTTCCAATAAGACGGCTCTACACCTCATACAGCACATGCTACCCGAGAGGGTTTTTTGATGACAGATTAATTAGTAGAGGACGGTGGCAAACTTATTCGCCAGGTCTAACCCCATTAGACTTTTTCTTGTTTGGGTATTTAAAAAATAGTGTATTTTCTAATAAGTTACATGATTTGGATGAACTACAGAATGCTATAATACAGGAAGTGAAGAATATTGGTGATGAAACTTTGTAAAACGTATTTAATAATATGAAACGACATGTAAGTTTATGTTTAGAAAGTGAAGGTGGTCATTTTGAACATATCCTTTAACATTTATGAATATATGTAATACGTTAAATTTGATTGAGTGATTTATAGAATTATTTGCAATGTATAATCATGCAATTTAATATGACACAAAGTGAATATTTACTGCAATACTTTTACTTCTCTCCCAATCAAAATTAATTTAATGTCACTAAAATATGTGTAATCCAAAATATTAAGAACAAATAAAGGGTTAAATATGTACACAAGTACAGATTTATTTATCACATTATGAGCGTATAAAATATCCGTTGTTTCCGCTTTGCATATTTGTAGATTACCTACCGAATTAGTGTACATAACCTGTACAGAATCTGTGAAAACAATTTAAGTACAATTTAGTTTGCACTATCACTGCCGTCAATTACTCAGTGTTCAGAACTATAAATTTTGAATGACTCAGCCTTCACTTGACTTTGTTCACCTTGTACATAGTTGTATTTCGAAATATTCCCAACATGGCAATACAGTATAATATTTGAAGAGATAAATATTCACGTATTTTCAAATCACAGTGTAAATAATTAAATATGTAGCTATCTCACCATACATACTGACTGTTGCATATAGAATCTCATCCCGAGAACCAACTTAAAATAATATAGGTACTAGTAAAATATGGAATTTGGAGAAACATTCTTAAATATTAAAATAAGGTTAAAATTTAAAACCATTTAGTTGGAGTCAGGAGTATTACCTTTAATGTGTTACCATTGGCGCACACATCACTATTTCGGTCGTTGTAAATGTCATCAGATTATACCTAACATTCTGTTTCACACTACTTTACGTTCGAATAATAGAGAGGCACTAAAGGCAAGTATGTATGTACCTAAGTTGCGTATATACGCTCGTGGTTAGCCATCTTCATACTTCTTGCAGCTTGCACCTGCAGCAGTATCTCGTCCGGCCCATGTTCGGACTTTTTAACATGTCCGATCTTCATTTGAATTGGATATCATTCCAACTGCTTTAAGTCTTCTCTCTCGCGCAACTTGCATTAATTAGCATTAATGCGCGGGCGCGTTCCAAACGTCGACCGTTTTTATTAGTGCAAACTTCGCATGTATTTGCAAGATGCAATAAAAATGCCTTACACGCAGCTAGTAATTCTATTTCGAGAGATTAATGGTTATTGGCGCTTTTATTTATCGTTGACAATGTGATAATTTAATTTAGCCCCAATGCCACTTTCACAATACGCTCTGTTTATAACTTATAACGTATAGAAGAAACTGATTCATGCTTTAGTTGTTTTAATTTTACCAAGATAATGTTTTTGTATTCATTTGATTGCACGACACTATTATGCCTCGTCGGCGTAATCCTACCGGGTCGCTTACGCAATTAGAAACAATTCCAGTACTCCATCGAGGGTTGTTAAAAAGAACAGCACATAAAGAATTGAAAGAAAGCCGTTACTGTTCTATGCTGCTTTGCCATAGCATATACAATGTGGACGCGTGCGTCTGCATTATAGCGATACCTGTAGTGTAAGCGAAACACGGTAAATGGACGATAAATGTGGATTTTTCGGACAAATGCGAGTACATTATAGAGATATGCGAAATACTAGCTCTGTTGTAATCCAGTAGAACATTGCATCTACTTCTTTACCGTTCTAATACACAGACACCTCTGTGTGTTTCGTTTGCAGAGGTATCGCTATAGTGCAGCCGCACGCGTTCTCATTGTATATCTACATACATTACAGTAAGTAAAGTCGCTTAACTGAGTACAATGGTAGGATTTTGTATAACGATTCTCTCTAGTGAAAACAATTGAACATCACCTTTTCAAAATGTTTAGTAGTATTAAGAAAATTTTGCCATATTTCTCAACACACTTTGTCAATTCTTTTGTAATGGAAAACAAGGAATGGAAAAAGGTCCAATAATGTCTTGCTTTACACCATTTAACCAACTCGTCAGGGTTATGTTAAAGCAAATTAGCCAGAATACAACGCTAATTTATTTCGTAAAAGATTTTTGTCAGCAGCGTAAGCAACTTTAGAACAAACAATCTTTAGTAGTAAATCGTTGAGGCATAGAACAAATGAAGGCTATAGAGCTTTGTAAATGGGCTCGGAAGTGGCGATTGATTGTTAATCCCGACAAATGTGTAGCGATCCGTTTCTCTCGAAAGCGAAATCCATCCCCCTCCAGGATCGTCATCGGAGGACAGGAGCTCTCCTGGAATCCTCAGATGCATGCAGTATGTTGAGATGGTTCTCGACACGAGGCTCACCTTTAAACACTACTTTTTGATGGTGGCCTCCCGATTCATTCGGGCGCGAGCGGCTCTGGCTCCGCATGTGCGGGAAGAGTTCCCTCAGTCTGAGGTTGAAATTAATGATCCAGCGCTTGCAAGTCGCAGATCAAACTACTCAACGTTCTGGAGAATAGAGTGCTGCGCATCATAGTCGCAGCATCCTGGTTCGTTGCCAACGTGCAGATTCACAGAGATTTGGACCTATCACCTCTGTACGATCATACGCTGGTCAGGAAAACAACCCTAATTTATTTCGTAAAAGATTTTTGTCAGCAGCGTAAGCAACTATAGAACAAACAATCTTTAGTAGTAAATCGTTGAGGCATAGAACAAATGAACGCTGGAGAGCTTTGTAAATGGACTCGGAAGTGGCGACTGATTGGTAATCCCACCAAATGTGTAGCGACCCGTTTCTCTCGAAAGCGAAATCTACCCCCCTCCAGGATCATCATCGGGGGACGAGAGCTCTCCTGGAGTCCCCAGATGCATGCAGTATGTTGGGATGGTTCTTGACACGAGGCTCACCTTTAAACACTACTTTTTGATGGTGGCGTCCCGATTCATTCGGGCGCGAGCGGCTCTGGCTCCACTGATGTGCGGAAAGGGTTCCCTCAGTCTGAGGTTGAAGTTAATGATCTACACGGTGTTTCTCCGACCGATACTTACCTATGGTATCCTCACCTGGTCCAGCGCTTGTAAGTCGCAGATTAAACGACTCAACGTTCTGGAGAATAGAGTGCTGCGAGATCAGAGTCGCAGCATCCTGGTTCGTTACCAACGTGCAGATTCACAAAGATTTGGACCTATCACCTCTGTACGATCATGCGCTGGCGCTGGTCAGGAAAACCCTCGAGGGAGTTGCTCCGCCGGAGAACCCGTTAGTCCAGCATCTCGGGGAACTTGATCCTAACAGACCGCCACCTCGTGTCGAGACGAGACGATTGACATGTTATTGTCGCCATGAAAGGGCAACCATTGTGAGGACCTCTACACCAAAAGACGTACTCCATGACTAACTAAAAGGCCACATAATAGAGATTAAAAGGTTGATGGACGAACAGCTCAACCTTAACGAAAAGAAAGATCTCTGGAATAGAACAAATAGTAGTAAGTAATAGTAGTAATATATTTATTCATTACATTATCGGAACATGTCAGTACCTAGGTTTCTCTTTTACCATTTGGGTTAAGTTAAACATATTACTAATATTTATAAAATCATGTGTTTCTCTGCTGTTTCTGCTTAGGTCTATGTTAAAATCGCCTGCCAATACCATCCGACTGTGTTAATACCTGTCAGTTATTGCACTTAATGTAGCGATAACATTTTCGAAAACAATTTGAACATTACCCGTGGGTGGTCTATAAATGTATATACAAATAGTATTCATTACATTAACCTTTAGCGCGCACAACTCAATAATAATAGAGGATGTAAGTTAGACTCTTGCGGCACACTGGATGCGGGGATAAAAAAGTTCAACCAATAACTATTGTATGTTAGATAACATTTCCTCTGACACAGATAAGATCGTAAGAGGCTCGCATAAGATGGAGCCAAACTATACGTAGCCAATTTCAACAACACGATGTGACTATTAATTTAATTAGTTCTTCATCATTTACTAATGAAAATAAGTACGATGAGAAGTTATGTGAAGATTCAATAAGTAGAAATAGTATTTTCTGTGTATACAGAAGAAAACTTGCCAGGAAATGCATTAAAAATAATATTTGGATCAACGACATGATTTCCATTGTTATGTTTAAGATCGTCTGGTATCTTAGTAGAACGGCATTTTCTATGAAGAAAACTCCGTATGTTATAAGGAAGCATACTCATCATGTATTTGCTTTTTAACTAACGATCTGAGATGCTTGAATTCAGTGGTTTGTTTTGAGATGACTAATAACTTCTGATGAGAACCACGGCTGATACAATAAATCACTTTGGTGTTTGTACGGTACATACAGGTCAAGAATTGAGCATAAAAGAGGCATAGAAGTCATTCATTGCTTTATTAAGAACAGCGTGATCATAACCATTATTGAGCGATACATAATCTGCTATGCAAAAGTTATGTCTACAGTTATTAACAAAAGAGAAACATACTGGCGATGATTGATATAAGCAGAAGAAACTAATTTCAAAGATAGGGCAGAAAAAGTCCTCCTCTGATTGCCCGATCTCATTATCTCAAAATTACAATTAATAACCGAAAATGCTAAATGAAACATGCTGTGGTGATTATTGTGAATACTATATCTATACTACTCCGCTGTAATCACTTTGCCCTCAACAGCAACTGGTAGATTTATCGGGATACAATTCTCTAAAAAAAATGTGGCCGTGTGAAGTGAGGTTAAATTAATTTCACTTATTTATTCGTGATTTGTAATATTTGAAAGAATCCTGAAATAATTGAACAATTAACAAGCGAATAATATCGGTCAGTTGATTTCCTTCAGTAACGTTTTAACACACATTTTTACCAACACCTCACTTGCAAAGCACATACATACATACCTATACTCAACATATCTTAATCCACACGAGCAGAAATGGAAGCGGTTAAATAGATACAAAGTGTATGTAGCAACGCATTCGTATTGTACGCCGTTTTAAAATACAAATGTAAACATCACACCGATTGTTCGTTTTTTAGATGTGTCTTGTGTGTGGTGGAACACACGACGCGTGTGTTATATGTATGTAGATCGAAAATGGTAAGAACCGGATGATTGGGTGGACCACCGACTGCTACGGATTCCTATCTCTTTTCATTGATCGATTTAATTCAAAATAAACGGATGATCGTTACCTGTACTAGAAGATATCATGGGGCTGTTGAGATACATCGTGGCGTGCTGTATGTCTAACATTTCTCCTCTACCCAGCGCTTCGTTCTTGTCGATCAATACTAGATCCGAAGTTATGTTCTATGTAGCAGACATGAAACGTGAAAGAATAATATTAATACATGGCTTATAAAACTAGGAATAACATAGACATACCACGGAACCAGTTCATTAAAAGTTTCCAGAATCCGTAACTATTGATGAATTTGAAACTTTCAGATTTAAGATAATCCATAGACTTCTTTTTTCTCAAATATTTCGCATATTGTCGCACAACTTTGGGTAGAACCTGAAGTAGCAATCAACTTTCATCAAGCGATTTTACGATATAGTACATGAGGTTTTGCCACATTTATCTTCAACTGATTTTTAAATTATTGCAATTTATTTCAAAATTTTGAATTTTACAAATTGATTTTCAATAGCCTTTTCGACATTGTTATTTAAACCTGAAACCTCCATGTTTTAGAAACAACAACGGTTTGCAAAATATGTTTTGAAATTCACAACAGGTTATACAAGCTGTTCAAATGTCTTTCAAATGGAACATCTAGTATATTTTTACATATTTAGATGGAGATGTAAGTGTCGCATCGATGTGTTATAAGTTTCACTATACCTATCTTTGCTAATTTGGTTATCAACACTTGCGGGGGAAGCAAGACAAGGTTTTTGTCTTATTCGTGAAAGAGTTTTCTCCTTCAAGCAAAAATTTACCTGTCTCGGCGTTTATTTGTATTTCTTAATGTTTTCGATTTATTTAAGATGAATCATTTTCATTGGACTGCTCTGTATAGTATATACATATACATAGTATACTATAGTACTAATAACCGGCAAGACCTTTTAAATCGAGTGAGAATAGTATTTTAGCGATTAGACCGAAACAAAATAAGAAGAGTAGCTACAAAGAAAACCGAATTAAGAATTATAAAGTGTCTTGAAGAGAATGGAAATCATATAGAACATTTATAGTTTTTTCATTTAATTTGTTTATTGTTTCAGCCTTTTCTGTTTTATTTGTCATTAAAATAATTTTTATAGCTTTATTTTGTCATTAAAAATTCGTTTTGTTACAGTAGCTGTTGTTTCTGTTGACATACTCACCGCCTACTTTGAAATATGCGTAGGTTGACTTCAATGTTAACTGATATTTGACTAAAAGTGTTGATAATAACAAAACCGCCGAAGATAAGTAAGTATAGTGAAATTTACAAAATATCGATGCCAAAATTTCATCTCATCGTATGTCAAAATATACAAGTTGAATTTTTTCGGCTTCGCCACTAAATTTTAAACACCTTGTATAACCTGTCGTGAATTTCGAAATATATTTTGTAAACTGTTCCTATTTATAAAACATGGAGGTTTACGTTTAAAGGAGAATGAAGGAAAGGCTATTAAAAATCACTTTGCAAAAGGGCAAACTTTGAATACAAAACAACACAAAAACATGAAAATAGGTAAATCAAAACTTAGTACAGTGTATAGTAAAATCGATTGCACAATGTAAAAAAAATTAAATTAAAGAAGATGATTGCTACTTTCGGTTTTACCGGAAGTTGCACAATATCAAAAATATTCCGGAAAAAGGAAGGTTATTATCGTAAACTTTAAAGTTTCATATTCGTAAATAGCCTGGAAACTTTTAATGAACGAGTTCTGTGGTAAACCCCTTCTGTATGTACAATATATACATATGTATATGAGTTCAGACTATTGTTTTCGCGTAAAAGTTCCGCCTAATTAGATACAATTTTGGCGCTGAGAGACGTTTTCAAGAACACGATTACGTACCGAAGTGTATGGTTACATGAAGAAGAACAAATAAGACAATGTTAGAGCTATGTATATGCAAAAAGATCTTGATATATAAAAAAGACGTAGCAACAATGCAGCAGAATGTAAATGTAAGAGCACGAAACTGGTTTGAAAATATACGAATAGCCCGTAATGAATAAATGATTAGTACGCTTTTATTCTACTAAGTGAATTGTTCCTCGACATCTAAATGATACCTAGGTGCATACATATATACCTATGTATTGTCAAATCGTAAAGTACAGAATATGTTAAATAAAATTGAAGATAACTTTTTTTCACTAAAATGTTTGATCACGTATATCGTATTTTTATATTATATATAAATATCGTATAAATACAATATATTTAATAGTGGGAAGACATTCGTAACGGTTTTCGACTTTCAATCGTATTAGTGCGGCAAGAGTGACGTAAAGATGTACATGTTTGCTTTTAGGTACTAGTACGTGTAGCTTGATTATCTATTTTCCAAGTGATGCAACTATGCAATAGCATTGAACTGAAACAAAACTCTATAAAAATTGTAACTAAAATAAAATTCTTATATTCAAAACGAAACAAAATTCTATAATGAACTTTACAAAAGCAATCGAGGAATGTGTTTCTCTCTTTCAAATACATATCTCCTATGACATGCATAACAGCCCCGCCTCTCTGTATCACATACATACATAATTACGTACATATCTATGTGTGTGTATTTGAAGTCGAATGGGAACTGTTCGCTGCGCTAATCTGTATATTAAAAATTGTATTCTGTTCATTCTGATTTAGAAGAGAACACGGAAGCGATGACATTGGAGCTACAACATGAGCAACAGTTTCATGGAAGACATTGTTGAAAGAGTTAGAGACAGTGAGTGGGTCAGTAATGAGCACGTTATCGATAATTAATTTAATATCTGGTTGGAATACATTCGAATTATGGGGGTGATTATCACGATATTCTATTTTTACGTGATTCACTGCGTAGATTTCTATACTCCTCATAGAGTACTCATAAGCATGGAAAGCATTTCTGTAAACAAGCAAGTCGCTAGACTGTTTAACAACAGTTGTTACCCAGTTATTCTGCTGAAGCGATGTCTTCGATTGAGTATGTATTTTTGAAAATGCGTAAGTAAACATTTAGCTCTAACAAAACTTCTAGCATGTTTATTTTCGCTTGTACTCTCCATATTTTTAAGAAAGATATAAGACTCGTCCTGCTAATTAACATTTTCCAGCACTTTACCAACTTATTCAGTAATATAATTCGAATCTTTAAGTTTTTAATCTCGTAGTCATCACTTATGATTGTACTTTCATCAGTTTCACTTTCGACTAATGCTTCCAAGCACGCTTTACCCTTCCATTGTGTTTTATCACCAATGTTGTAACTTTTTAAAACAGCTTCCAGACATTTTAAGTGAATATAGTTGGCACAGTTTTCTTCACTGTATTTTTATCCACTTCGTGGTGAAACTTTACAGAATTTACAGGTTTTATTTTGTTTCTGCCGTATGACATTCTCAACTTGATAATAACTGTCAAATTTGTAGGTAATTATTAGTTTTTTTTATCCACGAAGTAACAGTAAACTTCAAGTTCATCTGCAAAGAAATTGCAATAACTCGAAAACTGTTGACTTTTGACCTAGTATGTATTAATAAAACTTTGTTGTTTATTCTTATAAAAAGTTCAAAAATCCAGGTATATATGCAGAAGGTTCCACAGCCACGTATAAATTTGAGCTTATATGACATTCTGTATACTTGAAAATATGTTTGAAATTTTCATACACCATAACCTTACCATTTAAAAGTCACTTTATAAAATAGTGATAACTCAGTTGCATATATTGTGTCATGGTGCTTAAAACGTTTTTAAGCAGGTGTACATTTGTTAGATCTAAATGTACCTAATGTTTATTTAGTATACAAATTATTTCAGTTTAAAACAAAAAGAAACTCTATCCATGTGTTAGATTTTGCATATTGTTGAATTAACTTTCATAAAATCTTTTAAAAGCAGCTACATATGTATATGTACCGATGTTATAAAAGGTTTGAATTTATAAAATAAGTATTATTGAATAGTGCTCAATTGAAATAAAAAAGTTTTTCCTAACACTAAATACTAGTTGGCAGCATAATAATAATTGATAGCCAAATGATGCTTTCGATCAGTGTCGCAAGATATTAGGGTATCTATGAAGAAATGGAGTCATGACTGATGCACTGATGTATAAGGTAGACATTATTGTATATTAAGTCGTTATAACCATATTCAAAATACATATGCAACATTTATGAATGTTAAAAATTATAATAGTAAATTCAAACAATCTTCAAACATAACGTGTACTAGATAAACATGCAGACATTATGGATACAAGCTTTAGCGGGTAACTTTGTTATCTTTCAGAGTAAATTATAATAGTCAACATTTTATATGGAATGGATAATCAAACACGATTTTGTCGGTTAGTTCTGAGAATCAATTATAAAATGAAGTAAATTTGAAAATATACATTTTTCAAGAATTAGTATTATACAAATGACGGAGCATTTATCTTTGAATGTCTAATAGTGCGAAGATCGCTAGTAAAGTTAACTCTTATTTCCACTCTGCCCACATACAGTAATTTTTAATTTTGCTTATACTGTAGAATGATTAATAGTTTAATTCTACATAATCCATTATGGGATAGGAAGAAATAATATTTATGAGAATTGTTTCCATAATTTTTCTCTACTTTTCTGGTTTCAACAGAAAATTGATATGTACGAAAGGTTTCCAGGTAATATAAATTCTTATCCGACCACTCATTAATATTATCATTTGCCAAGTGATTTCAATGCAACGCTTCGGTTGGAAAAATTTGGATTTTACGCCCCCGTTACCACGGCAACAATCCATACTCGGCGGACTTTACCGCCTCCACGATTTTAGCGCTCAGAGCTGTCTTCGGTTCACATACCTATTCATGTATGTACCCATATGTTTTGTTGTTGTCGGAGAGAGAGAGATCTTAGATATATTTTAAATTATAAGAATAACGTTGTTGTAGTACCGACCGATGCGGGATTATGTACTTTCCTTAGATGTTATCTTGACATACCGCTTTTCTCTGTGTGTTGACTTAATCGTGACACAGAAATAAATTACGAGACAGGATGTTTTTATATTGCTTATGCAAATTGTTCCTTCTATGTTATTAAAGTCACTTCACTTGAATAGTAGATGCACTTACTAAGATTCAAATACGAAGTCAAGACACATTATATCAAAAAAAGCTGGTGTTTGTAAAGTTTAGTTTTGCTGATACTTTTAGTGAGATGGACAATTACTACATCTTTGAAATTCTTGGTTGGTTTAAAACACTATAAGTACCTAAACCATAAAACAATATTGTGTAAATGTATAACGACTGTCGATGGCTGTTTGTTACCATTAAATGATCTTATAATTTTAGCATAAGTATTATTCACTTTTGTAAATTTTTACATGTTGTCGTAAGTTCTACTGCTGGTGTAACTTTATGAATGTACATGATGATTGGTAAAATGGCTTATTAAAAGTATTATACAGGGTCCGGCAATGAAGCGGGGACGGAAGATTACACGCTTATTTGAAAGTTTGTCAAATATTTGATCATCGGATATTCTTCCGCATCATCAAGTGCACGTTTTAAAAATATTTTGTTTTATACAGGATAAAATGGTGTTGGAAGTGCCAGGTTGCATTTTTTTAAATGGAACACCCTGTATATTAAGTGCCAGACTAAAGTTGCATTTTTTTAATGGAAAATATATTTTTTTTTAAATGGAACATGTATATTAACAGAGAAAATGATCCGCGCTTGAAAGCTGGTTACAACGATATAATGTTGTATAGGTCTAAAGTTGATAGTTTCTGTGTAAACAATTATTTTACTTGATAAATTGATACATTTCAGTAGGCTATTCTTTATAAAATAGGGAAAAATTTAAAAGATTCGAAACCAACAGAGTAGAATATTTTTTACTAGTATGGACTGTTGTTACTATGTGAAATAAATTCTGCAACTGCTCACTTTATACAGGGTGTTCACAATTTTGCAAAATCGAAAAAATCTCGAAATTTTTAAATGGAACGCCCTGTATATTTTTAGCTCATTGAAAAGCCCTTTTACTACGCTTTCTATTGATACCGCATTTGATGCACCTAGAATAGATCATTTTCTAATGATTTCTTCTACTCTGTTGGTTGCGAATCTTTTGTTTTTCCCTATGCAGAATAGCCTACTGAAATGTATCAATTTATCAAGTAAAATAATTGTTTACACAGAAACTATCAACTTTAGACCTATACAACATTATATCGTTGTAACCAGCTTTCAAGCACGGATCATTTTCTTTGTTAAAATACAGGGTGTTCCATTTAAAAAATGCAACTTTAGTCTGGCATTTCCATCTGGAACACCCTGTATAAAACAAAATATTTTTAAAACGTGCACTTGATGATGCGGAAGAATATCCGATGACTAAATATTTGACAAACTTTCAAATCAGCGTGTAATCTTCCGTCCCCGCTTCGTTGCCGGACCCTGTACAAACGGAGTGGAACCTTGAAACCAAATTTTGTAATTGGATATGGTTGAACATGAACTATCACGTGAAACTATTTAGGTATAGGGTATGATACATGAAATATGTGTAAAATATATCGTAGAAGCTAAATTTGTAATTGAATTTATAGCATGCTATTTAAAATAGCAAAGCTGATGTAAAATGTAAATGGTAAAGTGATATTTATAGAGTGATATTTATTCAGAAATATTTTCACGAGATAATTCATATTCAACCATATCCAATTACAAAATTTTTCAAATTCCCTTCCGTTTGTATAATACTTTTAATAGGTCATTCTCGCTAATCACTTTTATGTATACAGGGTGACATAGAAAAAACTACAATGCATAGCAACATGTGATCGAGGACCAAGAAATAACAAAAAATGTTCCTATATGCACATGTCCGACTGCTTTTTGTTTTCAAGTTACAAACCGTTTTTTATATTGTTCTTGTTTTTTACTTTACCTAGGCAATCACTGACCTAGGCGAAACGTTCTGCCATTAATTTTGTTTACCGATGAAGCAGGTTTCAGTCGTGATGGCATTTTGATTATTCACAATATGCATTATTGGAGAAATGAAAACCCTCAACAGAATGTAATACGGAATCACCAGCATGGGTTTTCCTTTAATATGTGGGCAGTTATAATCGACAATTATCTAATTGGTCCATTTCGAATGCCTAGACGATTGACAGGCGAACTGAATGCTTTATTAGAAGATGTTCCATTGAATATTACAAGAAGAATGTACTACATGCATGACGGAGCGCCAGATCATTATTCTAGAAAAATAAGAGAATTTCTGCAACGAAAAGTTGGAAATAGGTGGATTGAACTGGTGGGGGTCAGCTCGTAGTCCCGACCTTAATCCCCTCGATTTTTCATTTCGGGGATTTATGAAATGTGAAGTGTATTCCGCAGAAATAAATAGTGAAGATCAATTATGGAACAGAATTGTGGAGACTGATGATAGATTTCGTAATAATGCTAACATGTCTCAAAGATGCAGTCAGTCATTAACAGGAACATTGGAAATGTGTATTCAGGAACAAGATCACCAATTTGACCACCTTATGTAGAACTAATATGTATCTTATATTTTTTAATGTTGTTTTGTTTAATAAAAGCCTTTTAACTTCAACAGCTTCTAACTTGAAAACAAAAAGCAATCGGACATGTGTGTATAGGAACTTTTTTTGTTATTTCTTGGTGCTCTATCACATGTTGCTATGCATTGTGGTTTTTTCTATGTCACCCTGTATATAAGATTTATAATCGTAGCATGTGTACATATGTAAATCATTTTAATTTGTATATGTCAATGCAGTACTTTTATAGCAAATTCGGCAGTTTCATGTACAACTCTCAAGTACTAAGCTGATAAGATAGACAACCTCCATGATCATATTGCACAGAACTATTTTTGCAGTAGATTATTACATACTCCGAACATATACTCGTATATTCAAATCTAGAACATAAACTATTTAATATAAATAATAAAGCACATTTAACTAATTTACATAAATATTTCTTGAAGTAATTATACCTAAAGTTTTAAATAAAACATACGGTCGTGTCTATTTGAGCTATAAACATTTGTTGCGCACTGCATATTACATTGAAGTAACATTGCAACTACTGTTTACAAGTTGATTGCATGTCGAACGTTAAGAGTTAGCGTTGTCAGACAATAATTGGAGTCGTCGCTTCGCTCCTCCTCCAAACAATTGTCTTTGAACGGTAAACAACCCTTACCGTTCTCCATACTTAATAGTAATAGTCAGTTAAAATGTATTGTTATTGTAACTAAAATTTGTAGTTTAGTAGATGCATTTTGCATTGATTTAAACAATTATTTTTTTCAATGTAGAGTAAATATATTGTTACGCTATTCATAGTCACAAAAATATGTTTTATTGTAAAAGTACGTGTTCATGCTTTCCCCCCCCCCTTCTCCCCCCCCTTATCCTTCCCTGGAAATAGTTTCATACTTAATTCCATACGGAATCTATACTGTGAATAAACAGTATTGTTTTTTATTATTATTTTGTGATTAATATTCAGTTCCATATTTTCTTTCCAACTTGGTCCTGATTCTTTCTTTAGGTGTAAATAATCTTGATGCATAGATATATTAACTTCTGCTATTCATTTCCTATCTACATACTAGACCACCAGGACTTGCTACCTGTATTGACTACCTACGACCCATATAAAACAAATGGTCAAATTTTGGAAAATTTATTGTAACAACTGTAAAAATAAGACCAAAACATTTAAAGTTTGTAAATTTTGTAATGATGCTGCAACTTGAAAACAAATGAAGGTCGGTTGCACAAGATATGGGTTTCTTTTAAATATTCTTATAAGTACAATACATTTCCGGAGTTTGCTGCAATGCTCACCACTCACTCTGTATTTATTATTATTACTGAAATCAAATTTTCAATACAGCTTTGGAACATGCATATTTAAAACCTAAAACATGATGCAGGATGATATTATTGATGACACTTTCATTATCTGGTCTCATGGTAAAACACTCTACTAACATTTTTGGATTTTCTTAATATCAACACGCCAACATCAAATACACCATGGAAGTTGAAACAAATTGTTCCCCACCTTTTTTTGATGCATTAGTTGGTCGTTTACCAAACGGCCACTTAGATCACATTGTGTATCGAAAACCCACGCATATATCTTTATGCCAACTCACATCATCATCCAGCACAAAGGCAATCAGTAATCAACCTCCGTGTACATGGAGCAATCTCTATTTTCCAACCCGACAATATCAACAAATAACTAGAGCATATCAAATCTGCCCTTCTCCATTATGGTTACAATTCCAACAACTTCCAAAGGGTCTTAAATTGGTATATTGATTCCTAAATAAATGTCAGACACTAGCAATCTTCAAACCGTTATGGCTCTGCTCTAAATTCACGCCGTTATGGATCACACTAGTAGAAGTTTCCATAAACAGAAAAAACACCAAACCATCTCTAAGTCGTTAAATAAAATCACCCAAATTCTTCCTTTCCTAGTTCAGTATATGTACATAGGTGAAACCGAACACGAAGGACACGTTCTTCAGCACACATAGGTTACACTTACATATCTGTTATAGATAGATCGCAACATTATTTTTCCCGGAAGGTAACAATAGTAATTCTATAATCTCAATCGTGATGATGGTTATCCACTTTCTAGTATTTTGAAACCTATCCGTTTCATATTGTAAGGAAATTGAAACCATATTAATATTATAGTATAGTAATAGAATATTTTAGTAGCTTTTGCTGCAAATGAAGAAGTTACCTATTTTGTAATTCCTACTATCTCTAGCAATTGTTGAATAATCAAGTATGTGCTTGTGGTGAATATTTTGGTAGTGGGAATGATTTGATAAAATTTACTATTGCAAGACAAAGCTGATATCATAAAATCATTTATTAGAATTTTTAATAAAATTTTGTTCCTATATTATTCAAATAATTTATAACATTCTAATATTCTTTCAAACCATTGCTTTTCTTTTCTGTATGTATTACTTTTTTTTTAAATGTTCTCGTTTATTTTTCTCATGTTGTTTTGTAGTTGCTTTAGCATTTTTATAGATGTTTCCTTATTTATTTGTTCCATATGCTACAATGCGAGCATTCTCAAGTGAAATGTAGTGGTGGCATAAAAATCCCTGGTTCGCTTGATTTTTACATTCTACATTTAGCTACACTGAACAAATATGTGCTTTCTGTCAATTGGTTGTTTTCGTTTGCTGTCATTATGTTGTTATTTCTCTATTGCATCTATTACCGTCTATATGCTGCTATTTACCTGCAGTTTTTCGGGTTTCCGGCATATTTCTAGATTACTGACGTAGTATACATAACCTTTATAGGATCTGTCAAACCAATTTATATGCAAATTAGTTCGCGCTATGATTGCTGCTAATTATACAGTGTTCCCAACTGAATATTTTAGATGACTCATCCTTCACTTGACTTTGTTCACCCTCTACTTACTCATCGAAAATTAAATCATAAGTAAGAAATTTTGTGGCCTAAATTAATAATTGTGATTTTTTGTATTTATTTAATGTTTTGTTAATTATAAAAGTGCATCAAACTATGAACACTGCAAATATATCTATAAGAGGTTACATAAACTTTCTTGTTTTGCAAATAATATCCAGTCAGAATATTAAGTTTGTTTTAGCACTAATTAAACATATCATCTATCATAATTGCTTGTTTATTACATCATTTTACAGTAAGATCAACGCTTACAAAGAAACTAGACCTTAAGTAGATTTTATTATTTATATATTTCTATTAAATATTATAATAGCTTTTGTTTACTTCGTACACTACCAAAATCAATGTGAAAAATGCATTACAACTGGTTGAAACATCATTAGTATCTGAAGAATCTCTTATACAGCTACTTAAATGTAATGGATTACAAAGAGATATGCGGTTCATTAGGAGTGTTCGAAAATGACGTAAGTCAAAGATAAAAACTAAATTCTATCAGTTTAACAATACGCCGCACTCACGGTGGTATGAGTATGTTAATAAGAAGCAAATTTATGGTAACATAATATGTATGCCTAACCTAAATGGCGATAAAAAATGGAAATCGTATTTAATAAAATCTGATTAAGTTAGAATTTATGTTTCATTGCACTGGGGATATACCGGATGCGCCTGTCCGCGGAATTTGACTTGCAAACTAACAAAGATAGGAAAATGAAGCTTTCTATACGTATGTATATAGTATGCCACAGCGCTTATTGTAAAATTATTTACAGAGTATTACAAATTCCCGAAATAAATTTGAAAAATGTTATATTAGGTGTACATGACAACTTCGACATGTTGTGGTATCATTTAGAATTGAAATTAGAATAAATTTCACGTCATATTTATAGTTCGTGCTTGAGGTTGTGTCGATGCTTGAGTACACGATTTTGACACATTTGTAATGACATTTACGTTAAAATCGCGTGCTCAAGCATTGGCACAACCTCAAGCATGGACTGTAAATATGACCCAAGCTTCCTTCATTACTATTACAAATATTCTCAAATAAAATTTGTCCGTTAATGTAAAACAGGTTTACATAACGACCAGCTGTCAAGCTACCTTTAGTCGGCTACCTTCAGGTTATACAGTATGTCTCACTAAGTTGGAACCATATGGAAAACTTAAAAAATAATAAATAAGAAATTTAGGCTTCTGATGTTTTCTAATTATGCAATTTAAACACGTAATTAATGCCTGCGCATTTATTTTGCATTGATATTATATACAAAAAAAAACTAACTAAAAATAACTTTTAAAAATAACTTTTTTCCCTAAAATTAATAATAAAAAAGTTTTCCATATGGTTCCAACTTAATGAGACATATTGTATATTTACATTACAAACTTTAAATATACAAGGTGTCTGTAAAAGGTCTTTACACGCTCCTACCACATATTCCTTAGACCAAAATAAACCAATTTCAGTATACTTATCTTAGTCCAAAGTCGCTTAGTTTGGGCGCTATGCGACCTTGAAGTTAAAATTTTGAAATGGTTTTTTTATTATAAATTCAAAACGGCTTATGCGATTTTGATAAGATTTGGCATGGTTAGTATTATAGGACAAATGTTTTGAGAAAATTTCAAGAAAATACTAATACCAGAAGTGGACATTATGAAAAGTAACATAATTTTTTTTGCTGTCTGTAGTAGAGACACGAAATAATTTTTATTCGATAGAGTATCCAAAAGTCATCAAATTATGTCTCTTGTAAAATTTTCCTATTTTTATTCGTTTTCGAGAAAAACAAAAAAAAGAGCTTATGGTAGTGCGTTCGGAAAAAAGCATAAGGTAATCCAGTTAGTGATTTCTATCATAAACAAATTAATTTTACATGGTTAAATAATAATAGTGTCAAATCTAAAATATCAGAATTGTCATTTGTGTTCAAAAGTGGTTAAGTCCACTAATAATAATTTAGAAAGCTTAATTTTTTGTGATTTATCATGGTCTTACCACACACCAATGCAGAATATACCAATATGCTATTGGTATTTGGATTTTTTTGGATATTTTTGCAGGAAATACTCGAGAATGTGTTAGGGTGTACTTATCTTTCAATTCCTGAAATATTTCCACTTGTAGGTCAATAAAACAACTATTAATTAAATACGAATTTATTCCAGAACATATAATATTATGTTTTCGTTAAAAAGAGTTCTTCATATGTGTCAAAATACTAATATTTTGATACATATTAAATGTCAATTTCTTCCACTTAAGAAGTTTTATCATTACTATGACCACAAAATCATTCAAAACGGTTACTGTGGACTAGAACTCACAAAAGTATTGGATACTTTGGCCAAGGTTTGATGGACAGATGAGTAAAAGTAATATGAAGCATTTGGGTTTAATCGTCAAATATTGAGCGATGATCTCTGTTTGTGCGAGATGTCGCAACGGGACACAAGGAATGGTTCTGTAATTAGTCCCGGATTTTTAGCACCAAAAACGGGGTTCGCTCCGCAAAAAATCCTAATAATTGATTTTTCGATTGAATTATGTTAGAAGGTGTCCCCTAAGTATAAAACCAAATTTGTGTCTTCCAAAACCGCGAACGTTAGCCGCCATCTTGAAAAACGCCTTTTGAAAATATCTTAAAAACGGTGAGTTTTACGCTAAAAATTGTAAGTACCATTTTTATAGAAGATAACATTTTTAGTTTGAAACTTTTTTCTCTTGTGTCAATATTTGCGGAGATATAGTCGATTGAAAAAGACGATTGTTTGTTTTTTGAAAATATCTCGATAATTTTTGGAAATACGAAAAAAATGTAATTATCGCAATTGTAGGGCATAATATTTTCTACAATTTTTGTATGAAACTCTTTTTTAATCCATAGTTGCTGAGTTATAGCGCATTGAAAGTTGCTGTCAGGTCTAGGAAAACAGCGATTATTGGTAAATACGTTGCTTTAGCATGCCATGAAAAACTGTAATCGTAATGTAATGCAAAAGCTGCTCACTATTTACAAAATATGGTGCAATTACCGAATAAAATGTCTGAAGGTGAATTTAAAAAAAATTACCGAAAGTGGTTACTTCACGATACGACCAACAAATAAATTTTGGTCTGGCATTATGTCAGACATGACGATCGAACAAACATTAATGCGGTCTATGAAAACGTCCGGAGGTCTTACGCAAGGCCGAGGAATTACTGACAGTACGCTCACCAGATGGACTTTGGGAATGGTCTACATGCAAAATATCTGCGAACAAATGGAAAACTTTTGTGGCGTATTCAGTGCTGCATCGGAACAACATGTTGACATGCGAAGCTCGCGAATAACTCGGGATAACAGTGACGTCGAAAAAGTCTGTAATTGGTTTGCTGAACACCCTCCGTTCATCGAGGGCACAAACGTATGGTCACTTAGCACATGAATTGTTGGTGATACATCTATCAACTGTTATCAGTGTTTAGAAATTGGCACGGAGTTATTAAATCAGATGGCTGGGAAAGATTTAAATTGTTTCCACTTCAAGAAAAAGATCAAAGTACTTTCTTTAACAGCTATGTCCAGCAGTGTCAAAGTGAATTCAGCACCGATTCCTATTGATCCATTATTGCTTTTCCAAAGGATGTGAATTTCAAAAGAATCGCCAGAAGATTTGGAAAATCATCTGACGTACGAGCTTACGCCTTACCCTTTATCATTATTCACGGAAGAGAGAATGCGACATGAAAAAAAATCTACGAATTCTTAACATCTTTGGCTCCTAGAGACCGTTTTTCACAAATTTATTTTTTTTTATTATTATGACGAATAATGAATATGAACAGTAGATGAATACATTTTCATGTCTTTCTCAAACGATTCATCAGACAGTTTTTATCGCGCAAACTTTCCTCCTATCGCCCATATCCCTCATGTTCATGACAAATTTTATCTTTAGCTTCTCTATTATAAAACTGTTCGATGACAGTTTTTCATGGCATGCTAGAGCAACGTATTACCAATAATCGTTGTTTTCCTAGACCTCACAGCAACATTCAATGCGCTGTAACTCAGCAACTATCGATTGAACAAAAAAAAGTTTCATACAAAAATTGTAGAAAATGTTATGCTCTACAACTTCGATAATCACATTTTTTTCGTATTTCCAAAACATATCGAGATATTTTCCAAAAACAAACAATCGTTTCAATCGACTATATCTCGGCAAATATTGATAGTAGAGAAAAAAGTTTCAAACAAAAAAGACGGGAAATGTTATCTTCTACAAAAATGGTCCTACAATTTTTAACGTAAAACTCACCGTTTTCGAGATATTTTCAAAAAGGCGTTTTTCAAGTTGGCGGCTAACGCTCGCGATTTTGGACGACACAAATTTGGTTTTATACTTATAGGACACCCTCTAACATAATCCAATCGAAAAATGAATTATTAGGATTTTTTGCGGAGTGAATATCTAAAAATCCTGGACTAAATGGTCTAAGGTTATTTTACAATGAGCGGTGTTGGTGACCTAACAAAAGTCCGTGGCATTTTGAAAAAAAGGCCCACAAGCACATTCTGGAAAAGAACGCAGTTTCTGGATTAAAATTCATTAGAAAAGGATTCGTTATAATACAAAACTGGAAAATAGTGGTGCTTTAAAGAATATGGTCTGGTCTTCGCAATCGAATCTTAACTTTATCGAGATGTTATGGGATGAGCGTAATTGGATTTTCGGCAAAACTGTCCAAGCTCCTACCAGCAATTATGAGAGCTTTTACAGGATGCATGAATCAGGTGCTAAAACCTTAATAAATTAACAACGCGCATGCCATGATTAAGCCAAGTAGTTATTAAAGCGAATGATGGATACTTCAACGAGAATAACTGTTTCAAATTTCTTTCTCAAAACTATAGTCCAAAACTATAGACCTAAACGTCTGTCAGATACTTTCCAAATAAGTTGAAACAATAGTATACCGCACTGTAGTAAAAGTTGACATGATGCGCTACAACCACGAGTTTGCACCAGAATATACCTACCGATAAAAAGTTACAGAAACTCTCTCTTGCACATTTCATTGACTGTTAATTGATAACATACGATTTTTATACAGAGTGATAACGAGAATGTGCATATAGACATTAAGTTAGGGTTAAGACTTATTAAGGCGCCATTTGTAGTTCTTATATTGCGTAGACCATGCCAAACTAAAAATTTAAAAAGGATAAGGTTAAAGTGGCAATCGTCATACTATTTTCTAAGCTATTTTCACAAGCAAGTGTAATTTGTACAACGCATGAACAAATACTATACATTTTGAAAATATAATTATAATGGCCAGGATAAAAAGAACTACGTACTGCCTATATTATAATCAAGCAGTTTGTTCTTCTAATACTAGTGGCTGATATTAACTTCAGGGTACAAATTTGAAATTAGCGTTAACTGGTTACAAACTCTGGGTAATAATTTCTGATTATAATTACCTCCACCGTTTTATATCAATCAACTTGGATTTCAATAAATATATAATAAGTATTTTTTGTAACTTTTAGATATGTTCTATTACATATCTGGACATATTTATATCATAGCATTATTTTGTTATATGCAGAAATAAAAACATACTTCAAATATAAATCATTTCATAAGTAAAGCATGTCTGCAATTGAATTTATGAAACAAATCTCATGCACGTATAAAACATTACGTTGAATGCCTGAGCAGTGAGATGGACATTCTTTTTTCATGAAATAAGACCAGTCGTATGTTTGCTTCATGCAAATATGGTCGAGTTGTATTTATCTCGAACAAATTATGGCCTGCTCTTATACGGAATTTTAATGGTGTGCATTTGTTTTGTTACCTTACTTCTTCTACGGTATTAGCGGTGAAATACAAGCGTAATTTGATTATTAATAGTCATACGGATTTGAAAAAAGAACTAAATTAATTTCTAACATAGGAATTTCACTTAAAAAAATAACGTTAAGATTCCTATTTCAATTTTCCGTAAATAATACACTTGCACATTCAGCTTACATATTACTAGTATGGCAGGTGTTTAAAAAAATATTTATCATACATATCATCATCATCAAACTTTTAACTCAAAATTCTTTATAAAAGAAAACTATTTTATAGTTTGTATATCAGATAGTTCATTAGTGCCACGTTAACCAGTAAAATTGTCGGTACTGGTCTGATGAGAATCTTTACTGAATTGAAGACCCATACCCAGTAACTACAAAAACTAAAGATCCGACCCGACCTAATCCAGGTTTAAGAGCTAAATTTGTATAGTTTGCCATTGGTTTTCATTAAGTTTTGAAAATTACAGACTTCAAATGGCGACTATTGTTTTCGATACACATTGGAAGATGATTTTATAACGTTTTCATTACTCGAGCAGTCATTTAAGGCGATATTCCTGAAATTTCTTAACGTATTGCTGCTTTTAATTCGTCAATGGTTCGGAGATGGTGTTCAAAGACCTTCGCCTTCAAGTAACCCCAAAGGAAAAAGTTGCATGGGGCAAGATCGGGTGAACGCGCAAACCATCCAATGTCTCCATGTAATGAGATTACGTGTCCTGGAAACATCTCCCTTAAAACGTTCATGGACCTTCTGGCCGTGTGAGCCGTAGCTCCATCCTGTTGGAACCACACATCCGCATGGTTAAATTCTTTAAGTCTTGGGTCCAAAAAATTACATAGCATGTCGATATACCGATCGGCGGTTATGGTAACCGTAACGCCTCCCTCCTCAAAAAAATAAGGACCCCAAACGCCAAATGACCCAACAGCACACTAAACAGTAACGTGTGGGCTGTGAAGTGGCCTTTCATGGAACTGCTGCGGATTTTCTCGTGCCCAGTAACAAAAATTTTGCTTGTTCACACAGCCAGATAAATGGAAATGGGCTTCGTCACTGGTTATTAAAAGCCCATTTTGTGGGATGTTTTGAAGAATATCGTTGCAATATGCTCTACGATTTTCCCAGTCTCGTTCACTCAGCTCTTGTGCGATCATCATTTTCTATAGGTGGAAGTGTAGGTCTGCGTGTAAAATTCTTCGCAGCGAACGCAAAGCAGCGGCATGTTTAGCAGCTGAACGAGTAGGAGATCGTTCCACAGCTTCTCCAACAGCTGCAACATTTGCAGGTGTCCGAACACTTCTGGGTCTACCGGTTGGTTTTCTTTTTAAGACTGAACCTGTGGCTCTAAAATTCGAAACCCAAAGCAGTATGCGATCTGGAACCGGAGCATGTTTACCCAGTGCGAAGTGAGTACGAAAAGTTCGTTGCGTTGTAATCACACATTCATTTTTCAAAAATGTTGACAGCACGATGTTCGCCCGTCCAAATCATTATGACAACTAAAATGGCAAGGCATGTGCTACCAACTGAAAACACTAAGCTCCCCATCGCTTCACTGGCGCGAGCACAGTGGCGATGCAAAATGTGGGAGATTATTCTGCCGGACCCTGTAAGTACATGGAACACACATTGAACCACTATTATGTTCAAAATAAGTCATACACCAAACTTAGGTTTTTATTTGTTTGACACTTGACCTTTCAAAATCTGAAAAGTAAATGGTCAAATTACTCACTAATAAACTCGGCAAAGCGGAAGAAGTTTCAGTGCAGTGCGGAGAACAATGTGGAGCGTTCAGTAACGTTTATGTACTCGCATCATTTATGTTCGTGAGTTTCATGCGGATGCATGAATGTATACACATAAAATAATGATAAAAATATACTATAGTTTAGTTTTAAAAGATTTGAATTTGGCGCTAGTCAGTAACGTATACGGTCGTGAAGGGAGTCGCGATGCGGAAAAGTGAGGGGTCAGTGAGAGTTAAGAGACAGAGAAAGATTTACGTATTTATGGTTATGTTATGATAAATTATGTTTTGTACACTATACTTTTATATTTTTAAATAAAGGCGGCCATTACTACAGTTATCAGAAGTGGGATTCGGTCTAGATATTGTTCGGAGTCGAGAAAAGAAGAGGTGACCCGAGTTGGATGCAGATTAAAAAACGAGACAAAATTCTACAAAAGCATTATCCCGCCATTTTTTTTACGATGTTAACTAAGAACGGAGACGAAGCGGTAAATCCGGCAGACACGATAACCATAACAGACGAAAGGCAAGAATTTACACCAACCACTGTTAGTATAAGAGAACTAATATCCGCAACAGTTGGGGCGGTAACAAGTCAGAAAACGCGGTATCCTACCGAGGTAGCTGCGATTATACCAGAGTTTCATGGAGGCGGTACGGAAGATATTAGCATGTGGCTAGAACGCATTGATACAGTGAAACGTATTTATAATATTACCAACGAAATAATGGTATTAATGATGGTAAACAGACTTCAAGGTAGAGCGAAGACGTGGTTTGATTCACGACCAGAATATGCGGCTTATACTTTTGAAAAATTAAAAGAAGAATTAATTAAGATGTTTCAAAGCAGAGATGACAAGATTAACAATAGCGGAAGTTTGAAGCTAGAAGATGGCAGCGAAATGAAAAATTCTCCATTTATTTCCACGACAAGGTGTGTCTAGGAAATAAGTTAGCGATTAAGGAGGAAGATCTGATAATCTACCTCATCGAAGGTATTAGTGACCATGCTTTGCGAACTCAAGCAAAAATCAAAGAATTTGACACATTATCACATATGTTGTCGGTAATGGGGGACTTGACACAGGAGCATCAACTGCAAAAAGTTTCGGCAACACCTCCAGTCGTGAGGACACCAAGGTCACAAAGGACGCCACGTTGTTACAACTGCAACGAAGAAGGACATTTTGCATCAGCATGCACCAGAGTTAAGCGAGAACGAGGCTCTTGTTACAGCTGCGGATCCTTGTCGCATATGAAGAGGGACTGTCCGAAAAGGACATCAGATCCAGCACGCGTCAACCCAGATAGCACGACGATGGTTATCGAAGATATTTCCTCTATATACGAAGTCCCAGTGAAGTTGGAATTTAGTATTGATAATGTATCAGGTATGTTTAGTTTGAGGGCAATGCTTGACACTGGTAGTCCGATTAGTTTGATAAATAGTAAATATTTGCCTATTACTTTATATGACCAATGTAGTTTGCCAAAAAATGAATATTTCGGTATAAATAGTTCGAAATTAGAAATTTTAGGAATGTACGCACAAAGAGTATATATGTATTAATGATATGTTAGTGCCAATAAAATTTTATGTTGTGTCAGATAAAACGATGAGTTTAGCAGCTATTTTAGGGCGCGACTTTACATCTCTAAAATTATTTAACATCCAGTTGGGACATGAACTTAAATTGAACAAAGAATTGTCAGGCAATGATGACTCAAATGAATTGTTATTAATAAATATTGACGACCAGCCAGAACCTGAATGTATACGAATTAATGAGGATTTAAAATATCATGATAAGCAAAAAGTAGAGAAATTATTTGAAGATGAGTACCTTAATGCTTGCAAACCGGAAAATCCAGATATAGACTTTGAAATTTCTATTGTATTAACTCACGATCAACCGTTCTCTTTTAGACCCAGAAAATTATCATATGTAGACAAGAACAAATTGCAACTAATTTTGGATGACTTAATACAGAAAAAAATTATTAGAGAAAGTTCTTCACCTTACTGTAGCCCTGTTGTACTTGTTCCAAAAAAGGTTCTGAAGATCTTAGACTTTGTATCGATTTCCGGGAATTAAATAAAATCACTGTTAGGGATCATTACCCTATACCATTAATTGATGATCAGTTAGAATTGCTTAAAGACAAAAAGTATTTTACTTCTTTAGATCTAAAGAATGGTTTCTACCATGTTAGGGTTGCTGAGAATTCGATAAAATATACATCGTTTATAACACCATTAGGACAGTACGAGTACCTAAAGATGCCGTTTGGACTTGCAAACGCACCTTCTGTATTTCAACGTTTCATAAATACAATCTTTAAAGACCTTATCAAACAAAATAAGTTATTACTCTATTTAGACGACATTTTAATAGCAACGGAGACAGTTGCTGAACATTTAACTATATTAAAAGAAGTATTTCACTTAATGACGCAAAACTTATTAGAGCTTAGGAAAGATAAGTGTTCATTTATACAAACGAAAATAATTTATTTGGGATATTTGATTGATGCAGATGGCATTAGGCCTAATCCTTCAAATGTTCAGGCTGTTAATAATTTTCCAGTACCAGATTCTACAAAAAAGGTTCATAGCTTTATTGGCTTAGCTAGTTATTTCCGGCGGTTTATACCATTGTTCTCAGTGGTCGCAAAACCTTTGTACGATTTGCTAAGAAAAGACGCAACTTTTAAATTTACTGACATTGAGCTGAAAGCATTTAATGTTATAAAAGAAAAACTGGTGAGTGCGCCTGTTTTAGCAGTCTACTCTCCCTTACTAGAAACCGAGCTTCACTGTGACGCATGTACTAAAGGCTATGGTGCAATACTATTGCAAAAGCAAAGTAATAAACTTTTTCAACCGGTATTCTATTTTAGTAAAAGAACTACTTCTGCAGAAAGCAATTACCACAGTTACGAACTAGAACTTTTAGCCATTGTATATGCACTTGACCGATTCCGAATTTATTTGCAAGGACTTAAATTTAAAATTGTAACTGATTGTAATTCAATTAAGTTAGCTATCAACAAAAAGGAAATTAATCCTAAAATAAATCGTTGGGTATTAACATTGCAAAATTACAATTATGAACTAGAACACAGAAATTGTGACAGAATGAGACATGTCGATGCATTAAGCAGAATGCATAATATTATGGTAGTCGAAGAGAACACGTTTGAGCAAAACTTAACGGTAGCACAAAATTTAGATCCTAATATTATTGCAATTAGAGATGATTTGTTAAAAAGGGAAAATAAATTTTATGAATTACGAAACGGGCTAGTTTACAGGAAAACAAAAGATAGCGTGTTATTTTACGTTCCTCAATCTATGGAACACCACGTTATTTCTGCATGTCATGATAATATTGGGCATGTGGGTGTAGAAAAAACTTTAGAGTACCTTTCACGAGTTTATTGGTTTCCTAATGCTCGTGATAAAATAAAAGACTACATACAGAATTGTTTAAAGTGTATAACGTATAGCAGTAAGACCGGCAAAGTTGAGGGAAGTCTTCACAGTATCCCTAAGGGTGATCGTCCATTTATTACGCTCCATATCGACCATTATGGGCCCTTAGAGAAGACCCAAAGTAACAAGAAATATATCTTTGAGATCATTGATAGTTTTAGTAAATTTGTAAAATTTTATGCTGTTAAATCTACAAAAACTAATGACGTTATTAAAAAATTAGAGGAATATTTTAATAATTATAGTAGGCCTAGACGAATAGTATCAGATAGAGGAACTTCTTTTACGTCACAAGCATTTGAAGATTTTGTGAAAGCCAAGGGTATAATGCACGTTAAAATAGCAACAGCATCTCCAGCATCGAACGGGCAGATTGAGAGAATTAATAGGGACTTAACCCCCATGTTAGCCAAATTAGCGGAATTGAAAGACAAATGGGATGAGTGTCTGTATAAGGTAGAGTTTGCTATAAATAATACCATTTGTCGGTCAACGGGAAAATCACCTTCTATGTTGTTGTTCGGTATTAATCAGAGAGATTTATGTGACGATTTACGTAGTGAGTTGGAAGCCTCTCATGAGTATGACGCCGATCTGGAAGTTATACGAGCCGAGGCCCAAAGGAAGAATTTGCAACTTCAAACATATAATAAGCAGTACTACAACAAAACTCACAAGACACCGCGCATTTATAACGAGGGAGATTTTGTCATGGTAAAAAATATCGATACAACACCGGGTATTAATAAGAAGCTTCTACCTAAGTACCGAGGCCCTTATACAATAAAGAAAGTTTTAGATAATGATAGGTACTTGATAGTAGACATAGATGGCTTTCAGGTTACACAAAAGCCTTTCGAAGGCATTTATGCCCCAGAGAACATTAAGTTGTGGTTGTGTTAAGGTTGAATGAAGTAATTATGCCAGTTGCCCTTAAGCTAGACATTACCTTATGTGTTATTTATGTTACATGCACTTATGTTAAGAAAAATACCTTATGGAAACCTTATGATGTATTTATGTTATGTTATATGTTTATGTTTAGCGTTTACGTGTAAGTAGGTATGATTAGTTTTGTTCGGGACGAACAATTTGTCAGGATGACCGAGCTATAGTTTAGTTTTAAAAGATTTGAATTTGGCGCTAGTCAGTAACGTATACGGTCGTGAAGGGAGTCGCGATGCGGAAAAGTGAGGGGTCAGTGAGAGTTAAGAGACAGAGAAAGATTTACGTATTTATGGTTATGTTATGATAAATTATGTTTTGTACACTATACTTTTATATTTTTAAATAAAGGCGGCCATTACTACAATACTATATAATGTACTGAAACATTTACTGTTTTAAGAAGCTTCCCCAATCTCAAACTGGGTGGCATCTATTAAATATTTGAATCATTAAATATGTTTGCACACTTGTTGCAGTCAAGTGAGTACGGCGTGCGGAATAAATACTTTTTTAATGATGTTATATTTGCAAATTTAAAGTAATCCCTGTGACAATTTAATGGATCTTTCAACAAATCTTCACAAATTTGTCTTAGTATGAGAAATTCTGAATCCTTGTCAATAACACTTTCAAATAACACATAACCAAAATTGTATCTTTCAATTTTGCTTTAATTCGTCTTTCAACATAGTCACGAGCAAATGGCATAACGTTTCTTATCGATGTCGGACTTGGTAATGTATAATCCGAATACCTGCTCCAGAGGGAGACAAATGCTTCTTGGTCTAGTAAGGTGAACAGTAGATTGCATAGAATAAAACAAACACCTGAAATGTTAATTGTTCGCTGTATTGTTTGCCATGGATTGCAGAACAGTGTTTTTTTTTTCAGGTGGCGTTCATACTTTTACCTGCTGGTACACGTCAAGTAGTTGTCGCATCTTACACACCTAATTCAAATAATTATTCTAAATCCAGCATACTCGCCTATCACCTATTCTATTTTTTCGAAATACACCGTTTCCGAAACTTACCTAAATGCGACATTTTCGAAGTATGTGTGTACAGACCACAACAACCAGTGAAATAATAGTAAACAAGTGCCCCTCCATGTTGTTCTCCATTCTGCACTGAACCTTTCTCTTTTTTGCCGAGTTTACTCATTAATAGACTGCACCAATTCGGAGCGAAAGCAGAAGCGTGACTAACGAATTGGTTCCCGCGTGCCCCATCGCACATACGATTACTTAGTATGTTGTCCACGGTCATCGTGTGTGCACATATAATAGTAGCATAAAAGTGTATTCACGTCTCTGCTTTCGCTCCGAATTGGTTCACTCTAGTCATTAAGATACCAGATGAGGAGTTATATAATACATATACAGGGTCATTCACGGAAATGGTTCGTTAAAACTGTTTAATGTTCTTGAAATTCAACATTTCTGAAAACTTTTAATTATAACTGATATCATCTGGACTCACCAGCAAAATTATTTGCGCCATTGTACCACTTCCGGTTTACCGGAAGTTGACGTCAACTTTCTTAATTTAAATAGCATGGTATAGCTTTTATGAGCTTTTGGATCGGGCATACAATTCTGTATCAAATCTGACTAAGACACCCTATGTCAAAAATCAGCCGTTTTTTGAGTTATTCATTTTTTTACAGATATAGGGCTAATTGCAACGTTATGTTCAAAATTCTGTATTTCTGAAGGCATTGCAGCAAAAGACCATCAGTATCAGTTATAACTACAAGATTTCAGAAATGCTGAATTTCAAGAACATCAAAAAGTTCTAACGAACCAGTTCCGTGAATGACCCTGTATATGGACTGGAGAAAAAAAGTTCCGCAAAATTCCACATACTGCCGGCAAAATGTGTGAAACATAAAATAAGGCTCGACCGGTTTGGGAATTTGTTGAGAAAAATTCTTTTTACTGAATTTATTCCAGATAAAATTTGCATACTGTATAATGATTGTGGTTATACATTCCGATAACTGTCCTTCGAAAAATAGTTTATGACATTCTTTGTTTTACCACTTTAACTTGTGTCAATTTCAGTGAAATTTAGCATTTTTTGTGTTGCCTAACATTAAAGACAATAAATTGTAGAGAAGCAATGGCTGTATATTTTGTTAAAATAAGCATAAAGCTCAAAAAGGAATATATCATTAATTAATCATTTTCTTCATTAATCATTTTTTTCATTAATCATTTTCTTTTGCTTTCAATTTTGAGATACTGTGGTTTTGATAACGGGTGGATCAAGTTCTTCTCTTCATACTTATCAAATAGAACTCAACAGGTATAATGGTTTATTGCCCGCTTCTGTACATTGTCTACACGTCCAACTTTATAAAGTGTTTACAACACTGTCGCTATCATCTTTATGCAGATGACACCCAAGTTTATCACACCTTCTATGCTGCTAATGTGCATGAAGCTGTAAGTCATTTAAATGATGATCTTGAATATCTTATTAATGAATCTGCTAGACATTGCCTGAAAATTAATACTAAAAAAACCTCAGTTTTAGTATTTGGTCGTGCTAAGACGAAAGCTGAAGTAATAAGCGATATCAAAATGACTATTAACACTGAGGTTGTCCCTATTTCAGATAGCGTACGAGATCTGGGACTTATTCTAGACACTAACATTCGTTTCAAAAATCATATATCTAATTTAATTAGGTTGGGGTATTCCAGTGTGAAAATGTTAGGGATTGTTTAGATATTGGGTTGAGAAGAGCCTTGTGTGAATCTTTGATTCTGTCCCGTTTTAATTTCTGTGTCAGTGTTTACTATTCGTGTCTTGATAGCACTGAGAGAGCCAGAATCCAGCGTTTACAAAACTCCTGCCTGCGTTTCATTTACGGTATCCGTAAATTCGACAGGATATCCCACACACTGGGATGGGCATGTTGGATTAATATGTCAAGGAGAGCTGAATTTCATTCCACCATTTTTTATCATAAGGTGGTTTTCTATAGAAAGCCCTGTTACTTGCATCGTAAGATTCTGTTCAGAACGGACGTGCACAATGTTAATGTGAGAAATAAAGGCGTACTAACTCCTCTAGTTCACCACCTAGAAATTTTCAAGAGATCTTTTTCATACAACGTGGCTAAATCGCTAAATTCAATTTCACCTGGGTTGCGTTCTTTGCATCCCTCTGCGTTTGCGCGTCAGCTACGCAAGCAATACTTCTCATCTTACTGAGTGCCGGTTGTTTGTTTTCTTCCGTTTTTCTTTACTATCCCAATTAGTACTTAGTTAGTTCTGCAACTGCTTTCTTGTATTTGTGTTTAGATTTATGCGTATGCTTATTTTGGCCAGGTTCAGAAGGAAGACCAGCTGCCTGCTGCAAGTAGCAGATTCTGAATCTTTTGGTACATCTATAATTTGGTACTATTGTATAAACTATTGTATTGTTTGAATTTACCAATAAACTGCTATTATTATATTCAGGCCCGAAAATTATTAAGATATATTTTCAATATATTTTTGAAATTAGAAAAAAATGCTTGTCTCTCGGAAACTTGGTGTGATGCAGAAAAACCATATTTGAATTTAGGAGAAAAAATGCCCATCAAAATAATTTTTTTTTTTTTTCTGAGACAAAGATAAGTTTGTTTGTTAGTGCAACCAGCGTGGGAAATATACACCATATGTGCTCCTTCAGGCACTGTATGGCGAAGGGCACAGATATCTGGAAATCAACATAAACTTAACTTTGCAAAACTTAATTCCAACTTTTAAAGTTGTTATTACGATAATTTATACACTCACATTATTAGTTAAATTTACGCTATTCTTCATTCCATATTCTACTCTGTTTATTTATGTTGTGCCTACCACATCATTTTGGAATCGATCTAGGATTACTTTGATGCCATCTAACTAAAAGTCAAGAAACTAAAACACAAAAAATTGCACGGAAAAGCTAGTCACATAATAAATGTAACATGTCTCTCCAAATATACTCTATAAGATTGGTTAGAGATTGTGAATAGCTATTATCGTTTGGTGAATACAATATATGTATATTGTTTATAAAATATTTTGCATATGTTTTCAAACCTCAACATTTCAAAATTGACAAAATTGTTTAATTTTAGAAGTGCCTTGTATTTAGAAAAACGATTAACCTTGTGTAAGTTTGTTAGATTGTTTCGTGGTTTAAAAAAAAGTTGTTTTATTATATATTTATATGTAGGTTTGAAAAAGGATTAAATCACATCCGAAACGTCAAGTAGGAAATTACTGTTCTTCATTTAAATTACAGGAAGAAACGCATATTCTAGTGCTAGTTGCAGTAATTTTAAGTTTTAATAAGTTTACAACTGTCAGTGTCAGAACTGATCAAGTTTTAAAAGCTATGTATTGTTGTAATCACGAAAGATGATCCCTGTGTCACTTACATATAACTCAATCAACGACATTCAAAGAATAATTTTCATATCCAAATATCTATTTGTATAACAAGGACAGCCTGAATGACAGTTTGTATTTTGAAACTTTAAATAAAAAGATGTAAAAATTTGAATTCACTTGAATAAGACAAATACGAGATTAGTTCGTTGTCTGCGCTTAAGCTATATATTTCCGCTTCTTCACTTAAAAATTTGACATACATTTGACAATACATCTCCGTAGACATTTGATGGAACTGTCATCGCTTTCGTCCTTACAAATACGTGTTCGTTTAACAATTTTTTGAAGTCATTTATTTTTTAACTATAATGGCAATTAGGTAGTAGAACATTACGGTAAGTACAATTGCAACAACTTGTTTAAAATTTTTACGGCCTGTCAATAAATCCCCACGCACTTAACCCAAAAATGAAAATGTCATAGCTGCCATATTCATTTTGATATTTACAGTATTTAACATGACGCCGAAGTACTGATTTGATTCATACAAATCTAATTGATGACACAGGGATCATCTTTCGTGGTTACAACTATATACACATATGCATACTTATACGTTTCTGTTAAAACATGTGGTTTAGTGCATACTCAATTTTATCACATAATAATAATTTACGCACCAGATAATGTATTCATATGAATACAGTAACTGATATATCAAGAAGTTGTTTCATGTTAATTATATGTTTTTAAATAAAATTTTATGTTGACGTGAAGTTCTTAGTTATTTTAATTTTTGTTTTATAATCTGTTTGATTTTAGGAAATCCATATCATTTACAATAATAGTATATCGGTTTATTGGCTACTGAAAATATCTTTTATACGTTCTTGTTTAATGACGTATAAAACATGACTTTAATAAGACGCTATAAGACCTGATGTTAATGGTTATTATACACAGTTGCTGAGAGGAAATCGTAAACACAATTTAATAGGCAGTGTACTTAATTGGCATCAACAATTGCCAAGCGGATCCCTTGATCAATAAGAAAATCTCCACAACAATAAGAGGACGAAGTAGCATCTACTAAATAGCAATGAAAAACAAAAAGAAGAACTGTTTTAAAAATATTCTGTTAAACGTTCTTTTACATTGTATAGTAATACGTAGACAAGTTATTGTCGTTGGAGTGTACGTAATGCATTATAAATTGCAATACAATATAACGAACCATAAACACTAAATCACAAAAGAAACTAGTCTCTAAGTTTACTAGTCTATATTCTAATATTCTCTAATATAAATGTAATGTTCCAGATGTTTAAAAATACTAAAACGCTCGCATTTTCATATAGAAACGTTATCTTTAAACAATCAATTGCTCTGAAACACAGAATTTAAAATTGTACAGAATGTTCCAACTGGCCTACTGTATATGTTTTCATTAATTTCTGTCCATCAACCATTTGATATATGTAGATTTAATGTTTTTCGGGAAAATGCATTGATACAGATCTTTCCAAATATTATAATTTCGCCCACGAAACCTACTTCAACAAAATATTTGGCAGGTTGAGAGCGTTAGTACTAATAATAATAATGGTTTATTCTGTCTTAACAGTTGTTTTTACAGAAGAGAGTTCAAGGTAGCAAAATATAATTTGTATTGGATTATTTAACATATATTTACATTTATATTAGTATTGTCAAATAAATATTATCAATAAAAGATACTAAAAAAACAGTAATAAAGCAACACTCAGGTCTTTGAATAATTCCTCGGCCTTTACTCGTTCAACATGAATGACAAGCAAAGTACTCCCACGATATAATAAAACAAATCATTTAATTGTTGGTTCTCAATAGTGAGTATTTCATCCAGCATTATTGCCGCAGTTCTGTTCTTTTTTATGTACTTCTCCCTTAAAAATTCATATATTGGACACTCGAGCATAAAATGCTGCAGAGTTTCCTTTTTCTTTGTATTAGATATTGTACATATACTATTGAAATCTACATATTATGTACCTGTTCCCATCTAACGACCACCTAGCAGTGGGTCCATTGGTAATTCTTGTTTGGCTAATAATCCTTACAACGTTTTTCTGGTATAAACTCTGAGAATAAAGTTACACGTTTGTAAAACTACATTTAGTAGTGAAAAGTAATGCTTCCCGGGATTCCATATTCTCAATAGCCAGTAGCTTGTCGTAAAACAGAGAAATGTTACGAAAACTGTGCCACCATTCGTAGATTTCAAACAAATCGAGAGAGGACTTGACTAATTATTTACTAGTTCCAATAATAATAATCCGGTTGACAAAATCAATGCGTGAATAAACGAAGTAAATAGTAAATTTTCTATTATGCTGTCGATTTGTCAAATAGTGACACTTGTTAGTTTTTCAAGTTTAATTGGGTAGTACATTTGTATAAATATTATGTAAAAAATAAATACTTACGTAGATTTTCGGGAAAAATCAAGACGGGCATACAATAACTGAATTGTGATACTCATATTGGTGGTAGTTGTATAGATAGATCGGGCCTATGCGGAACCAGCTTTATGGCTGACCGTATATCGGGATATCTAATGCTTTTTTATTTTTTGTATCATTAAAAAATAGTCCAATAAACTAACGGTCACGACACAATAACAAACATTCCCTCAATTCATATAACTAATTACACAGCATAAAATGACGTTTTATAAGTTTTGTATAGTGTATCCATAAAATATTTATTGTAAAATAGTGCGGAAAAGAAAGCGCCAATGTATCTACTCTAAAATATACGTTACGTGAAGGTAGATCCTCAAGTTATCATATAGTGTAAAAATGAGTACTTCCTAGTATTAAAAACGTAAGATTTATTTCACATCGTAATGTTGACCGATGTTTTATGTATTTAAAAGTACTTCCTACCGATCTATTTGTTTAATGGCTATTGTGGGAAAGAGTGTTTCTGGTAAGCATGCACGTATCATTAGTTCTGTTTGTCTTTCTAATATTAATTGGTACTAGAAATGCCTTCAACTACTAATTTTTGTAATGAAAACAATAATCGCATCTTGAGCAAAATTTGGTTTTGTAAATATGCAAGATAGGACTTCTACTTACTATTGGTAAAGATACACAATTAGTTCACTTCCAAACACATGTACAAGGTAATGTAAGAAACTTACCTGAGCAAGTAAAGAGAATGCAATTGCAGTTCCTACACTTCCGGCACCAACAACGCTTACTTTATTCGTACATTTTTTACTGCTTTGGCCACAAGGTGCAACGTGGGTCATTAAAGCTTTTACTGTAGTGGTCATCATCTTGTCTGTAACAAAAAAAAATCAAAACCATATAAATATGCTATGTGTGCAAATTATTATGAAATGCATTCATGTGTTTAGTAATTATGCCGAATACACTAATCAAAGATCGGTTATATGTATAGGCTTCTTCATATAACTTTTAAAGATTGACCACAAATGAAAGAGCTAGAATCATGCAGCTTCTTTACAATAGATTACTTTTGTAAGACAAAATACCAGAATTGTTAACACGGAACAAACAGTATACTCATCGTAATGGCAAACCATACTTCTGCTATTTATCGAGAAAATAAATCCAAGTTATTCGAATTATTGTTATATACTATACGAGTGCAAAGATATCACATGTTGATATCTAGTTCTTACAACTCATTCCACAGCGAAGTTTTTCTAGAAACGGTTTTAGTATTTTATGTATTGCCTCGCAAATATCACAAAATCTATTAACAGTTTTTCTTTTTTTATACGTTTGAGAATAACGGATAGAAGTCTGATTAATTTATTAATATAATATTAATGTAAAACATTGTCTTCACATAAGAGAAATAAGAAGAAATTAAAATAATCAAAATACTTCAACTTAAACATGTTCAAAATACATAATATATTTCTAACTATTTATCACGTGACATTAGTTTTATTGTGGACGTAACTATCATAATAATATATTGATCTACTTGTGTGGGTTCTTCGTGCAGTGTCACATTCTGGTTACCGTCTTCCAAACACTTGTTATGATTTATATACAAGTACATCTCAAAGTAGCACTGAAGAATTGCTATACATCTATATCGCCGTAATCAAATCAGTTCATTACCATATCAATACTCCATTACTATTCCAGAACATTATGATAAATGCTGTCATTTCCGTTATAAATACATAATATACAGACAGGCATATGCAATAAATTGATAAAATGGTTTATTTGTGCCTTTTTCAAAGTTCATCATCAGCTCGTAGATTAGACAACTAAAACTGAATTTTATTTACGTTAAATATATTTATTTTCCAATGCAATCGATGTAATAGTACCAATAATTCCATATAATGCCGTTAAGCATACCTACATATGTGTGCTATCGTCAAAACAACGCTATCTTTGTTTTATTGAGTTTTAAAATAAATCGATGGCCGATAGCATTTAATTAAACTTAATTGTTGAACTAGTTAATTAGATATTTAGTTGTTACTAAATACCTTTATTTTTTATGAAATTTTATGAAGTATTTACACCTGTTGGAAATATATACATACAGGGTGAGGCATTAGTGCGTCAAAGCTCAATATATCCCTTATTATTGAAGATATCAAAAAACTTTATCTACAAGAATCATAGACAGTCTTAAGCTACACATTTTAAAATTAATTTCATATATACAGGATGTTTCATATCGCTAGGGTGAACCAAACATACATTTTCTTAAATGGAACACACTATATATTATTTCAAATTTGTATTAAGCCCATCTTCCTCGTTCTTTAAATATAAGGTTTTATTCAGTTATACCGAGTATTTCAGAAGTTATGGTCAATTTTGTGTGAAAATCGTTGCGTATTTAACGTCCTGTGTATTCCATACGAAACAGCTTGAAATTATTTTTTTACTGGAATAACTTTTTTATACTGTTACACTTTTATAACGAAGTGGTGTTTTCCCAATATTACGAAAAGTGTGTACAGGGCGATTTAAAACACAAATGCATTGTTTTCTAATTTTCTTTTAATGGAACACCCTGTATTTTATATTAAGAAAGGGAAGAATACTTGATATACTTTCATTTTCATTAACTATTCCCTATATCTAAAGTGGTTAGTTTCTGAGATATATAATGATTTTTAAAGAAATGTGAGCATTTTGGCAATAATTGGAATAGAAGAAACTAACCATTTTAGATATAGGGAATGGTTAATGAAAATGAAAGTATATCAAGTATGCTTCCCTTTCTTAATATAAAATACAGGGTGTTCCATTAAAAAAAAATTAGAACCGTTTGTACGGTATGTGGAACGAATTAAAAATACACAAGAAAACTATTTTTCATATGCATACTACATTTATATTTTTTATTATTAAACATTTGCAATTCCGTCAATTCCCGAAAATCTAATATTTCATTACAGGTAATACCTCGCAAAACAAGTTTCTTAAGCACCCATTCCACTGACAACTGCTCTAAGAACTAAGCTATTGTTTTCGTTTTTTGGTTGGCCAGCATTTTTTCATACATTTCAGCGAATCAAACAAAGATCAAATGTTCTTTATGTGTCTGCTTTCCGCAGCTTTTTGGTTATCCTCACATTATACTGCTAGCCGTGTACTTTTCACCAAAACACAGTAATATGTATTAATGGTTGTGATTTTATTTGTAATAATCCTCAGAAATAACGGCCCCGTCAGACTATAATAATTAATTATTAACTGGTAATTTAGAGTCCTAGAATTTAAAATATAATATGGAAGATATCGGAATTTGATCTATTTAGGAATATTCAAGTACCTTTTTTTATTAAAACTAATATCTTCTTTCCTTTAGTACGACTCCAAATTTTAAGTAAGTGGAATTACATCGTTACATTTTGATATTCACAGCGGCATTTAGTTAAAACTTTTATGTAGTGATGAAAAATAAATTGATTTGTGATCATATCGAAATAGATTAATTAATTCAATATTTTAATAGTAACGCAACAATTCTTGGAACATATTTAGCACATTCTCAAAACAACACTTTTCTTGACAAAAAAGCAACTTGAAAAAAAAAAAAAAACCCGCGGTTTTTCATACTTATTGCAAACCTGTCTAAATTTATCAATTCAGAAAAAAATACTTTTCTAAAACTATTACCATAACTAACGGCTTTCTTAAGTACTACAACAGTGCAAACGATGCTGTCCGGACACGACTACAATAAAAAAATATTTTACATGCTATATACAGTGCAGAAGAAAGTGTAACAAACATATACATATACAATACAATATGAATATTAGATAGCAGATACATATACCTATGTACATACATAAATCTTTCTATTACTATAAATTACTGAAACACAATAGATATGCGCACTAAAAAAAACACCTACAACTTGATTAGGATAAGATTGTTATAACTCTAAAAAATTAAGTATAGCTTTGATTATAATACATACATTATGCATATTCCTGTGCTACAATTTTAAATTATACTAATGAACTTGCTACAAGAACGGTATTAGTTAGCGTGACTCTTTTTAATTGGCCCATTGCGTAAGTCTCTAAGTTACAATGCAGGTTTAACAACATTTAATAACAATTATTAACATAAACGTAAATGGAATGTCTGTATGCCTGAATTGCTGTTATGTTTAACACGTTGGTTGGTGGTAGAGTTGAATATGCAAATTGGATATGTATCCAAGACCGGGACTATTTGTTTTGTATTATTAACTGCTGGTGGACATTTATAGCGTGGCCTTCCATTTGGTAGTATTAAAATCACCCCGTTCTACATAACATACACAAGGCGGCCACTTGCCCGCGCTCTATGGTTAAGCACATCATCGATCCATCTTCCATGCACCGACGTTAATTAAAAACTCTCTTTCAAAACTAAGAGACCTAAATCACAAACCCAATCCGCACATCGCAGCATGAATAATGATATTAGTTTTTGTTAACTCCGCATACACATGCATATACATATTTATAAGGGTACATAACACAGAAACTAACTTCTTCGAAAAGATTTAAGATATCTCGTGATTTCTGCTACGCTACGGTTTAAAGATATATTAGCAATAAATTTTCATTGTCTTGTTAACACTGCGCACTAACAGCAATTTCAATTTAACAGGGCCAACCTCTCCTATCCTGAGATGAGTAATTCATTTTAAAAGTAAATATATCACTACATTAAACATCTAGCGATTACTTTATCTAAAAGATGTGGATACATGTTTGTCAATTAAAGTTAAAATCTTTAAGTACTCTCTCTCCTCAACATGTAACATTAAAAAAAGTGATGTTTCGTGGGTACATTCCTTCAAAATTTTGAGCTTAACTAAATAATCAAGCAACTTTTACATTTTAAGGTTTATTCTAATTCAGAATAATCATCCACCACCACAATAAATCGTAACGATACAATTGAAATAGTTTTACTACATTCATTAATAAATATAAAATTAAATTTTAAGAGCTTTAAATAGTTAATAATGTCAATGTGATCTTTGAGTTTTAGGAAATTGACCTTTCTAAATCAAGTTCAAATAAAGATATGCATAGCCTCAAATCATGCATCAAGCTTACTATGATAATTATTCTCGATCTACACATCGGATAAAAACATCGTATCAAGTTGTATTCATAAAGACAATTAACTATTTCATAGCCCTACCACTAACATCATCCTCATTTTTCAGTGTTGCACAGAAATTGATACTCGTTTTTGATGTCATTTTGTAAAAATGAAGTACCGTAAGAGCTCCTAACTTCGGACAGTATCCAAACTTCGGACAAATCAATAGCAACGATTTAGATAAGTGCTGACATCTATGTAGTCAAAGCGAAACTTGCTGTGGGTGGGTAAATTTATTATTGGATCTTAAGTAAATGCGTTTCCTGTTTCGCAACAGATCTGTCGACATTGCTAATGTAGACAGCATTCAATCATTTCCGTTTTCGCGCATTCTTTGGAAAATCTGTCCAAAGTTATGGATTGTGTTCCGTATTATCCGAATTCAACGTTATAATACTATTCTCCACACAATAATTATATGTTCGAAGTTAGGTCTCTTGGAACCTAATTTCGACAGTCGATTTTATTTTTTTTTTCAATTCGAACATGTAGTAAAGTTTATTTTACGAATAGGGAAGTATGGCTTGATCACCACTTGCAAAGATTCATATTTTTTCTACCTATACTTATTTTAACTTTCCGCTGACTGTGATTTATGTGAAAATCGTCCGAAATTAGAAGCTTTTACGGTAGTTGAAAGTTTTTTCTTTTTTTTTGTCGTTACAGGGATTTTAAATTCATTTAGTTAGTGAGCGCTGCATTTTACTTCTTAGTCAATTATGCTCAAATGAAACTATCAAGGGTCTCAAAAACTTCGCGGTAGTCTTTTTTTTATATAAGTCCAAAATAATATTTCTTGATCATAGATTTGATTTTATCAGACATCTTTAGAATGGCTAGAACTATTTTGTAATTTGAAATTTAATTGCTGATTTCGAATATCAAAAATATCCATGTGCAAGTTTTTGCAGTCAATTATCATGAAATTTTAAACTTCGTTCACAAGGATGATCCTGTAATATGAAAGTATCCATCTCGTCAAATAAACTTAAAATAGTCTGCAGCTTGTTTGTCTTCATCAAATTTGCAATTCTTATAGATATTGAAAACTTATTTCGATAAGATTAGCAAGTTTGCTTGTTTAATATGGCCACGTAAGTCTGTATAATATATCTATTTAGATACAAACACTACTGCAACTATGCCAAGCTATTTTTTTCACATCATATATTTCTCTGAATTTTATTAAACACGTGTTTAGAAGAGATATAAGAGATTTTGTTCAGGTTGGAAATATTTGCGATTTCAATCCCCTTTGGTGCAGATGATGAAATCTGCTAGTCGTTCTTTAGATTTAAGGACGGCAGACATGAGGCAATGAGCAGAAGTTTAGTCGTCAATCATGTCTTTGTTTGGACAATTCTTAAAACAATTATTTCGCCTCAATCACCTGCAAAAGTAGCCCATCACATGGAATTTATAAATAAACGAATATATAGGATGTTCTATTTGGAAACATTTTCGATGACGTCAGACCAAATCATTGTGAGTTCATAACTTAAGTAAATACAGAAAAATATGTACAACTAAAAACCAAATTGATTTGTAAAAGAATCTATCAAGATGTTTTATGCTTTAAAAAAATAACGAATTTATTTCTGACGTTAAATATAGACTGTATTCACACAAAAAGTGTGTTTTATTTTATACACACAATTTTATTAGGCGATTACATTCTTTTAAATACTAATAATGTAATAAATTACGGGTAAAGTAGAACTGAGATTTGTAATAATTGCTTTGTTTATAAACTATACAATCATAATACTACAATATCTAGGAAAATTATTCGAAACCAAAGTAACAACTATGTATTAAATTTCTCAGAAAAATGTTTTCGTTGGTAGTATGTATATATATGAGCTCCGTCTCGCTGGAAGTAGCTTGTAATTCATCATCGTGTGACATTTAAAAATAGCAATCAAGATTTCTATTCTATAAGATTCAGCGTCTAATATCGTTAAAACTTGTAGTTTTTGCTACTATTTAAAATGTTGTTCCAAATTCCAATTTTCTATGGATGCAGTGGTGATTCCACAAAAAGTGCAGATGATTTGGACTCCATGTTCTGAGAATTTACGTAGCCAGAGAGATGAAACCACGATTCACCGGTAAACATAATCTTTTTAGTAACAGTAGTAAAGTATCATAGCAGAGAAATATCATTTCTCAACCATCAAAACTATGAATATGTTGTCATATATGTATAAGCGTTTTGATTTATGCGGAAACAAGTACTCAACTGCCTGTTCTGCAATCTCGCACATTTCAGGTGGTGTACATCTAAAATCTTCTTTTTAAACAACTGACAACAAACAACAAAACTAACAAAAACTAAAACAAATAACAAAACTAAAAATACTAAAAATAATCTAATAGCGTTTTCTACTGGCTGCACTTTCATGAACTCTGTGCGAATGTTGTATTCCACTGACAATGTTTAGACACTGCTCTTAAAAATTTTGAATTCCACCGGCAACTGGTACTTAAAAAGTTTGCACTGAGTTCAAGATTTATTGCACTCATCTTGATAGTCAACTTCGTCCAGTTCAAATATGGTGTCCAATAATAATATCTTCGTGACAATTATAAATTAATGATTAGAAGGTAGTTTTTCATCTTCTAGTGAAAATGAAGAAGTAATGAAAACGTTAAAAAGAAAGGGATTGAAAAATGAATTATTTAGATGTAATAAATGGTTATTCTAATGAAGTAGTATTATCTGTAATAGATGTCAATATATTGTGTTCATTATCATTCGATTCTGAGATATGTATATGTGAATATATTTTATTTAATGGCTGTGATATGGATAGTTAGTCACGAAAGTATACAGACACTAATATAAATTCCGAACTATACATTAAAGTAGGATTCCGAAACTAGATTTTGGTGGTTAAATTGAGGTTTATCCTGGCGTACTGGATTGGATTTTCGTGAGTAATTTCAGGTACACTTGCATACACGTATCTGTTAATAAATAAATAAATAACATTTTCTTCCACGGCAACTGAGATTGTCGCACTTTTATTGATATTAAAGAAAGCTTTACAGATATTTCTTTTGCTAAGAATCAAATATAATATGTGCTTAATCATTGTTTGGATTTTCGATTGAGTGTAAATATAAATAAATAAAAATTGTCAAAAGTGACATACAATCCACTAGAAGTGACTTAATTGTGTGTATTCTACTGGAAACTGCTTTTTGAGTACTGCCTAGAAACTATAGGCACTATAAGAGTTTCTAAGATGAACTTACAAGTCAGTGTACATTCAGTGCTACCAGTAGAAAACGCTATAACAAACACTTAGCTTTTAGTATCAGCAGTTATGTCTAAACTTATTTGCCAACATCAAAATAACTCTACTTATTTGTTTTATAAGTTTTATTACAAGTACAACCTTACATATATCCATAAATTTATTCATAATTATTATCAAGGTTTCAAGATCTAATTAGACTACTAGTATAAAAAATAGTATACATACGACGGTTGAGAAGACTATTATTGCCAAATTTGCTAAATTCTCTTCCGGGAAAGCAGAATAATTTAAATTTAAAGAAGAAATTCTTCCCATTCACACGTTTCTCAAGATATCTTTGGATAGGTAAAAGATAGCGATACCCGGGTTTCGCTGATTTATTGGTAATTTAGTCTACGTTTTTATTCTGTTGTCAAAAATGTATGTTTCCGTTCAATATTTTCGATAAAAGCAAAATTTATGAAAAAATCTAACCAGCGCCCTCTAGCATGTACACTCGACACGACTTAACCTTCGAACGGCCACAGTGTGCTGTCTTTGTCAGTCCACTCCCTCCACATTTAACGCGACCGTGTCTTCGATAAAGGTAACAGCGTATTTTTCGTAATGTAACATTACGATTATCTAAGAAACGGTCACGTTAAATGTGGAGAGGATGGACTGACAAAGACAGCACACTGTGGCCGTTCGAATACTAAGTCGTGGCGAGTGTACGCCACTTTTTAGATTGATTCGAATTTAGAAGCATTAGATTGAAGGAGTAATTATGTTTTTGACAAGATTAAGTTGGCAAAATTTGGTTCATCAGAACCGGAGTTATAAGCGTTCCTTTAAAACAAAGTTTCCTCTTCATGCCTCTCCTTATTTGACGAAATACAAAAAAATTGTGTAAAATATGCGACATTTTCAGGAAATTTCGATCTGTGATAACCCTTAAAAGTTGGTAAATTTTGTCTAAAATAAGAATTTAAATGTTTGGTCTTCAGTTACGCCAACTAGCGGTCATCCTACACTTCCCCAAATAATTGCCAGATGTTTCTTGGGGCCACTTGAGACAGTAATATTTTTTTCACGAAGCTATACTATAAACCGTTTCCGAAATATCGCCGAGATTAGTTGGCCGACCGGTACAAATACTTCAGTAATATGTGCAAATAAAATATGTATCTATAGTCCCTCGAAGATACACAAATTGTGGCTCAACGCCGCACTTACGTATGCAATGTTGCATTTAATTTAAATTACAAGAAGAAATCTACGCACTGTATTCTCACCGATCGTGGCATATTTATATCCGACACGACTGCATCCTAATTTGCAATTCAAGATTGTTATTCTTCGGCGGTACGCTGGCAGACCGCAAACCCGATAACTCTCGAAACATCTCCTGCATTATGTGTGGTAAGTATATGCCATGTTTAATCATGATTATAGTATTTTCAATAAATTAAATAACTTCTAGATACCTATAAATCTGTGCTATCTAGTTTTCACTTAAGATTTCACTTTTAATGAACATGTAATGGATGGTCAACAAGTTTGTCATGTGACAGTCTTCCCGGTTTGATTTCGGACTTTGTGTAGAGAAACTATCCATATAGTAGTATTATGTACATATATATATATATATATGCTGTCTTTCTACATTATATTTTAACTGTCCAATAGAAAAGCGTTTTGCAATGACTCATAATTTTTAATTAGTTCATATAATTTAATCGTTGAGTATTTGTTATAATATTAATTTTTGTTAAATTTTTCTTACTTTTTGGTAATAAGAAACATTATTCTGGTCAATATATTCTATTCTCAGACGAACTTGTATATCTATCCCACTCGTGCATAGCCTACATATGATACATATTTTATGACTCGCTTGATTAACACTTAACACACAACCTTTTAAGCAAAGTTACGCTGCGACGAGTGACCAAAGTGCGTTTTGCGTGGTTTCTAATCTAATGGTAGGAAGTTCTAAATAGGCATTTGCGTAATACTCATAGGTACCATTATAATCTGGTGACCTAATAAACTTTTGCAAAATTGTTGTTATCATTGCGACTAGAATACATCTTACACCACCCTTCTTAAAACTGGTGATAGTTTTGCAATGTTAAACAGAATACTTAATGGAACATGGAAAGCACTAGCGCAGTTTATAAGAGTAAAGGTGGCCGTTGAATCAGTCCCAACAGTCTAGGAACTTTTATATCAAGTAAAATACATGCATTTTATCAATATGAAAAAACTTATTCAAACATTATCAAATCTTCGCTGCGTAGTGACACGAAAAGTAGAATTAGGTTGGAGATATATTGATCGAGAAAAATATGAAAAGCTTCAACAATGGATCGTAAACAGTTACTACTAATAACATTTCAGAATAATGTGTTCTATAAAATACGTTATTTACGTAGTCTTGACATAGTCTTTTAGAATTGGTTCGCTTTTAGTTTTTATACATATTTTGATAAACAGTCTTTGTTTCTTTGCAAAAAAACAACAATACGCCGGTAATAAGTGCTTTCGATGCTAACTAAAAAATGCATTCGGCGACATGCATGATTCGTAAAGTTATAAAACTAAGATTGACTTATCGAATGTAGTACTTCAACTTAATCTGTAATTCATTCTAGTCTATATCTCATTTACACAGGTTCTATCATATATAAATATCGAGCGGATCCTTAAAACAAGTAATTTCTAACTTCTCTAACCTTACACATTGTTTGAAATAAGTCCAAGAAAATTTGCAATGTTTTTATTAATTATGTAAATTACCATTAAGTACAGTACCTAAGTAGTTCGCATAAAATAGTGTATAAATGCATGCAGTAACTCAGCTATGGCAGTTAATATTACGCAAACTAATGAAGTCTTCTTCCATCGAAGACGGGGAAAGCGAAGAGTAACTTACAGGGAGATTTATTAATCGAGTTTTTGTGCGTACGATGTGTTCCTAAATGGGCAATAAAGTTACATTAAGGTTGTAATGAACGGTTGCTTTGCCAGACAAGAAAAAAGCGTAATCTTCACAGCAAACGGAGTTAAGTTAACGCTCGAATCCGCTCGTTGAAACCGCACAATGCAAAAAAGGGAACACGGTAAAAAAGAAGGCACATTATTTGTATAAACCAGCTATGGGTATAGCGGACGCCTATTGTGTGTGTAATGAAACCAAGAAAGTTTTATTTTCTTATTTCAGGAGAAATGTATTCTTAGATTAAAGTAACGTAAAAAAGTTCTGTCCACGTCAGCACTTACTTTACATTAGACACGCAGTCAGTTCCATTGTTATGCTATCTACTTTGAATGAATAATGTTTATTACTGCATTTAATCATGACTGATGACCGCTTTATAGGTATAACTGGTACACAAAACTGGTGTATAATACAAAATTACATAAATACAATATTCCTTTTTTTCTATCAAATTCACTACGTTTCATCACTTCGCTTTGTTTTTTAATAAAAAAATATTTGTTGTTACTAGGTAAGTGCTCGATTATTAGAAGTTAAAGAATGACGTTACTACTAATCTATTTTTGAAATAGGTATTAGTTATAATTTGATTCATAAATAAAAATATTGTTGATCACATTATATTGTATTTTAAACACGATGAAAGTAAATATATAAAAAATACAAAATCTTTGATAGTTGTTAATTTCCTCGTCTGTCAACACAAATTTGTATGTTTTGACAAAATATCCAAATTCAATTTTACACTTGGCAATATGTGCAGGTCGTAAACTATGGATTAAAGCTCTTAAATTCGAAAAAATGCTCTTACACGTATAATAGTTTTATACAATGGCTATATTTTACCAGGACATACTGTGTACTTTAACAAACCGAATTTGTTGAGTTTGTGACGTCATTCAGGTTTCTACTACTACGCAAGAAATGAGTTATTCATTGCACATGTTAAGGGGTCGTATACATTATTGTCTGTGACATGGCATACGAACGTTATGTATGAAAAATTGATGTCTTTTTTGTTTTTACATTTCAGAGAAAATTGTTCGAATATAGTGGCACTATACCACTTCAAGTTGACTAAATATTATACTTCATGTCCAAAACAAAAAGTAAAAATGTCTTTCGATATACTACAGTAATGCTACAGAATTGATGTTTCAGTCTGTTAATTTTCTACTACACTAAGCGGTGGGTTTAAAACAGTTAAGCAGAATTAAAAGAATTATTAAAAATTTGCAATCAATCACCAAACCTATTACGTCTACCGCTAGCTGTTTCGAATCTTTTCTTAAAGCGCCACATGTTGTACTTTTATATAGTATAATTTTATACAGATTAGCCGGGCAGTTATCTAGGAATAGGTAGCGATCCAATGAGTACGAGTGAATAGAGCGTACGTATGTGTTAATATTAAACAGACGAGTGCGGCGATCCCTTGAGCGCGTGACGAGCAACAACGCAAGTGATCGTTTTATCGCCGCACTCGTCTGTTTAACATCCACACATATGTATGTAGGGCCTATTCACTTGAGCCTATCCAATGAGTAGGATCGTTTCCTATTCCTAGATAATTGCCCGGCCAATCTGTATAGTAAAGTTAAAGCAAAACATTGAAAGAAGTTACAGCAATAAAATAAAATCACTGTTCGCAGAACCAGTTTGATAATCAGAAACTCAGATGTTTAGTTGAAAAGTAATTGTATGAATATACGCAGGCCTTCACAGACAAGATTACGCGCAGTCGCCTATGTTAAACAGATTCGACAAAAAAAAGAAGGAAAAGAAACGAATTCCAAATGCTTAGATTTATTATAACATTCAAAATGTTTGACAAAAAAGAAACTAAACTCATTGCAAGCAATATCCAGAAAATGGTAAAAATTTGAATTCATCTAAAAGAAGTAAATGTTGAATATAAAATTAAAATCAAAATCAAATAAGCTGAGAGCGAAATACCAATACATTTAGAACATACGAAAATTATTATTATATAATTTTATATTGTAAAGTCAAAGCAAAACATTGAAAGAAGTTGTAGTAATGAAATAAAATCTCTGTTCGCGGAACCAGTTTGATAGTCAGAAACCCAAATGTTTAGATGAAAAGTAATTGTATGTATACACCGTGTTTCATGTAACTAGCACATTAGAATTTTTACATGCTTACAACGCGAGTTTTTCCAGAGGCTTTGCCTTCTCACATAATTGACCGCAATCTTTCAAGTTAAAATATTTTTAAATTCGGTTACACCGGAAGTAGGCGCCATCTTTGTTATTTTAAATGTGACACCCTATATTTTATTCGAGATTTGAATTGCTTATTTAAATGGAAGAACAGAGATACCGGGTTGGATTATGTCAAAGTCAACCGTTTTCCATTTTTAGGGCACTTGATCGTAAATTTTAAAAGTTCTTTATCTGAGACATGAGAAAAGATAAACAATTGAAATTTGTTCCTGAGATCAAAGTATTGTTCTATTCGAATATCACCAGGTTTCGCAATAATATTACACAGGGTGTTCTCTAATTAATTTACAATTATACACATTTCAAATGCAAGAAACTCAATTTTTTCAAATGAAACACCCTGTATATTTTCGCCTCTTCTGAAGCAGAAAAAAATTGTCTTTCGATCCACTGTTACATTCCCTATACCTATCTCTAGAGAGTTATTGGGAAAATCAGCCTGAAGGCCCGATATTTTGACAAATAACAAAAAAGGTTTAATTTTGGCGATAAAATATGCAGAGCACTTTTTGTTTCATCAATTTCACTAGAAACATTGATGTATCAAAATCACAAGCCGTAGGCGAGTGGATTTGCATCAATGTTTCATATGCCATAAGTAATTGCTTAAAGCAACAAGTTTGAGTGGTCGATGAACAACTTTTACAAGGAACAATTAAACCGCGAATAATATTCGGATGACCATTTCACGACACAATGTAATAACAGTTAATTTTTTAAATTGTTGCAGACTAAAATATTGGTAAAAAACAATTGAATTGTTGAATTAATCCTTGAGTTTTTCCACTTAATAAAACGATGTAGATTGGTCATGTGATCTGTTATTCTAATTACCTATAGAGGTATGAAAAACAGCTGGTTAGTTGTGCCGCTGTAAAAGTGAAAAAATAATAGATTAAGTATATGTAGGAGGAGTGGATTAATAGCTATTTGTAAACATGTTATGGGCATGGAAAAAAAGTCTTCTAGTTCAAAACCAAAAATTTATTAATTGCGAACATTTTTGATCTTACGGTATAAGTCAAACAAAGAAAACAAAAACAAATCTAAAACCAAAATCACAGCAAGTGCTCAATATGTCCACCGCCTACTTCAATGCATTTATTTAACCTTATTTGGAGCTGGTCAGTCGTTGCACGTTCAATCATATGAACTTCAATTTGGTCAAATGCTCTTCGCACCCTATCCTCTAGTTCTTGCCTGGAGTTAACTGGTGTTGCATAGACCTCTTTTTTATGTAACTCCATAAAAAAAGTCAACTGGAGTTAAATCCGGTGATCTAGCAGGCCAGAGAGATGGTCCATTTGGACCAATCCACCTATCCTCAAATAGCCGGGTCAACTCTTGATATACAGCATGAGTAGAGTGAGCTGGAGCTCCATCCAGTTGAAACCAATAATAGTGTTGGTGTGGCATGTCATTGACTATGTTTGCCACCACTTCCCTAATGATTCGCAATGTTAGCCCTTCATCATAAATATGATAAAATACCCTTCCCCACCCTATTATGGCGAATACATTAAAACTAAATTGATATTAAAAATGGCTTACTCGTGAAAAGTGGGGATTCTCATCAGCCCAAAAATGACAATTTTTATTATTTACAACGCCTTTTCTGGTAAACTTGGATTTATCCGACCATAAAATCTTTTGTAAAATGTCCGGATCTTCCTGTTTACGAATAATTAGCCACTCACAAAAATCAATTCTTCTCTGAGCGTTCCCATTTCTCAGTTCGTGGACTTTCCTTTGTGCATATGGGTGCCATTTGTTCTTTGCTAGCACGCGTTGAATTGACGACATACTAATATCTAAATCCACCTCTGCTTTACGTATCGAAGCATGGGGATGAGCTGTGAAATATCCCAGAATATTAATTTCGTTGTTTTCTTCACCTGTTACTGGTTTAGTACAATTTCTTTTTGTGTTCATATTCCAATGTTGCAAAAAATGTGTTTCAATTTTTCCAAATTTGAATCGATTCATCGGAGGCAAATTCGGGTATCTCTGATTAAACACACGGCAAGTTCTACTTATTATGCGATTACATTCTCCGTGTATGTAAAATAAATTAAGGATACTTTCATTTGGATAATTATTATTATAGCCTTCCATTATGCACTAATCAAATCATTCAGTAAAGTACAAAAAATATCCAAGCATCAAATTAGTAACACTGACAGCGAACGAAATTTTGACAACTAAACATTTTGTTACTTCCAAGACATTCTTGAAATTGTGTGTGATAAATGGCAAAATATCGGGCCTTCAGGCTGATTTCCCCAATAACTCAAAAACCTCTACAGATAGGTATAGGGAATGTAACAGTGGATCGAAAGACAATTTTTTTTTTGCTTCAGAAGAGGCGAAAATATACAGGGTGTTTCATTTGAAAAAATTGAGTTTCTTGCATTTGAAATGTGTATAATTGTAAATTAATTAGAGAACACCCTGTGTAATATTATTGCGAAACCTGGTGATATTCGAATAGAACAATACTTTGATCTCAGGAACAAATTTCAATTGTTTATCTTTTCTCATGTCTCAGATAAAGAACTTTTAAAATTTACGATCAAGTGCCCTAAAAATGGAAAACGGTTGACTTTGACATAATCCAACCCGGTATCTCTGTTCTTCTATTTAAATAAGCAATTCAAATCTCGAATAAAATACAGGGTGTCACATTTAAAATAACAAAGATGGCGCCTACTTCCGCTGTAACCGGAAGTTGCAGGAGTTTAAAAATATGTTAACTTGAAAGATTGCGGTCAATTATGTGAGAAGGCAAAACTTCTGGAAAAAATTCGCGTTGTAAGCACAAAAACTTCTAATGTGCTAGTTACATGAAACACGGTGTATACGCCACAAACTTGTAGATAATATATTCGTACAATTGATTTTAATATTTCAAAACTATCTGCAACTGTGTTGATCAACAGACTTCCTAAATCCCAATTCCAGAATCCTAAAAAGAGACAAGTAATTAAAATATATTTCAGTAAGTATGAATTCGATCAATGATTACAAAAACCAGAATATTGGTCGGCAGGAGAAAATACCACGTTCTTAAATAGATTCCAAAGTGGAACAAAAATAGATTATAACCAATAGCTTAATATTAACCTTAAAACTAACACTACTTTTCCAGAATTGTTAGCATGCAAAGGGTCATAATTAGCACTATACATACATATGTATGTAGATGAAACCGAATGGTCAATTCAAATTAGAATCAAAAAACACCAACGGTACGTTCTTCGGCACACTTAACTTAACTTAATATTTTCTCGACATAAGCCACAAAAATTGTTTTGATCAGGTATTTCTTGTAAGTTGGTTGGTCCAGTATTTGGAAACCCGTCCTTTCCAGTTCATTAGCCAGTGTTGACTGATCGGTTTCACTACCTACGTATACAAGGTTCTATGTGTTGTACATCTGCGCGCCTATTTTTCCTTGTCTGCTAACGCCCTCTACGTACTTTTTGCTCCCACTTACACTAGTGGCAAAACGTCGAGTTTACCAGATTTTACATTTTTGAACTTTTATTTATGTTTTGTTTAATTTTGTATTGTACATATTTACACTACTATGACGCAGTCTAAACCCGGAAGCCCTCATAATATCTTTAATCATATTCAACATATTTATTTTAATAACAACATTTCATAATATAAGTTTAATTTAATATAGCAAATCATAGACTATAGTGTATACGTATTTCTAAATCTAGTTGTAATAATAAAATGGATAAAAAGCCAACTACCTATACAGTGTGTTTTAGTTTACATGAAGACAACCAAATTAATAGTTTATTAGCTACGCAATTATTATTAAACTTTTATCAGTGATAGTGGCCGTTAAGACTAATATTTTTGTAAGAATGAATTTTTGTTGGAGTCTAAATCTGGCCAACTATGATTCAAATAAAAACTACGGTTTCTAGTAAAGTCATATTAGCGTTGAAGATAAAGCAAAAAATTATCAAGAAAAGTTGTTGCAAATCACTAAAATCCAGCCAGATTTAGACTCCAACAAAAATTCATTCATACAAAAATATTAACCTTAATGGCCAGTATCACTGATCAAAATTTAATAATAATTGCGCAGCTAATAAACAATTTATTTGGTTGTCTTCATGCAAACTGAAACACACTGTATATAAAGTTGTAAAAGGAAAGTACATGTTGAAAACATCAATAGAGCAACCTGAAGTATTGTGAGCAGCTTAACTCTCCAAAAACTAAGAAAGCTAACTTAGAGATACAATTTTTGTAAAATGTCCATTTCTTTGCATAATTTTATAGAAACTGTAATTACCAGGGTTTCGATTTGTTCAAGTTTGGCTTTCGTTAGGCTGTTTTTCAAATCTTCCACTCAATACTAATCTTTGCTATTTTTTTTGTTTAAGAATTCGTCATTCAAAGGTAAGTGTAAATTATTATTTTGGACGAGATATTATACAATTATAAACAAATTGTTAAGAATGATAGAAAAGATTAGCAATAAAGAACACAAACTATCAATTCAATACGTATACAACGCATTTTGCAAACATGGCAAAAACAAAAGATATACTTGAAAGGCGGAAAGAGTAGAGAAACCAGGAAATACAGTCTGTCCTAATAGTGGGAATTTCTTTAATAACATTGCTATTTACAAACGAAGTCACATTTGATAAAAATAAATTTGTTAATAGCCACAATTTTCATTATTATAACAATGAAAATCCTAGAATGATAATTCCTAACTAATAGTTGAAATTAAAGTCATTATTTGCCTTCTTATTGACAAGTTCTTGTTGAGAAAAATTCATCTTTAAGGCATGGGACGACTCACTCTTCCATTCGAGCAAGTTAGAATTTTGATTTGTGTTATTTGTTTACCATGACTGTCTTAGTTTAAAGAATCTGTTGCCTTGACGTACACACGACTTTTGTAAAGCGATTTTAAAAAGAAAAAATCTCGACATCTATTGCAGATAGATATAATGACATGCTTAAGTAAAAATAAAATACTTTACTTTAGGAGTAAATTAACACTATACGTTCCATTTAAAAAATGAATATTTTTTAATCTAAAATTTATGTTGCTTTCCTTTCCTCAACATTCTGTATAAAAAAAACTACTTGTAGCAATTTGTATAAACTATTCCAAGTATAAAATATTCATATACCAAAAAGGTAGTTTCTGGAATCAAATATACATAAGTAAGATATAACATAGTAAAAATAAAATACTTTACTTTAGGAGTAAATTAACACTATACGTTCCATTCAAAAAATGAATATTTTTTAATCTAAAATTTATGTTGATTTTCCTTTCCTCAACATTCTGTATAAAAAAAACTACTTGTAGCAATTTGTATAAACTATCCCAAGTATAAAATATTCACGTACCAAAAAGGTAGTTTCTGGGATCAAATATACATAAGTAAGATATGACATAGTAAAAATAATAGCTGCATGTGACATAGGATATGTATATTATAGAAAATGTCAAATATTTCTAAAATTATTAAGGTTAGGTATAGACAATATTAATAGAATTTCTATTTAGAGCAGGCTCTAGAAATGGAATAAAATAAAAAAATGAAGTTGGCTTCAGTGCTGATTTTCTGTAACACTACATAAACGAAATTATTTTGTCTTAGGAATAAAATAACTTATTTTAGAAGTTTGCTCTCATAGTCTTTCGGAGATGTAAGCACTTAAACAGGATTGTTTCTTTTTTCCAGCCACATGTATATATCTTTATCTATGCAGCCGCATTGGTGCAGCCGCAGTGGCTTCCAAGCTGTATTGCTTGTCGGACTACCATGTAGTTCATGTTATGTATTTGTGCGTGTGTATGCAAATGTGTTTTCTAGACTTTGTTCCAACATTACCTCGCCGTAAGTAATGTTTCACTATTAATTGTTTCTAAACAGCAAATGCTACTCGGCAGAAACACCGATGCTAACGAGACACGATACAACGTCGAGGCCAGAATTCGATATACAAATAGGTAGTGAACCGATAAGTACGAGTGAATAGAGCGTACATATGTGTGGATATTAGACAGACGAGTGCGGCGATAGAACGCCACTTGCGTTGTTGCCGGTCACGCGCTCGCTGTTCACATAAGGCACAGAATAAACAGAAAGGACAAAAGCCTTAAAATTGATGTCATCGTTTTTGTGCGCATGACTGGCAGACGCCATTTCTAAAATATGTCCAAATATTTCTGGAATGTTGTTTACATGTTTATTGTTTGTTTGAAGGTGTTTGGAGGTTAGTTTTTAGTTGTGAATATAGTGATTTTGTGATGTGTAAGTTTTACCTACTTGGTTTATGTATGTTGGCAACTATTCTAATTATAGTAAAGCATAATTAAATATTATAGTTATTTCTAGTAACTGTAAAATTTCTTGTTTGATTCGTGTTTAAAACCTATTGTTATATATAATAATCTTATACCTGATGTACTCATGGAGGACTACACCGGAAGTGACCACCACTACGTAAGCTACCACGTGACGAGGCAGCAGCCGATCAGGCGAAATCCTGCTCCGCCCGGCCTTCGATGGAACGTAGCGAAGCTGGATGAAGACGCCCTGGCTCATGCAATCGCTCGGGGAAAGGATGCCGCCATGGAATGTACCGGTTCAGCGGAGACTATTGCGGACGCGACCATGGCCCTCATACGTCGCGCCTACGACGCCTCTATACCGCGGAGTAGGAAACACAATAGAAGATCTGCGTATTGGTGGAACGACGAGATCGCGACCCTCCGGAAAAGATGTTTACAGCTTAGGCGGAGAATAACCAGAGTGAGACGACGAGATCCGAACGCGGCAGAACTAGAGTCCGAGGACTTTAGGAACGCCAAGAGAGATCTCAAGAACGCCATCTACAGGAGCAAGAAACGTAAGTGGGAGGAGCTGCGGCAGGACGTTGACAACGACCCATGGGGCCTTGGGTACAAGAGCGTCATGCAGAAGCTTACGACGAAGACGGCGAATCCAGTCCTCGAACGAGATCGTATGCGGAACATCGTTGATACGTTGTTCCCTACCCATCCAGAGAGAACTGCGGAAATGGAGGACGAGCGATTGAACGACATCCTGCTTTTTTAGCGGAGATGAACTGTCAAGAGCGGCGAACTCCCTACAAAACCGGAAGGCACCTGGACCCGACGGAATTCCGATGGAAGCTCTCAAGATTGTGACGCGCGTCTGCCCAGATCTGCTTCTGAACATGTACAACCGCTGTTTAACAGAAGGAGCGTTGTGCAAGAGATGGAAAGTACAGCGACTAGTGCTGATAAGCGAAAACAAGGGCGACCCTACCACGGCATCGGCATACAGACCGCTATGTATGCTGGACACGGCTGGAAAGCTACTAGAAAGACTACTCAAAACGCGACTGGAGAGCAGCATAGACGACGCGGGAGGCCTGTCCGAGAGACAGCATGGCTTCAGGAAGGGACACTCCACCATCGGCGCCGTAGCGCAGGTAGTGAAAACCTTCGAAGCTGCTCAACGGGGAAATCATTACTCGAGACCCCTGGTGATGCTCGTCACATTAGACGTAAGAAACGCCTTCAACTCGACGAGATGGGACGTCATGTTGGACGCCCTGCAGAACACGTTCGACACGCCATCCTATTTACTTAGGATGATACGCAGCTACCTTAGCGACAGGAAGCTGATCTACGACACCGCAGGCGGGCCGTGCACGAAGAAGATAACAGCGGGAGCGGCGCAGGGTTCCATACTCGGCCCCGACTTATGGAATGTGTCCTACGACGGGATCCTCCAAATGGAGCTGCCGCAAGATGCGTATCTGATAGGATACGCAGACGACGTAGCGGCAGTCATCCTAGCGCGTGACGAGGCGGATGCCCAGAGAAGGCTCAACCAGGTAATGAGAATGGCACGGGTATTTCAACGCATACCTGGCTCGAATGGGTAAAGCAGAGAACGCGGCATGCCAGTATCACGACTCTGCGGAAGATGATGCTCACCACACCTTCTTCGAATGCGAGAGGTGGAGTGACTACAGAGACGCTCTACAAGACGAAGTAGGACCTCTAACGCCGAATAACGTCGTGCAAACGATGCTGTCCGGACACGACCACTGGCAGAAGATCGCTACGTTTGTCGAGAAGGTGCTGAAGGAGAAGAAGAGAGAGACCCAAGCAATGGAGGCAGCCGACCGAGGCTAACTACGAGGTGCCATCCTGAAGTAATGCGACCAGCGGTTCCGGGATAGATTCTACACCTGACAGAGTGAGGTTTTTTAGTGTGTGCGAGCCCCACACACCGGGGACGGGCCTCGTCCCTGATGGTGCGTTAAGGCATTTTTCCTCACTTAAAAAAAAATACTTGATGTCCATTTCGAACATATCTAACCTAAATGCTTGGAATGAAATTCAAACTTTTCCGCCAACATTCTTGGACATATTTTCAAAATGGCATGAATAGCCTCAAGGTCACTCAGAATCGTCATTAAAACATCAATGGTTCTGATCAATTCTGTGACTAGGTATCAGTCAGTATCAGTGTACAAACAGACGGCGACTAATAAAGATCGTTCGATGCCGACGCTGTTGAACCAAATAATGCGTAATGCAAGTAACATTATTTGGAAACTACTTAATCATGTTGCCTGTTCTAGAAATATTGATATACCTATTGCTATCAATTTTTCAAAAACAAAACGGATTCTGATAACGAATCAAACCAAAATTAAAATTCTAAAAATCAAATAAAATATATCGATTCTACAAAATTTATAACTAAAGATTCATTCTAAAAAATTATCAAGCTTCAGCTGGAATAGTATTGCATGCCTGTTCTATTTTATTGAGCAGCTCGTCTAAAGTTTGACATCTTTCGCCTTTCGTGCGGATGTCAGCGAGCGCGTGACCGGCAACAACGCAAGTGGCGTTCTATCGCCACACTTGTCTATCTAATATCCACACATGTGTACGCTCTATTCACTCGTACTCATTGGATCACTACCTATTCCTAGATATTTGCCCGGTGCGGTCTGTATATATGTATGCAAAGCTGATGCACAACTATCAAAGAACAGCCGCTCTACCACTGCGACTACCAAACTTATTACAATATATACTACAATATATTACTTGTGCAATATTCTGTGGTGTATAGTTCAACGAAATAATAACCACAAACATATGCAGTATAATAGTAAAATTTACTAGAATCCGAATTTTTCTAGAATTTTTTTTTGTATTACTTCTAATAGTATTTACAGTTAAGTTTGTTCCATGAACAATTGTCGTAAGTATTACCATAACCTCCTAACTAGAAATTTATTGAGCCAGAGTATTTCATTAACTTCCTAGAAGTAGTTTATATTTGAATACGGTCCACTGCACAGAAAAATTGTATCATGAACCTAATAAAATAAAATTCAACAAGAAAGAATTACGGCTTAGACTGTCCTATACATACTAATTTTCTTCTGAATAAGTAAGTGTAGCCTCCTTATTTAAAACTTAACCATGTACTAAAAATTGTGTTTCTTCTTACAATTTTCACAATTTGTGATTGTGGAGTGGTTTAAAATAAATAAGCTAAAGATAGACACATTGAAGACAAAAGCGATGATTATTAGTAGTAGACTTGTAGTTTCTCCAGGCGTTGACGTTGTAGTTGATAATGCAGTTATTGAAATAGTTTCTGAAATAAAGTATCTTGGTGTTATTATTGACTGTAAGCTCTAATTAAAAAATTACATAGACTATATTGTTAAAAAAGTAGCAAAAGAGATAGGTTTCTTAGGGAGAATAAGTAATAAATTAAGTTTATGGGCTAGAATTATGGTATATAAGACTATTATTATTTTGTAGTATTAGTATTTTGAATACTGTGCTACGGTTTTGTTTCTAGCGAATGACGGCGACTTAAATAGATTACAAAAATTACAAAACAAAGCAATGCGAATCATTTTGGACTGTAATCGCTATACTCCAATAGTGCTAATGCTGGAGACGTTGCAGTAGCTCAGTATTAAACAGCGAGTTTGTTTTAATACTATTATCCTTATTTGTAAAATTGTACACAATATGGTACCGGAATATATAAGTAAATTTATTGTTTATACTAAAGACATTCATGATAGGACTATTAGAAATGCAGATAGGTTTAGGTTACCTTTGGCTAAGAAATCATGTTCACAGAACAATCTGTATTATAAAGGACTGAAATTATATAATGAGATGGACAAAGAAGCTAAACAATCTACTAACATAAGAGTTTTTAAAAGTTTTTGTTCTACATATGTTAAGAATATTTGTAAGATTTAGATTTAAGTATGTAATAACATTTGTAATATTTTACCATCTTTGATGAATAAAGTTTACTAGGTACTACTACAAAGTGATAATCCACACACAAGCAAAACCTTTATGACATTACCTCCTCTCGCATTTATGTTTTGTTGGATACGATAATCTACAAATTAACGTCGACATTTCTATCTTCATTATTTCACTGCAATGAAGAATCATACTGAATTTCTAAGTGGTTGGCATTCATCAACTTGCAAATGTATTCCTGACATTTCAAGAGGACGGCAAACGGCTACCGTTAGCACAGAGATAAAGGAGTAATAAATTACTAGTAATTAGATAAGTCGGCGGTTGCGTAGTATTACATACATACGAAATTGATTGGAAGAAACAAGTACCTTGCTATCTTTCTTCTAATGCACTGTTACGAAAGGATGAAAATTAAATATCCTATAGGAACCGGTATGTATATGGTGTAATTTTTGTTATCCGTCTTTTTGATATCTCTGAATAAATAATTACTGAAATATGTTAAAGTGCCTTACCGTAAACATGTATTGATGTTAGAATTTTAAGCAACTAAGGTTTTTGAAAACTTGGATTCCTTACAATTATATACTTTATAAACAGAAGTAAATAGATAGAATGACTACTACGTCTAACCAATATGCATTTAATTTATCATTTTTATAATCTGATATTATATTTGATTTTAAGTTTCAATAGATAGGTATGTACAAATAAGAAATTTTTAGATTCTAATTTTCCAGAAGAATGGATATTAATTCGATTCTATATTTGGTTCACATTCGATTACAATATGTCTGGTGCAAAATATTTGCGTTTATTCAATTATGTTAACAACTGAAACTAGGAAATCCACAACTTTTTATATAGTGGTAGAAATAGCTTTTATAGGCAGATAAAAATATAAGATAGCTAATTCAATTCATTTTTGATGCTGAACTGTATTTCTACTCAATATAAATATAAATATAAATAAATATAAATGATAAAACATTGAATTGACCGTATACAAACTGTTTATATACCTACTACAAACACTTTCACACATCAAAAATTTATCTCTAATGAATTCATGGATCATGTCTGCAAATGAATCAGCATGGAAAATACCATTATCTCCCAAATTTTAAAATTAAAAAATACATGTTTAAATCAATAAATACAAAATTCTTTTATTCCTACGCATATCAATATTAACTAAGCTATTGGAACGGTGGATGATGATGGAACCAGGTCACTAGACGATATGGTACACTCGGTACGACTTAGTCTTCGAACGATTTTAGTGAGTTACCTTATTAAAATCGTTCGAAGACTAAGTCGTACCGAGTGTACGTTATGCAGTCATCGCAATGACAGAGGTATAAAAAATACTATGACAAAATAAAGTATGAGTGGGAGAGAACGAGTTTTATTTTTTGTAAGTAAAAAATCATATGATTAAAAAAATAATTGATGTAATTTACGGGAAAAAAATAGTTGATAAAAAAGTTAAATAAGGAAAGAAACAAAGAGGGAGGAGGACAAAAAAGAAAAAGGAAGACGAAGGAGGAAAAAGCAAGAGGAAGGAAGATGGAGGAAGAGGGACGAAGAGGAAGAAAGGGGGAAGACTAGAACGGAAAGGGAAAGAATAGAAAGGAAGAGTACCTAAGAAAAAGCGTGAAAGACAAGAGTTTTAATTAAAATAAAATTGGTGTAATTAAATTAGGAATTTCAATTGTTAATTCATGAATCCTTTGTCGCAATAAGTAGTAAGTTTACTTTTGAAAATCAAGTGGTAATAAAGTTATATGTAATTCATTGTTTATTTGGAGATTTAATAAACATGGAAATTAGTGTGTGTAGACTCCCTCTGGGGTTCTCTTGTTGATATACAGGCTAACAACTTGAACTACGAAAGCCTATTGATAAGAGAGGGTGGTGGGGGTTAAAATTAAATGTATCCATTTTACTATTGTCAACTTATTACATTACAGGAATGTCAGAGGTTATGTCAAACACTTTACCGAACCATCAAACTATCCTAATGGAATACACAATTAATGAAAAAGTGCAAATTATAAAGTAGTTTTATAATTTGCCATAGTATTTGACACAACCACTGACATTCCTGTCATACAAACAGTTGACAATACTATACATTTAAATTTACTTCCCACTACCTTCTCCTTTCGTAGTTGAAGTTGTATAATAACACTATATGGAATATATTACTTTCATGACTGACATAGTTAATTCCATAAATGAGAAAAATATTTGGCGTCGAAACAAGGCTACTTAAACGAAATATCGCGAGAGAACACTGCATTTTGATTTTTTTTTGTATGGTGAGTGCTTAGTAAGCTGTATACATACATTATACATAGCACATATACTACAAAATAACGCCTTCGTATTTTTTTCTACTGGATATTCTCTACTTTCTTTGATGACATTTCTAAATACACAGATTTCTCTAATACACAGATTGAGGTTGTTCCAATAACAGGATTTTATTAGCCGTTTTAGAATTTAATAGGCACGCAGCATAGGCAAGCAGTCATAGTGCTATACGACTACGGCTAATATTTATCAAATTTACTACATATATCACATGTAATTTTAAAAGAGATATGTATTTTTTAGTAAAAACTTTTTAAACAATTCAGCAACTACTAGGTATTTTAGATCCTTAGTTTAAATAGCTTACATCACTATTAATAAAAGGTAATATCTATGTGTTGCAATGGAGACGTTATCACATTCATTTTCCATTTACTATTCTTAAATACAGTTTAGATGGAATTTTTCGTGTGTAGATACGCACTTCCGTTATCTAAACTGCCTTATGCAGTACGATGCATAATATCCAAACTTATGCGATTACGCCAACACAGAAGACCCACGCACTTGCACACATATACAGATAGAAGGCACTACAATACCATAGAACTCATGGCAGACAAAAAATATTATTTTATCGTTATTATGCCTTTCCAACCGCGATATAACTCTTATTAATAATAATAATAATAATATTTATTTAATCTAGAATAAATAACAAAATGTACATTTGTATTCATTATCTTATTATCTTATAGAATATATCAATGGACTCAATTTCGGTGGAAAATGTCGTCGGCATAACAACAGCGGTGTACCTAATACCCATGTAATATGTATGTATGTAATACAAATATGTACATATGATATACAGATTGGCTGGGCAATTATCAGGAATAAGCGTAGGAGCGTACATATGTGTGGATATTAAACAGACGGTGCGGCGATAGAACAATCACTTGCGTTGTTGCTAGTCACGCGCTCAAGGGATCGCCGCACTCGTCTGTTTAATATTAACACATATGTACGCTCTAGTCACTCGTACTCACTGGATCGCTACCTATTTCTAGATAACTGCCGGCTAATATGTGTATACATAAAAATATACCGCTCGATTTGAGTGATAGGATAAATAACGGCGCGAAGGGGCAAGGGATACGAAATATCTGTCAAGCAAAATAACAAATGAAATACATTGCAGAAAAGAAACGACATTTTAGATTTATTTTTCATTCATGGAGAATGTATAATAGGATTATGAATAGTACATGTACAGTATTTGATGACAGATATCCAAATTTTTATAAAGTGATCTAAAAAAATATCATTACAAAAACTCAAACAAGAAAATTAAACAAAATAGTTTTCCAAAAGACAAAATTCAATATGATCAGATCACGATGACATATAAAACACACTTAACTTATTGATTTCCTAAGCTTTTTTGTTTAACATTCTTTTTTGGCTTCTTATATTGATATTGTTAGGTCATTTTGCATAAATATGAATATCTGTCGTTATATACTCGACAATTCTACTACAGTCTTCATGAATGGAAAATAAATCTAAAATATATTTGCCATTTTGCTTGACAGATATCAACTATGTGTATTTATAGTATAAATACAATATCAATTATTTTGACATTCAAGGATTACTGAGATTTAAATGCATTAAAAAGGCGTATTTTTCGGACTTTCATCAGAAAATCTCTAATAACTCGAAAACCGTAAAAGATAGAAGCTGATATGTCTAATAATCAATGATAGAGAATTAAGTGTATCCAAAAATGGAATAATATATAAGGTGTTCCATTTTAAAAAAATGACTTTTAACCTCGTAAAGTTGGTTGAAATGTACGTTAAGTTTGGACGACCCTGTATAAATTATGATAAATTTTAGGACGTAAATTTGATGTATGCTAAATATGAGGTTTTTAGCTGCAATGCCTTCAGAAATACAGAATTTTGAACATAACGTTGCAAGTGGCCCTATATTTGAAAAAAATTGAATAACTCAAAAACGGCTGATTTTTGACATAGGGTGTCTTAGTAAGTTTTGATGCAGAATTATGTGCCCGATATAAGAAACTCATAAAAAGTATACCATGCTATTTAAATTAAGAAAGTTGACGTGAACTTCCGGTAAACCGCAAGTAGTACAATGGCGCAAATATTTTTGCTGATGAGTCCTGATGATATCAGTTATATACAAGTTTTCAGAAATGTTGAATTTCAAGAACATCAAAAGGTTCTAACGAACCAGTTCCGTGAATGACCCTGTAGTATGTTAGAGATAGTCAGTAGATATTTTTTGTTTTAATACAAATAAGCTTTAAATATATTTCTTGTAAAAATTAGTTTAATTGATGCTTACAACAAAAAGTGCAGTACTTGCTCTGTAAATCGTGTTGATCAAATAATAATTTTTAGAGAACATTGTATAATACTTAAAAAGATATATGCATTTAAACAAAAAATAGTTGCTAAATACTGGTACCCATAGAAAAAGCATTTTAAAATCACGGAACACTATTAAATGTTATCGAAGAAGCCATTTACATTAGTGGCGAAACGTCGAGTTTAAGTAAGTTGTATATAACGTGCACAGGAAAGTCTGCAATAAACGGAAAACTTTTATGGTCTATTACTTAGAAACAAAATATTCTTTATAAAAGTTTGTGCTTTACCTAAAACTCATTTATCCGGTAAAGGAAATGGCTTAAATATAGAAATATTTTAATAATCGTTGAATAATCGATTTAGCCGTTACTTTGTTGTAGGTACTTTTGTAATAAAAATAAATAATACTTTATTTATTTTAAATTGTTGAATACTTGATATTGAGTCACGTGCGCAAATAATACGTACTATTTTTACTTGTCATCACGTAGGCGTGGTACTTGATAGTAAATTTGACATCCTTCAAAATACATTGGTTCTCGTCCAGTCGTGCAGTATTTAAACCAGGAATTTCCAGAAAAGTCGATAGGAAGGTTACCAACATTTCCATGGCCATCTCGGCCGCCTGATCTAAATCCTTTGGATTATTTTGTATGAGGTTGGCCGAAACGTACTGTGTATTCAGAGAGATAACCGAGAAGATTTACAGAACAGAATTAGGGAAGCGGTAACGCAATTAAACAATTATCCCAATTTGCTGCAAAACGTCGTCACGGACTTCAATAAACGTACAAATTTGTGTATTGAGCGAGAGGAGCATCATATCGAGTGATGTTTGTTTAAAACAAAATGATCACATTTTTTGTACTAGCAAGAGTAATAAATAAAGAGTATTTTTGTTATTTAAAGTGGTATTTCATGTGTAATGACGCGACGGGTAAATGAGTTTTGTAAAACACGAACTTTTATAAAGAATAAAATTTTTTCTAAAATAAACCATAAAAAAGTTTTCCCTTTTTTGCAAACTTTCCTGGACACGTTGTATATATTTTTGTATTTTTATTTTTGATTTCATTTTTGTTTTATTTTATTTTGTATTGTATATACATATAGGGAAATTACACATCGACTCATTATGTTTCCATATAATCCTATATTAATATATGAACAAAGTTGCCACATCGCTTCTTCGAGAATCGAGCGCTGTTAAGTAGTGGTAGGAGATACATATATTTTCCGACAGGCACAGCATTCTGCGTTAGGCAGTATGCGAGAGCGTTCGTAACATGTGTCTATTCGGGGTATCGTTTTTATTACTGATCGACAGTCATAAATGTAACTATAAATGCAATACCTACAATGTATAAAATAAAAATTTTAATTATATGAAACTTTTTTCTTAAGTCAATAAGTAATACTACTGCTAATAATAAATAACACTTGATTATATGGATGCATAACTCTCAGTGGCGAGCATGATACTAGACCGCTGCATAGAATATTATCAATCAGCACTTGCCGCGCCTCCCTTCCACGATACATACATTTTCTGTACTGGCAACCATGATTGTTTCAACGCACGGTTCTTTCGACCTATGAGTCCATCACTTATTTCCCTATCGGTATGTACCCGAAATCCCTCACGTAACACGAAACAATATTGTTTTGACATAGTTTACTTATTATAAATGCAAAAGTTTTAACCCAAGAAAATGTATTTGTATCAAAAAAAAGCTAATACTCCTAAAAGGAAAATAATTATCTTCAATATAGTTTTAAATTGCAACAGTATTTACATTTCAAAAACATTTTCCACAGACAAATTATGTATTTACTTAATTTTAACAAGAAAAGGGCTTGTTGCAAAATCCCGGATGCAACGCTATTGAGAATACAACCTTTGAAATTATTTGGCACTGAAACAATATTTATTTGGTCACAATAAACTGACTGGAAATACAGGCTACTCCAGTTTCAATGAAATACTTTGAACAAATCTTGAAAGAAAGAGCAGTTTCAGCAGAGTTGTTTCTTTAATAGAACAAAATTTTATTTCTTTATACATTTTGTACAGTTTTTATTTTAACGCACTGAATAAACACAAGAATATGCAAATGATTTCAGACAATTTATTCTTTATGCGATTTCCCGATAGCAACGATTACTTTCAATAGCCCATATTTTGGAAGGTGTGGGTCGAATTAGTGAAAAAAATCATTATATTTTCACAAAAGATAGTCTCTAATAAATAATTCACTTGTTTCTTCAATCATCTCTACATGCATTCTAGAAGTGTCCTATAAATTTACTCGTAAGGTTTTGAAAAGTATGTATATTTACACACATATAAGTTTCAATTTTACTCGCCTCATTTCATATAACAAATCCAGTTATGTTTGTCTGTACTTTACTAATTATTTGCATAATAACACTGGCCAGCAACATATTTGTGTAATGAAACCTCATTATTCACATTCTGCGATTTTTTATTACATATCCTAAGCATTGGAATTTATACTACAGCAAGATCAGATATTGTTCTAGAAAATATTTATGTAACAGCCTTTATCGACGTTGACTTTTTCAGTTAATAAACGTTATCCGTATGATTTGGGCCGTTCTGATTGTGTTAGGTTGTTTTCATTTTGTTGTGTTAAGGTGTGTGTTTGATATCATGTGTAGTAGTGTATGCACATGTTTTTATCAACTCGCAATTTAAACACAAATGAAACCTATTAAAATTTAAAGATTTCCATATTTTTATTTCATTATTTGATACACATGTTTATATTAAAATGTACTTCCTGTTCTGAAACATAAACGCCACGTGATGTTCATATATGTACTTATTTTACACTTATTTCTCGTTGATAGGTACTTACATACATACATAGCAAGTAAATCCGGTTGTTTGATTAAAGTTCTCCGTAACAAAAACGAGAAAAAATACCCACTTCTATTCTAAAGCATTTGTCTTGAATCCTGTCCTCTTAATTTCCAAGAAACGGACTTGTAACCAGCGGTGACCGCATCGAACATTAAACAATTTTAATTACTCGAGCAAAGCCCTTTAGCGTTTTTATTGTACTTTCGAGAAAAACTAGCAACCAAAAGGAATTTTAACAGGCAATAGATACAGTATAGAGAATTCCGAGCGGGAATACCAATACACAATAGCTGCTGGGTTCGAACAACAAAAAATATTTCACATATTTGTCTCGTTTTCCTAAATTCACCAGTGTACACATGGGATATACAGGGTGTAACAAAAGTGCGATATTCTCCCATATCTCCTTTCTTATGTAAAATACAGCAAATATTTAAATACAAAAGTTGTTTAGTTTTATGAAATTTATATTGTAAAATTATTCTACGATATACAGGGTGTTTAGTTTGCCCGTAACCACCAGTAACTTTACATGTTTTAATGGAATTTGCGGAATTTTAAGGCAACTTTATACAGGATCATATTCAATTATGTATTTTCATTAGTTTACAAGATATTGGCATATTTTGACATTTTGCTCTCTTCAGAACAATGCCATTATTTCGGTAACGGAAAAATGTAACATTATGAAACTTGACAAAACGTTAGAAGCATCTTCTGTGATGACAATAAACAGATGTAGACTTAAATACGTTATACAGAGTGTTCTAGAAACCAGTGTCTTTTTGAAACAATTGAAATGGGAATACCTTCATTTTTTCAAATAGAAACACTATATTTTTATGGGTTAGTTGAAAGCGAAATTTAATTATCTATTAATTTGAATAAAGCATTTATATAGCTAAAATTAATGGTTTTAGAGATATTTCAAATTATTTGATATTTCTGTATGTTGCTATGTAGGTGCGCTCTTTAAAAGAAACTTTAGAGACCAAATATGAAATAAAAATTTGAAAATTGAACTTTCTTTACAATTTGTCTGCTGTGCTGACATTTTTGTAAATCTACGTGCGTTTTAAATTGGTAGTTATATTTAAAATATGAAGGTACGTGAAGTAGGCTGGTAAATAAAATAAAATCTGTTGTTGAATAATTTCATAGAAACGTCAAAACGTGTAGCAGTACCAGTGTTAGTATGGAATTTACAAAAGACGAGCTAGTTCAAATGATTTATATTTTGGGAGAATGTGAACGAAATCCATTGCTTGCATCGCGGATTTATCAAATACGTTATCCAAATCGAAGACATCCAGAACCTTTAGCTTTTGAAAGACTTCGGGATCGATTTGAAGCAACTGGGCATGTAGAATATAAAAAGGAAGAACGTGCCAAACCAGTTGGGAATATAAATAGTCAATTTGCAGTACTGGCTATGGCAGTCGAGGATCCCCATACCAGTACAAGAAAAATTGGATCACAATTAGGAATAAGCCATATGTCGGCTTCACGGATTTTACGTCAACATAAATTTCATGGCTACCATATACATTATCTACGAGAATGGTCTGAGAATGATTTTGAAAATCGTCTCAACTTTTGTCGGTGGATTTTAAATAAAGAACGGGAAGAACCAGGTTTTCATAATTTTATTTTATTCACGGACGAAGCGACTTTCCATAAAAACGGTTACGTTAATAGACACAATTTTTTATATTATGATCGCGAAAATCCTGATTTTATAAAAACCGTGGATTATCAACATCGTTGGTCTTTGAATGTATGGGGAGGAATAGTAGGCAACCGGTTACTTGGTCCATATTTCTTTAACGGTACAGTTAACGGGGAAAATTATCTAGCTTTCCTAAGGAATGAATTAAAGGATTTTCTAGACACTCTTCCTCTTAATATAATAAGGCATTTGTGGTTGCAGCAAGATGGAGCACCGTGTGACATTGTGACATTCTCTAGGAATGTCCGAAATTATCTAAATAATGCATTTCGTGATAAATGGATTGGCAGAGGAGGTCCAGTGTATTGGCCACCAAGGTCACCCGATCTAACCAAATGTGATTTTTTTCTTTGGGGATACATAAAAGACCACGTTTACCGAACAGCTCCCACAATACGAGAAAATATGCAGCAACGTATATGGGAAGCATTTCAAAGTGTTGATGACGGTATGTTGCAGAAAGTTTCCCGATCATTCTTGAAAACAGTAGAAATGTGCATCAATCAGAATGGTGGCCACATTGAACATGCTTTATAAAATATTTAGTTTATTCGTTACCTACCTGCAATTTTGTATTTTTGAAAGTTACCACGTATTCCTTATTTTTCTTTTAAATAAACGATTTTTTTCACCCTGTGTAGCCTGTTTTTAAAGATGTAACAGAATATGAATATAGTAGATTGTTCGATTTACCAACACTTTGTTGAATCCAGACATAAGTACATACATATGTAGTGTATTTATCTTAGGAACTGTCAGTACGGCATATAAGTATGGAACAATTAAATTCCAAGTGTAATTTATCTTTTCTACAATATGGTCATAGATACAAATATCTTTAAAACCATTAATTTTAGCTAGATAGATGCTTTATTCAAATTAATAGATAATTAAATTTCGCTTTCAACTAACCCATAAAAATATAGTGTTTCTATTTGAAAAAATGAAGATTTTCGCATTTCAATTGTTTCAAAAAGACACTGATTTCTAGAACACTCTGTATAACGTATTTAAGTCTACATCTGTCTATTGTCATCAGAGAAGATGCTTCTAACGTTATGTCAAGCTTCATAATGTTGCATTTTTCCGTTACCGAAATAATGGCATTCTTCTGAAAAGAGCAAAATGTCAAAATTTTTAAACAAATGCCAATATCTTGTAAACTAATGAAAATAAGTGAATATGATCCTGTATAAAGTTGCCTTAAAATTCCGCAAGAAATTCAAAAATGTGATCACATATAGGGTGTTCCATTTAAAAATGTAAAGTTACGGGCAAACTAAACACCCTGTATATCGTAGAATAATTTTACAATATAAATTTCATAAAACTAAACAACTTTTGTATTTAAATATTTGCTGTATTTTTCATAAGAAAGGAGATATGGAAGAATATCGCACTATTGTTACACCCTGTATATACGAGTATATGGAATTCTATTTCGGCAAAAGTAAAACTGACAGTTGTTTAGTGTAATTAAATTTTAATTAGTGTATTTAGAACTACTTATTTGCACTGCAATAAGGCGATAAAAACTAAAACATAATAGTCAAAACTGTTACGCGAAGAAATAATATTAATTAGATATAGCTGTAAAACAGAATAACGTACTGATTTAATTTATATTCTGATTTGTATAACATCTGCGGTGTACGAAGCTAGAAAAAATGCGGTAATTATATGAATCATCTTTAGAAACGTAATTTGTATAAATTGCAATAATAGGGGAAGATGTCCTTAACTCAAAGAAACACTAGTTTTACCGTTTAAATGATGTGTTTCTGAACATATCATTCTGAACAATTAATTCAAAAGGATATACACACCTGTTACCTGTTTTCATGACAGGAAAAAGATAAGCGTTAATGGTATATAGCATACATACTAATTACATATTTTAGATAGCATAGCCATTTATGAAGGTCAAACATTGTCATATCTGTTCGTATGGTTTATCCAGAGTCGATAAAAATACATAGGCATTCAAATTTGGTCCTAGAACTTATATTATCACTACAAATATGAGAAATGTTTCCCAAAAAAAACCACAGTATCTAACTACGATTTCATATTTTGACGATGACATTATAGGAATGGCTAACCGCACAATTCTCAGAGGCAAACTTTGATTGTATTTACCAAAGTTTGAATATATTGACAAACCTTTAGTAGAGCCTACGCCTCTTAAAGTAAAACATTCATCTTAGGGTGGGTTTATCAATGTGAGAATAAAAGTGTTAGTTAAGTAACTGACAGATATTGCTAACTGGCAGATAAAATTTAGCAACTACAATGCTTTATCTTCCAGATAACTTCTATTTAACACTCAATAAACGTTTCATTGCAATTATCTTACGAATAAAATTTTATCTGCAAGTTAATTTATTTATCCTCACATTGATAAACCCACCCTTAGAAAGATATACTTTTGTTTCTATTTTATACTATAAAATAACACTTATTAAATATCTTCCCATATATTCATTTAGCCATTTAAACGTTATTTTTATTTCTCTTGTTAAAATAGTATTTGATATTGTAATAACGACAATGATACTATGAAAGATATATTTATATAAGCGAAGTTCTTCACTGGATCTCTTGGTGCAGAAGTAGAACACTAAACACTTTAACCCACTAAACACCAAACAAGTTTTAACTAAAACACCGACGCGTTTCAAAACCAATTCTGTCATTATCAAGGCGATAATAAAACTAAATTAAAATAAAATCGACAAATACAGGTAACCTAACGTGCATAACATTTAGATTACCTGTATTTGCAGTTTTATTTTAATTTAGTTTTATTATTGCCTTGATAATGACAGCATTGCTGTTGAAACGCGTCGGTGTTTTAGTTAAAACGTGTTTGGTGTTTAGTGGGTTAAAGTGTTTAGTGTTCGATCTTTATATAAGCTACACATAGACCCCATACTCTGGACAATAGTTCACTGAAGAAAGTATACTTAGTGTTTAGAATTAACTATATATATGTAATATTATTCGTGGTCAGTATAGAAGTTGCATCTATATAAAAAAGCATTTAAGTGATTTTTATCACCATGAACATTATAAATCACTTTACCCTCTCTAAATTGTCGCTAGCCTTACACATGCGTTTATGTATGTAGAAAATAAGAACTACATTACTTCGACAGAAGCCACTGTTCCACCATGGTAAATAAAGCAGATGATATACGAATTTGGGCGATCGTTACCCAACATTTTTACAAAAAAAATTATATTACCAGTTAATATAGTCATTAATATGTTTACTATTAACATAATGTGGTTAACATAAAATTAAAGTAAAATTAATTAATAAAAGTTTTTGTAGTATTTTTATTCTACTCTATCACATGCTTTGATTTTCTACAATTTGCACTTGTTTCGAGACATGACGTCTTCGGTATGTCTTTTTTAATGGATCATGCTGTATATTTTAACATTTTTGGATAGACAAATTTTCAAGAATTACAGTGATATGTATTGCAAAGGTTAGCAACAAGAAATCATTGAAAACAAGACAATTCATAATAAATGTTCAAACTGATGACCTTCAGCAGCTTGACAGTATCCTAGTCTATCAACGAAGGACCTTAATGACTTCTGAATCACGTCTTGTACTATCTCTTGAAAGGCCATCCTAATTCGATCTTCCAACTCTTTGGGCGACTGAGGTTTAGTCTTATAGGCATTAGGTTTTAAATGCCTCAAACGGAAAGTCTGAGGACTTCAATCAGGCGATCGCGGATGCCATTCAATGTATCCTTTTAGACGTATCCAACGCTATGGAAATAATATACGGGGTGCTCCAGAAAGGATTTTACACTTTAAACGTTTGCTTAAGGAGAAACAACATAAGTTACAGCAACGCTTTCATTTTCAATAAAAGGAGTAGCCTCTGGAAATTTGTTTCATAAGTTGACAGTTGTCAACAACGCAGAGGACAGTACCGCAACGTGTATTTTGTGTGGAACAATTTTTAATATTAAATTCAATTACTGTCGTGCAAAGAAGGTTTAGGACACAATTTAATGTAAGAGAAAGTCCTTCACGTGTTATTATTAATTTATGGACAAACACAGGTTTAATTCAGAACATAAAACCAACCGGTCGGCCACGATCTGTGCATAATGCGGATAACCAAGAAAGAATTAGACAAGCAATTATTGCGAGCCCTAAAAGATCAATCAGAAAACAAGCTTGGCCCTCCATATCTCAGACCGGAGTATTCGACGTATGCTAAGAGGTATGAAATTTCATCCGTATAAAATTGCAGTTGTTCAGGAATTAAACGCGAATGATAAGTAAAGTTAGGCGACTCGAATTTTGCCGAACTTTCTTGGCATTGCGAAATAACGTACCTGTTATTGAACACCGATTATTTATGAGTGACGATGCCCATTTTTATTTAAAGGTTTCTGGGCACGTGAAAACTCTAGAGAACTTCATGAACGGCCTTTACATTCTCCTAAAGTGATAGTATTGTGCGCCATTTCAGCTGTAAGAATAATCGGTCCCCAGAAAATGGCACCACCGTAACAGTTAATTCGGAACGTTAGTGTTCAATTGATTTTTAGGGGGGAAGTAACGGCTGTTACAACGTTAACTAAACCTAATTAAGATGATCGTAGAGCTATTTAGCAGCCAATGGAAAATTCCTTTTAAGAAGGATTTTTCCATTGGCTGCTAACCCCACTAGCTCTACGATCATCTTAATTACGTTTATTCAATTGATTTTGTTAATCTTAATATAAATAAAAGTTTATAGCAAAATTAAAATGTAAAATCCTTTCTGCCGCACCCTGTATTTAGCGGCGGATCTTCATCTTGCTGATGCCAGATGGGATCTGAGAATAATGCAGGGTTTAGTGAGTTTAGAGATAAATGAATTAAATAACAAATTTTTTCTAAAAACAAAAGGTCCAATTATGTGTCCTCCGATTATACCTGTCCATACATTTAATTTTTGACGATATTGTGTGTATTTTTCTTCCATCCAATGAGGATTCCAATCACTCCAGTAGCAACAGTTATATCGATTTACATGTCCATGTAAAAAAAGTGGTTTCGTCGGAGAATAAAATATTATTCACAAAGTTACCATTACGATCAATCATATTCATCATTTTTTCACAAAACTGCATCCTTCTATCGGGATCATCTCCGGTTAGTTCTTCTAGATGTACTGTATACAGATGAAACTTATTTTTCGTCAATATCCTCGACTATAATACATATATTTGGCACTACATTTGCATTGTCTCGTCTGTTACTACAATGTGGTCAAATCAAATACTTTTGAGAATTACCTCATAAATTAAAACGAAAAGCAAGATGGTACTATAAACGTAAACATTTATTAATACTGTCCTGCGTGGTATAATATATCTATATTAAATTCTTTTCTTTTAACTGCAGTGATAAATATCTATCTCATTACGTATTAAAAGATGCAATGAAAACATCTTACATACCTACAATCAGCAATCCAAAAATAACAAAAGTTTTAATACCAAAAGCCAGATTCCACAAATTCCAAGAAATATCAACAGCCGCCCTGAGATAACATCAAGAATAATGAAATGCCTTCGAAAACCGTGGTTACGGCTTAGGTGTCTAATTAAATTAAGAGGAAGATTAAACCGTGTTTACAAATTCATCGAACATGTTTCTTTTGTGCCACTCCCTTCTACATAAACATCAGCCTTCCTTCTTAAATCGTATATTTTATTAGGTAGGTTAACACATTCAACCATATCCCTTTGCTGAAGGTATACTTTGTCTTCAAAAAAGAAATGTTCAGTTGTTGAATTATTTTAATATATTAAATATTCTGATTAATATTTGATAAGTATAATATTCAGCTGCGTCACGATAGATAAAATGCATTTGGTGTAGTAACTTTTTGTAATGGAAACATAAATTAAATACACCTACCTATTTGCTGTATACTTACACAACTATTTTAAATGCATTTTTTAATTAAAATTCTACTTATTAGTAAATATCATATTACAACAAAAATACAGAAGAGGATCTATTCTTTAAAATATGCAGTGAGTGTTACTATGGCAGCTTTATAAACTGTAATGCTTATCGTATCTATCTCTTCAGCTCTTAATGCGTATTTAAGCTTCTGTTAAATATTTCGTGGTGTGTTTCAGATACCGCATCGCTAGAAGTAATCTATAAGAACTTTAATCTGTGGTGCGGGTGCAACTGCGTTCCAAGCTGTATTGATTGTGGGACTACCATGCAGCACTCGTTGTGTATTTTTGTGTGTGAAAATGTGTATTATAGGGTTTGTCACAACATTACCTCGCCATAAGTAAGTAATATTGCACTGTTAATTGTTTCCCAACAGCGAATAGTATTCTGCTGGAGAATTGATTCGAACAAGACGCGCCATAACGCTGAATCCAAAATTCGATCACCGAAACTCTGGTCTACCACTATCAGAAAACGGCCGCTCTACGACTGTGGATATGATAAGGGTACGGATGTACGTATATTTATAATTTTCTTTGCAAGCCTTTCAGTATCTACTAAGCGATAAATTGTGCTGGTAAATATGAAAGGCAAACGTGTTTTCTGACGAATTTTTGGCAAAAGACTTACAACAAATAAGCAACAACCATCTAAACTAATAACACGCTAGGACCTTAATGAGGTTTACTTAATGTATTATACGTTCTAGTACGCTAACCTTCAGAAAAAACAATTAGCGTAATAAATTTAGGCACACTTGAGTTATTAGTGAACATAGAAGATGAGGTATAATATAGACACATCGAAAAAAATCATAATTAGAGTAGGCTATGTGAATGGATTGTTACTTTAGCCACTTTCACATAATGACATTTATTCCTTGACATGTAATTTGAGGTTATAAAGGTTATAAACTAAAGTTACAATAAAATGTCAAGTAATAAATGTCATTATGTAATAGTGGCTAAAGCAACGATCAAAAACATTTACATAGCCTACCCTAATTATGTTTTTTTTTCGATGGCACGTTATAACATATCGATAAAACACAGAAGTAATGTAAAGTTCTGTTTTGTAACTTTATAGGCTTTAAAGATAATTAATTTTTGAAAATTATGGTCAAGCTATTCTATACCAAAAAGAAACCATTTTAAACGAGGAAGGAATATTCAGAATTATATCTATGTAATATAGTGCTTCTAAACTGAACAAGTTTTATCCAGACAGAAAGGGTTCTCAATTAACAAATTACATATTTACTTAATTTTAACAGACAAGCAGTTTATTACAAAGAAGAAGAACACCATCTTCCTTTAACGAACAAAAAGAGTACTTTATAAATTACTAACTTTCCGTCCGCGGTTTCGCTTTCGAAGGCTACAGGATTTATCACATTTGAAAAAAGTTACGACATTTTAAATTTTTTTATCTTTGGTGCGATTGTTTTCAAAATCAATATCTAGAAAACCTTGATTCTTCCAAACTCAATTATATAATAACGGCCATTTTGAACATGTTTTTGAACCGACTAGTTTCACAATTGATAGATACTAGGGACCCGAAACCTCCAAACTTAATTCCGTGATCACACTCTGATTCGGCCATAGGCATGCAGACGTGCGAAGTCCTTTTTCTCATACAAACTTTTACCTCCTTTTACCAGTGTAGGGATTGAATTTAAAAAATCTGCAAAATCGTTTGGTTCAAATATTTATACTTTAAAAACACTGGATATAATCGTTCAAATCGATTTGTTCATTCAATCACATTATACGCGAATTTTCTACAAAAACTTTGAGAGAAAGAAGAGAAATGGCTGTGTTTTTATTTAATTAATGCTCTATATAGACTTTATAAGGCCTTGTTCACAATGAGCATAAGACATAAGATATACATACTATTAAACCGATCATAAGTTGGAGGGGGAGGGAGAGAGGATTACTTCAGAACCGCACTGTATAATATATGATAATAGTAATATAATGTGAATGTAAAAGAATGATAGATGTTTGAATTTCTTGCTTACTATTTTTTTGTATTGTTGCTAAATATGAGCCTATATCTCTTAGACACGTATGATGAGTTACTTAAATATACAGTAGAAATCGTTTATAGTAGACACCGCATAAAGTAGAAAATCGTTTACAGTAGACAACACCTTCGGTCCCTTCGAGTGTTATGGGTATACGAGGGAGCGTTTTTATATTCGCGGAATGGGGGATAAGGGGTGGAAATAAAAAAACCAAATTATTTTTCTTTTTCAATATATTCACCTGCAAGACGGATACATTTTTCACATCTTTCAATTAATTTATTTATACCCTCATAAAAAAATGATTTCTCTTTATCTGCAAAATACGCCGAAACTGCCTCCTTGACTTCATCATCGGCAGTAAATTTTTTACCCCGCAGCTCTTTTTTCATTTCGGAAACAGGTAATAATCACTCGGGGCCAGGTCTGGGCTGTAGGGTGGGTGATTCACAGTTTCGAAACCCACCTTATGCAGGGCAGCTAACGCAACGCGGCTCTTGTGGACGGGCGCGTTGTCGTGCAAAAGCATCACACCTTTCGTCAATTTTCCCCGTCTTTTCTCTTTAATGGCTTCTTTTAGTCGCTCTAATATTGAAGCGTAATATTCCCCGGTTATAGAAACACCTTTATCTTTATAATCAATTAACAATATTCCTTCCGAGTCCCAAAATACCGTTGCCATGAGTTTCCCAGCTGATTGTGACACTTTAAATTTCTTGGGAGGTGCTGTGCCCTTTTCATGCCACTGCATGGAGTCTTGTTTGGACTCAGGTTCATAATGATGAACCCAAGTTTCGTCTCCAGTAACAATTCGACTCAATACACCATCCTTGTCTTCATTACAGAGGTCCAAAAATGCACGCCAACACTCTACGCGCTGTTGTTTTTGACATGCCGAGATGATCGTGTAGAATTAAAAATTGTTGTATCGGATACTCCAACCATTTCTGCGAGTTGTTTCTTCTTTAGTCGAGCATCTTCGAGTACAATTTTTTCAACTTTTTGGATAAGTGCTGGCGTGGTCACCTCAATGCTCCTGCCCCGCCTCGGGTCGTCTTCAAGGGATTCCCTTCCTTGTTTAAATAAACTATGCCACTTGTACACCATGGTTTTTCCTGGACAAGAGTAGCCGTAAACCAATGACATCTCATTCATTATGGTCGCGACTGATTTTCTTGCCTGGTAAGGAACTTTATAACGGCACGATATTCGATTTTTCCATATTTCACTTTTCACTCCTGATTATGTTACTTGGTTGACGATAGGTCAAAGACTAACTGTCTAATAACAATGAAACTTCGTATTTACACTAATTATGAGTCGCTGCACAGGCCACGCCCCCAATGCGCCTAATCACCCCCCTACAACCCGCTCATTCCGCGAATATAAAAACGCTCCCTCGTAATACACAGAAAATCGTATAAAGTAGACCTATCGTATAAAGTAGAAAAATCGCGTACAGTAGACGCCCGAGCAATCCGTTAGGACTTAAGAAATCGGGTAGAGTAGACGAAGGATATACGTTCCCTCTGTTTGTTTGCTGATGATTTACCATATCAGTTTAAGCCAAGCTGAATATAACTAACAATTGAGGAAAAATTCGTAGTGATTTGTCGTTTCGAGTAGGGTGAGAAGGCCAAAGATTTGTCAAGTGAGTTTAACGTATGCCGTGCTGCAATATATAAAATCCTGAAAGAAAAAGATAAAGTTGGTCAGCAATTTGAGAAATGTGAGACAAAGAAAAGAATTAGTTCCCACCATCATCCTAAGTTGGACAGTGCTTTATTATTGTGGTTCACTCAGCAACGAGCAAACAATGTGCCGATTAGTGGTCCATTGCTTCAACAAAAAGCTAATGAAGTGTAGTTTGTCTTGGATACAGCGACTTCGCTCACGTCACAACATCACACTTGGCAAAAAAATGAATCACCTTCTGTCGACCGTGATGTTACTACGAACTGGCTTTCAAATGTGTGGCCTCTGATCAGAGACGGTTACACTGATGAGCAGATTTATAAGGCTGATGAAATGGGAATATTTTTGAAAATGCCTCCTGAACGTACGTTCAAGTTTAAAGGAGAGAAGTGCAAATGTATGTGTAATGTAAATTGTCTAAGGAGAGGTTCACTATCTTGGTAGTAGCGAACATGACAGGTACAGATAAAAAAAGATTGTTAGTAATAGGTAAATCGAAAAGCCCTCGTTGTTTTAAAAATGTTCCAAACTTTCCAGTAGACTACTATTTCAACAAAAAAGCATGGATGACGTCACTTATTTTTGAACAATTCCTCAAAATATGGGATCCCCATCTGAGGAAGGAAAGAAGGTGCATATTACTGACTGTGGATAACTGTCCAGCACACCCCCCACACCGACAACTTGAAAAATATATAAACTGGTTTTCCTATCTTTTTCTATCATGATGCGTGGAGTAATGTTTCTGCGGCAACGATTGTGAATTGCTTTGCTCATGCCGGCTTTTCATCCAAAACCCAAAGTGAATCTTAGCACCTGCTGAAGAAGATTGAACTTACTTAGAACTTCAAACAGCAGTCACAAAATTTAACACTCCTTGTACCTTGACTGACGAAGACATCGTGGATAACGTACGAGTTCATTTACCTGACAATAATAACAACGACAATGATGACCACCAGGAAGAAAGCATGTATGGTGAACCTCGCACTGCAGGAGAAGCATACGCAGCTTGCATATCAACTAACCAATGGGAAGCCCATTAACAGTAATTTTGACGAAATCTATATGAACATTGGACATCAATTCTTCAAAGAAGTTACTGGGAAAAAGAAGCAAACCCCAATCACTCACTACTTCACTAATTGATGTTCACGTTTTTTTGTTATATATACACATTATGTATCTACATATAGGCATACATGTACTCAGTAGGTATTTCATTTTCATATGCACATATTTACATATCTCTTTTGATAAAATAAAAGGTTTCTGAATTATACAAACTACATGTATTTATTTCTTTAAAGTAGACTGTCAATTATATACGGATTTTTATCGCCTACAGTAGACTGTCTACTGTATACGGAGTATTGCATATAGTAGAAAACGTTTATAGTTGACACAACAGCCCGGTCCCTTGAGTGTCTACTATAAACGATTTCCACTGTATATGCTCTACAACATACATCAATGATGTGATGTATCACTGAGAGTAATATGTAGTAAAATATACTATCTACAATTGTAATAGATTGTACAAAACCGATGATTATTGTTGTGATCAGTATCACATTTAGTTGAAAATACAATATTGTTGTTTTGTCAAATAGTACTCGGTACACTATACTTGTAGTAAGAAAATGTTGTGGTAGTAAATAATACAACAAAATTATAGTTATGAAAATACCTACTACAAGACTGTAGGTACAAAATTCTAGAACGAATACACTTACATTCTAAATTCAAAGTAACTACATAGTTATAGTGTGTCCATCCCTTTCTTGATTTGACTTTTGGGTAATTAGAGGGATTAGAGGAGATTATCGGCTACCTGAACCCGTTGGGACCGAGAAATTATGCTAAATGAGTAACGTACCGTACTAAGAAACATTGTGTTATATACAATATAATTATATCTGATTTTCAATGCATGTTAAATTAATGTAAATAAAGTACTTAGGTTAATTCTTTGTAATCAAAAGTAGTTTCCTTTCATTTACAAATTCAAATTACGACATATAAATAAAGTAAGGCATAATTAACGTATAATTACATTTAAACGGAATCATCTTTTGTTATGTAATTCATAATAATTTTTTTATACAGTTACAAGTATCCGAAACATTACTTATTACATTATATTACTATTTCATACTTACACGCACAAGTCTGAACGTTACTATATAGATATTTGTGGTCAGTAGGTCCTTATTTTTATTATTTTATTTTCAAAATTTATTATTTTATTTTTATTTTCAAAATTTATCTCCAAATTTAATTTCTGACTATTAATCGTATCATGCATATACGTTTAAATTGATGTCATCTATTTTGTTGAATAGATAATACTTGATAGCAAGTTAGCTATTTCTGACTTGATAACAAGAAGAGGTGATTGACATTTATTAATTTTTTACGTCTATTGGCTGCATCAATTACGACACAAAAGATAGAAGGGATATAAATAAATTGAATGATTTAAAAACAAATGTTTAAAGTAAATGTTGAAATAACTTTAATTTACTTCTAAACATTTCTCAGGTTCAGTAGTATTTCGGATCAGATGATACGTTAGTGGTTGAAATGCATTGCGGATGCTGTCCTGGGAATCTACTTCTCTAGTCCAAGAATACATGGGTGTCATATCACGAGAACGCAATATTGCTGGTTTTATGTTTAGAATCCGTTCTTAAATACAATCTACTATAATTACTAAATGCCCTGTGTACACAATATTTTGAAAATTGGCTTTATCATTCCAAATAAAGTAAAATTGATTAAATCCCCCATTGCTAAAATATGCTCGCTATACTAATTAATATATCTAATAGATTTCCTGACTCTTCCTCAAAAATACAGTGCACTTGACAGATTTTATATTTGGCTGACATTACGAAATGTATACCGAAAGAAAATAAAATTTTGTACTTGCTGAAATAGGTCGTGTGCACTAACTAGCACTTGAAACTATGATATACTAGACCTTACTCTATAACATAGACTAGGTGCCCTACTTTGTCAGGCCGTCTAAGGGGTTGAAAAAAATTCATATTTGGTTGAAATAACGAAATGTATACCATAAAGAAAATAAAATTTTGTACTTACTGAAATAGGTCGTGTGCACTAACTAGCACATGAAACTATGATATAATAGACCTTACTCGATAACATAGACTAGGTGCCATACTTTGTCAGGCCGTCTAAGGGGTTGAAAAAAATTCATATTTGGTTGAAATAACGAAATGTATACCATAAAGAAAATAAAATTTTGTACTTACTGAAATAGGTCGTGTGCACTAACTAGCACTTGAAACTATGATATACTAGACCTTACTCTATAACATAGACTAGGTGCCATAATTTGTCAGGCCGTCTAAGGGGTTGAAAAAAATTCTTATTTGGTTGACATTACGAAATGCATACCATAAAGAAAATAAATTTTTTTACTTACTGAAATAGGTCGTGTGCACTAACTAGCACTTGAAACTATGATATACTAGACCTTACTCTATAACATAGACTAGGTGCCATAATTTGTCAGGCCGTCTAAGGGGATGAAAAAAATTCTTATTTGGGTGACATAACGAAATATATACCATAAAGAAAATAAAATTTTGTACTTGCTCAAATAGGTCGTGTGCACTAACTAGCACATGAAACTATGATATACTAGACCTTACTCTATAACATAGACTAGGTGCCACACTTTGTCAGGCCGTCTAAGGGGTTGAAAAAATTCTTATTTGGGTGACATAACGAAATATATACCATAAAGAAAATAAAATTTTGTACTTACTGAAATAGGTCGTGTGCACTAACTAGCACATGAAACTATGATATACTAGACCTTACTCTATAACATAGACTAGGTGCCATACTTTGTCAGGCCGTCTAAGGGGTTGAAAAAAATTCATATTTGGTTGAAATAACGAAATGTATACCATAAAGAAAATAAAATTTTGTACTTACTGAAATAGGTCGTGTGCACTAACTAGCACTTGAAACTATGATATACTAGACCTTACTCTATAACATAGACTAGGTGCCATAATTTGTCAGGCCGTCTAAGGGGATGAAAAAAATTCTTATTTGGGTGACATAACGAAATATATACCATAAAGAAAATAAAATTTTGTACTTACTGAAATAGGTCGTGTGCACTAACTAGCACATGAAACTATGATATACTAGACCTTACTCTATAACATAGACTAGGTGCCATACTTTGTCAGGCCGTCTAAGGGGTTGAAAAAAAAATTCATATTTGGTTGAAATAACGAAATGTATACCATAAAGAAAATAAAATTTTGTACTTACTGAAATAGGTCGTGTGCACTAACTAGCACATGAAACTATGATACACTAGACCTTACTCTATAACATAGACTAGGTGCCATACTTTGTCAGGCCGTCTAAGGGGATGAAAAAAATTCTTATTTGGGTGACATAACGAAATATATACCATAAAGAAAATAAAATTTTGTACTTGCTCAAATAGGTCGTGTGCACTAACTAGCACATGAAACTATGATATACTAGACCTTACTCTATAACATAGACTAGGTGCCATACTTTGTCAGGCCGTCTAAGGGGTTGAAAAAAATTCTTATTTGGGTGACATAACGAAATATATACCATAAAGAAAATAAAATTTTGTACTTACTGAAATAGGTCGTGTGCACTAACTAGCACTTGAAACTATGATATACTAGACCTTACTCTATAACATAGACTAGGTGCCATAATTAGTCAGGCCGTCTAAGGGGTTGAAAAAAATTCTTATTTGGTTGACATTACGAAATGTATACCATAAAGAAAATAAAATGTTGTACTTGCTCAAACAGGTCGTGTGCACTAACTAGCACATGAAACTATAAATAGATCGTGAGCACTTAGTAGCACATGTAACTATGATCTACTGCACTGGTGCCATAATTTGTTATTTTATCAAATAGCTCAGTAAAACACAATGTAAAAATACCACTTCTAATTACGTTGTTGTAAATGTTATTATTATGAAAAAAGTATGCAAAACTTGATTAGTATTTGTTCAAATGAAACAATCGAATTTTCGGATAAAGCATATGATATCAACATCGAGAAAAGTGTTCTACCCAAACTTCCTACGTATAAATATAGCCCATTCACACGCTTTTTTGAGGAAATATTAAATAAGATAAAAAGACAAATCATTCATTGATGATCCTAAATGTGGTGTGAGTAATGACTATCAATCACTTGAACTAGCGTCATTAGTTTAAAAAATATATTCCATACCTTCCGTTGTGGTCATGTATTTTACAACCATTAATTTCACCTAATAAGCCCGGTAGATGTAGTAATGTTATTGTTGAGCGATGGTTCGGGATTATTAAAAACCAAATTTTGAATGGAGAAAAAAGGTTAAAATGCAGCAGATTTATTAAAAAGGTTAGGAGAAAGGTAAATGCGACAATAACTGAGATACGTTTGGGCTTACCTAAAACTCTCAGCAGAAAACGTAAACGAGATCAAAGTCCTTCAAACTTTGATACCGAAGAAGGTTGGTCGAAAAAAGGCAGAAGTCGTATAGGCTATTTTAATCAACCACTCCTCAAGAATATGCAACATCAAGAGCCTTCGCATGTCAATTCTCCGTCAAAAAGAAGCTGTTTGTATAGTCCTTCAAACAAACCTGAAATTCAAGATCCTCATCCATCCGCATTGCAGAATTATCTTCTTCCTGATACCTCGTACTATATGAATGCTGCTTTGAAAGGAATTTCTTTTAAACTTGGTATCTACAAAAACGAGCATAATAAAATCATACTAGGCAGTTCAGATTTTAAAACCTTACACTATTCCGAAACTTCTACCAATTATAGAGAAAGTTGGCTTAGTGATCATGTAATAGACGCATGTGCAATATCTTACCTACGTAACAGAAAAGATGTATGCTACATTGACAGTTTGTCAGGTTATCTTGCTTTCAGTGATGCAGCAGGTAGTTATAAAAATTTTTTTCCCTTTGTATACATCATTTAAACAGTACTCTTTCGTTATCATACCTTACAGTTATCACAACAATCACTGGATATTATTACTCTTTCATATACCCATGCGAAAAATTTATATTTTTGATCCAGCGGGAGAAATTCCGCATAGACAAGAGGAACTTTTCAAATTAATTAAAAAGTTTATTTCAGTTAGGGATAGGGTTAATAGTGAGGAAAACTGAATTCTAGAACATGGAGTTTGGGCAAAATTCCCGCATCAATTCCCACACAAGAAGACTGCTACAACTGTGGAGTTTATGTAATTTATTACATACAAAAGCTGTCATTCGAAAGTAATTTAGAAAACCTTTGGCGGAGCTTTAATCGAGACTTTAATGCGAACATATATCGAAATACATTACAGACATATCTCTTGCAAGGATCAGAAAATATGGCGGAGGTGTGCATTGTTTGTGGCCAACAGGAAACTGGTAGCTCTTGGCTACTATGCAATAATTGCAACAGGTGGACTCATTTCACTTGTTTGTCAACTCTGATATCGGAAGATGATGCATCTCAGCCAGAATATGAACACCACTGTACTCTTTGCACCCATCAAACGCCATTCTCCAGTACAACTAAATAATGTCCATCAAGAAAATTATACTTTCACTCCGCCTTGATATTACAATTAGCAAAACACTGCTGACTTAACCATTCTTTATCTCTTTCAATTAGTAACCCGGACAGGCAAAACCATGGGATTAGTCTGTGTTATAGACTAAGGCCTAGTATATCATAGTTTCATGTGCTAGTTAGTGCACACGACCTATTTGAGCAAGTACAAAATTTTATTTTTTTTAGGGTATACATTTCGTAATGTCAACCAAATAGGAATTTTTTTCATCCCCTTAGACGGCCTGACAAAGTATGGCACCTAGTCTATGTTATAGAGTAAGGTCTCGTATATGATAGTTTCATGTGCTAGTTAGTGCACACGACCTATTTGAGCAAGTACAAAATTTTATTTTCTTTATGGTATACATTTCGTAATGTCACCTACATAAGATTTTTTCAACCCCTTAGACGGCCTGACAAAGTATGGCACCTAGTCTATGTTATAGAGTAAGGTCTAGTATATCATAGTTTCATGTGCTAGTTAGTGCACACGACCTATTTGAGCAAGTACAAAATTTTATTTTCTTTATGGTATACATTTCGTAATGTCACCTACATAAGATTTTTTTTCAACCCCTTAGACGGCCTGACAAAGTATGGCACCTAGTCTATGTTATACAGTAAGGTCTAGTATATCATAGTTTCATGTGCTAGTTAGTGCACACGACCTATTTGAGCAAGTACAAAATTTTATTTTCTTTATGGTATACATTTCGTAATGTCAACCAAATAGGAATTTTTTTCATCCCCTTAGACGGCCTGACAAAGTCTGGCACCTAGTCTATGTTATAGGGTAAGGTCTAGTATATCATAGTTTCATGTGCTAGTTAGTGCACACGACCTATTTGAGCAAGTACAAAATTTTATTTTCTTTATGGTATACATTTCGTTATGTCACCCAAATAAGAATTTTTTTCAACCCCTTAGACGGCCTGACAAAGTCTGGCACCTAGTCTATGTTATAGGGTAAGGTCTAGTATATCATAGTTTCATGTGCTAGTTAGTGCACACGACCTATTTGAGCAAGTACAAAATTTTATTTTCTTTATGGTATACATTTCGTTATGTCACCCAAATAAGAATTTTTTCATCCCCTTAGACGGCCTGACAAAGTATGGCACCTAGTCTATGTTATAGGGTAAGGTCTAGTATATCATAGTTTCATGTGCTAGTTAGTGCACACCACCTATTTGAGCAAGTACAAAATTTTATTTTCTTTAGGGTATACATTTCGTAATGTCAACCAAATAGGAATTTTTTTCATCCCCTTAGACGGCCTGACAAAGTATGGCACCTAGTCTATGTTATAGAGTAAGGTCTCGTATATGATAGTTTCATGTGCTAGTTAGTGCACACGACCTATTTGAGCAAGTACAAAATTTTATTTTCTTTATGGTATACATTTCGTTATGTCACCCAAATAAGAATTTTTTTCAACCCCTTAGACGGCCTGACAAAGTCTGGCACCTAGTCTATGTTATAGGGTAAGGTCTAGTATATCATAGTTTCATGTGCTAGTTAGTGCACACGACCTATTTGAGCAAGTACAAAATTTTATTTTCTTTATGGTATACATTTCGTTATGTCACCCAAATAAGAATTTTTTTCATCCCCTTAGACGGCCTGACAAAGTATGGCACCTAGTCTATGTTATAGGGTAAGGTCTAGTATATCATAGTTTCATGTGCTAGTTAGTGCACACCACCTATTTGAGCAAGTACAAAATTTTATTTTCTTTAGGGTATACATTTCGTAATGTCAACCAAACAGGAATTTTTTTCATCCCCTTAGACGGCCTGACAAAGTCTGGCACCTAGTCTATGTTATAGGGTAAGGTCTAGTATATCATATTTTCATGTGCTAGTTAGTGCACACGACCTATTTGAGCAAGTACAAAATTTTATTTTCTTTATGGTATACATTTCGTTATGTCACCCAAATAAGAATTTTTTTCATCCCCTTAGACGGCCTGACAAAGTATGGCACCTAGTCTATGTTATAGAATATGGTCTAGTATATCATAGTTTCATGTGCTAGTTAGTGCACACGACCTATTTGAGCAAGTACAAAATTTTATTTTCTTTATGGTATACATTTCGTTATGTCACCCAAATAAGAACTTTTTCATCCCCTTAGACGGCCTGACAAAGTATGGCACCTAGTCTATGTTATAGAGTAAGGTCTCGTATATGATAGTTTCATGTGCTAGTTAGTGCACACGACCCATTTCAGCAAGTACAAAATTTTATTTTCTTTATGGTATATATTTCGTTATGTCAACCAAATAAGAATTTTTTTCAACCCCTTAGACGGCCTGACAAAGTATGGCACCTAGTCTATGTTATGGAGTAAGGTCTAGTATATCATAGTTTCATGTGCTAGTTAGTGCACACGACCTATTTGAGCAAGTACAAAATTTTATTTTCCTTATGGTATACATTTCGTCATGTCACCCAAATAAGAATTTTTTTCATCGCCTTAGACGGCCTGACAAAGTATGGCACCTAGTCTATGTTATAGAGTAAGGTCTCGTATATGATACTTTCATGTGCTAGTTAGTGCATACGACCTATTTGAGCAAGTACAAAATTTTATTTTCTTTATGGTATACATTTCGTAATGTCAACCAAATAGGAATTTTTTTCAACCCCTTAGACGGCCTGACAAAGTATGGCACCTAGTCTATGTTATAGAATATGGTCTAGTATATCAGGGTTTCATGTGCTAGTTAATGCACACGACCTATTTCAGTAAGTACCAAATTTTATTTTCTTTCGGTATACATTTCGTAATGTCAGCCAAATATAAAATCTGTCAAGTGCACTGTATTTTTGAAGAAGAGTCAGGAAATCTATTAGATATATTAATTAGTATAGCGAGCATATTTTAGCAATGGGGGATTTAATATGATTTTCCTTTTTCGCATATTACTGTATAGTTTGCACTCTACATTTTATGTAACTCTATGGAAACGTTGCTGGCAACGCCGTTGCTAATTTCACACAAGTTAAAATTGGCACTAAATCATTTCACTTTCAAAATAATAACAAATTTGTAATTGCCTGTCTTTAAACAAAAATTAATAACAAAAAAGGAGCATTTTAGGGATAGAAAGCTATCACCTCAAGCAATTCTAAGCAATTAAAACTTAAAGTGTTCCGTTTAAAATCAGACAGTTAATGCCTACACACATAAAAACGTATTCTTGGGCCAAAGATGTAGACTTCTTTGAATATATTTATTTGAAACAAATAAATATTTTCTTGCCATTAGAATATATATTAAAATCAAAAAATGATGCTTACTTGACTAAAATAAATGATTTTCTTAAAAATCTATTATAATCAAGTAAATATTTTCTAGAATGAAGACCTCATTTGAAGTGGGGGATGTAGTGTTGCGAATATCAGTAAACGCCAAGTGGCCAACCTTCAATTATTGTTTTGCTGTGCGAAAGTTACGTGAATGTGTCAAACATTGGTTCCTCTTTAATAAGTGGTAATACACACCGCGAATTTTATTATCTTGGTAGAAGTTGTATCAAACAGTGGTTTGTTGAATTTTACGCAACTATTGATACTACTGGTTAATTTTAGGTTAGATTTTCATTTTAATCTGTTTAAGTACTCTTAAGATATAGTATATTGTTTATAAAAGATCTCTTCTGCAAGTGTTAATGTGCTTAATATTTCAACTAATATCTATAAATATATTTTTAGTTAATTAGGCAAAGGTGTCGTTATGTTATCTAAGCATGTTGGAACTAAATAAAATGTTGTATTTATATTTAATTCATTTTATAAAATAGTGTTTCTAAAGGTGTTTTTATGATTTAAAAATTCAAACTCTAATTGGCATAGTGTTAAATTCGATTTCTTTTTGTGCTTCAAGAGGCTTCCATATTATGTAATTAAAATATAACTGAAAAAAGATAAAATTTTGAAAAAGTAAATTCTCTTCTAGTTAACCTAATAAATAATTTATATTTCTATCGTGAAATATGTAGCAAATACTATATCATTACTAGGTCAACTTAAGTGTACATGTATATTATATAAAATGTATGTATATACAACATATCGTATGTGTAATTAGTATATTGAATACAATAAGTAAGTGTCTTGTCTTAAATTTTCGGTGAATCGGAAGCTGCAGAACAACCAAGATATTTTAGTTAAAGTATGACTTTTGATATTACTATAAAAAAAATAGTAATCCCTATATAAAAGGGTTAAGGTGTGTTAATCGAGTTACTTAAATGAATACATTCTAAATTAAATCAACATATGCTTTTTAACATTAAAGTAAATTCTATTTTCTACCTAATTGATGCAAGTCTATCATGTTGAACTAATCTATAATTATATTCACTCATAATATATTTCCGGCCAATAATAACGCATTTCTACTGAAACAACGTGTAGAATAATACCATCTCACGTAATGAACTATGAATAACATTATTTTACTATGTATATTAACATATTTTCACAGTTTATGACTTCATGATTCTTGATAGTTAGATTGTATGTATCTATGCCTTAATTTTATCTAGTTTGTATTGCTAGCCAATGCATGTACTTATATTAGCCAGAACGCTATACTGTAACGTACTCTATTTACAGCCAATAGTATCCAGAAACGAAGATCGATGTATGCTAAAATTTTGCAATACATTACGCTAAGGGCTTAAAAGGACGTCAAAGACGTTTAAGATAATGGTCATGCTCATTATCTTAAACGTCAGTAATACGTGTTATTGTTCAAGTTTTCTTCAAAGTCCCTTAATTAAACAGGCGGAATTTACATCAAAGATCAATTCATCGCAAAATATCATCGACATCACAAGTATTCCTTGTCACGAATGGCGCCAAAAATTCTTGCTGTGCAATTTGTATGTCTTAAGTCTTTTGATGGCTTTGTTACATATACTTATTTCACCGTAGACGGCGTAGCGCTGTTAATCCCATCAGCGAATGGTAACTCGAAAAGTATACTGGAACATCCGATGAAAAATGTGCTAAATTCTTATCCTAACAGTCTTGAACTCTTACCCACTTTTTCAGTCACCCTTCCTACCACTAGACTACACAACAGTTAAATAAGCAGTTAAGTCATGTTATTTTAGTACATTTATCTAATAGAGTTTCTCTGCCGCATTACAATGTAAATCTTACATCTCTACATACGCCAAGAAAATAATACACTTCGGTGTCAAAAATGTAAATCTTATTAAATACTTCTTTTGTAGACGACTAATACTTTTCTTCATATAAAATATGTTGTTATAGATAAAATTAAGAAAAGTAAAGCAACTGCTTGTTTTTAACTTAATTAATAGTTGTAGTTTTCAAATTATGAATTAACAAATATCATTAATTCGATCTAGAAAGTAAAAGTGTTGGAATACTTACTAGGCTGGTAACTATAACTTCACCATGTGCAGAGATTGTATGTCGTCATACTTACAATACAAAAGAAAACAAAGAAACTAATGATTCAAATATCGGTCATTTTCAATACATAAATAAATTCTTGGTTGAAATGTTTTCACATTGTCAGGTGTTGTTTGTGATACATATGTTGTATACGATATTCTTCATATATCCCCACAACAAAAAATCTGGACTCGTTAGGTCTAGGGATCTTTCAGGTCAGTTCTGTAAATTACCACGTCCTACTTACCAATTAGGGTATTGCCTATCCAATTAACTCCAAAAGAAGGAGCACCATATGTCTGTATCCGCATCTTTTATCGGATTTGCAGAGGTATGTTTTCCAAAAGTACCTGTAAAACTTGTGCAATAATTAAACATGGGATCGCTGCTCTTCAGTTCTCGGGTTCTCTGCCGTGTAGAGGGGTTGTGGTACTTGACGTTTCGATTATTTTGTCGTGATCTTCTTCAGAAGTGAAGTGACTGATTGGTTGAGGATCGGGTTTATATATGGCCGTGCGTTGCTTGAGGCGTTACCGTTCCGGTCTGTTGAAGCGTGTCCGTAGTTCCTCGTTGCGGTTGGAAGAATTCTTTCCAAATACTGGGTAGCTGTAGTCCGTCTTCTCTGTTGGTGTTGTTCAGATTCTTCTGTATTTCGATAGCTTCTCTGTAGACTCTTCTCCAGTAATGTGGTTCCGTTGCTAGTTTCCTGCATTTGTCGAAATTGATTCCGTGTTTGGTGTTTGTAGAGTGTTTTGCTATTGCAGATTTGAGTGTATATTCGTACTTAGTATCTAGTATATGTTCTTTTACTCTGGTGCTGATGTTTCTGCCTGTTTGTCAGATGTACACTTTTCCACAAGTGCAGGGAATCTCGTATACTCCTGGATTTTGGAGCGGAGGTGTAGAATCTTTAGGTGACGGTAGTTTGATGGATAGTTTCTCAGGAGCGTTGAAAATTAATTTGACTATGTGTTTGCGTAGTTTTCTTCCGATTTTGAGCGTACATCCTTTGATGTATGGCAGGTAGGTCGTTCCAATGGTGTTCGTTGGTTCCTCTCTATGTTTGGGTTGCTTGTTGATGGTTGCCGAGATGTCCTTGAGTCTGTAGTTGTTTTGTTGTAGTGTGTTCTTTAGATGTTGGGAGTTCAGCTTCAAGATGTTCTTTATCTGATCTGTCTTGGCCCTGTGTACTAGTGTGTTCAGGATAGCGCGTTTCTGCGCTGGGTGATGGTGAGAGTTTGCATTGAGGTAGCGGTTTGTGTTGGTCGGTTTACGGTACACACCTGGTGTCCCAAAGTTTGATCTTCCTTCCTCTTTAAAAGCACGTCTAAGAAAACATGGCATGTTTGTACCACATACGTAGCGGGGGATATTTCGAGCGTTATCATAATATATATGCGATTGGCCAATTAGCCGTATGTATGCTTACAGCCTTGAACTGCCAATTAGTATGCGTATCGTGCATAAATATTCCACGGTAGGTGAGATCGCTTAATCATCACATCTAGACTTATTTATGTATTGAACATGACGGCCTTTAATTTGAGTGATATTTAAATCATTAGTTTCTTTGTTTTTTTTTTGTTTTTTCTTTGTTTTTTTCTTTGTTTTCTTTTGTATTAAGTTTATGGTGAAAATTTGTATGTATTGGTTAATTTTTGTTTTTTTTTTCAAATAAATATGAAGCAACGTCTGCCCACTTTTCAAGAATAAATTAGACAAATTAATATCTGAAATTATTGTCATCATGTCAAAGCTACCTTGATTTAACCAAATTTTTAGTATATATTCCGCCAATTAAAACACTAAATTGACTTTTACAAAAAAACTATAAGAGATGGGTATAGGGAACCTTAATAACATTTAAAAGAGAAAGAAATTTAAAATCGAACGACGATATCAGATATAGGGTGTTCCATTTAAAATAAACAAGTTACTGAGCATTAATAGTACCCACAGTTAGAGGTAATGTTTTAAACACCCTGTACAATTTTTAGAAAGCATCTTTATTTTATCATTAGATGTAATGGTTGTGCTAATGAAATAATACAACTGAAAACATGTAACTTATATACGTATGCCAGGTACTCATTCTAAATATTGATCTACATTTTCAAAAATTGTTGAATATCTCAGAAACTGTTGAACTTTGGTATAGAGAATATACAGTAACTTGCCTGTATTTAATCTGCGTCATCGAAATATGCAATAATAAATTCCATTTAAGTTTTGATAACTTTGATGTGTAACTTTCTTTTGGGACACCTGTATATTTCAAAATAATTTTAGCACGCGCTCCCAATGGACCTACACGTGTTCCAACAAAAATATTTTAAATATGTGTTACCGTTTTTTGTATATCAACCGAGACGATTATGGTGCCCCACCCTGTATATGTAGATGCAGATAACAGACAAAAATAAACGTTTAATGTACCGTTGTGGGATGTGGCGACCCTCATCGGCAGGATCCTGGATTGTGAAGTAGCCATCGGTAGGGGCAGTGTATCTGCGCTGAAATGGGGAACACAGAGAGGCGTCCCCTTCCGACCCTAGCCTTAGGGGAGGGCAGAATGCCCAGATCCCCAGTGGGGCTTGCCTTAATTGGCCGGGCCGCGGACACGGACACACCGCAACCCAAAACAAGGTGGCACCGCACATGGCCGAAGTTTGCGTGGCTGGGGGGGAGCCCAGTCGCTACTGTGCGGAACTCCGGACACCAGGCGACCTCGTGTTTAAAGAGCCTTGGTGTGGTAAGGGCGCCCTGCCGCACTGGACTGAATATTTCGACCCAACTCGTGGGAACAAGATAGAGAGTTTACAAATTTACAAAGATAAAACTAACGAAACGGAAGATAAAGGAAAGAGGGCACTAGGAGAGGAGAAAGATAGAGAGAAAGAAGAAAGCAGGGCTGATGGAAGGCAAATCGCTAGCGCTACGAGTGATGAAAAAAATAGAGATACTTTCCAAGCAAAACTGGAAAGGAAGATGGAGATTCTTAGCGAAGCACAGGCAGCGGGCACCCCTGATTACGCGGAACAATTAATTTTTGGCAGAAGAAGCTCCATCACTAGAACTCCGCCAAAAATAATGGCAGAGCATGAAAATCCTGGTGTAGTTGGGAGGGAAAAAAGCATCAAAACAATGTGGCAGGACGATGACTTGCTAACAAGCCCAACGTTCAAACTTGTGGGAGAAAGGCCCGAACAAACTAGTCGAACTTCAACACAAGTAAAGGGAAAAGTAAGACACGACACTACAGAGGATCTTTCTTGGCGAGATGAGGAGAGTATTGTAAACCCCATATGTAGGTTATATGACCAACTTGGAAATGACAGTATTAGGAACGTCTGCACTCCAGTAGAGAAGAAAATAAAACGAGAAGGGCAAACAAACGCACAGGAAGCCAGAATGAATAAGGAAATGGCTGAAGTCATATCGCACATGGGAAGGCTGAGTAGGAAAACGGAAGAACTCAAGAAACTCGTGAAGGAAAGCACTAAAACGAAAACCGAAATTAAATCCGCTACCAGAGACGCCCTGGACGCCCTTAAAGTAAATTACAGCATAAATGAAACCACTACACACAGTACCAAGAGGATGGTTCAAATGGACAAGCCGGTTGAAGCAAGTCCGAAAACAACCAATACCATCGGCATACAAGTAAATAATGACGAAATACTCGAATGCATAGCAAGGCAGAGAGAAGAAACGGACGAAGAAATTCATAAGGTACTTGAAGGAAAACGAGGATGGGAGGAATTGTCCAAAGTAATAGACCATCCATGGCCGAGCGGCTGTTTTAAGAGCACATGTAATAAAAAATTAGTTAAAATAAGGGACCTAGAAGGGGATGTAGCCATTGTAATAAACCCAGACAGTACATTTAGTGGGCAAATAGCCGATGAAATTAAACAATCCTACCCTGGCGTGACGTATTTGATGGAGGAACAGTTGGAAGAAGGTAGTGTCGAGTATATTCAGACAAATATCGAGACCATTATGAGTAGAGGAAGAAAGAAAGAGAGCGGCAGGACGCTGTATGTGGTACCTTATAGGATAACCCCAGAAGGTATAAACAATATTGGAAAATTATATGAAGTTATAAGTAAACTGAAAGAGCAGACAGATGATCATAAGACAAAAAAAAATCATCTGGTGACAGTGGGAAACCTGGACAGTGATTATGTAAGGAAATGTACGGAGTGCATATTCAGAGACACTGGGAAAGAAATCCAAATAATGATTAGTGAATCAGACAAAAGGCCCAGGCGTAAGTCAACAAACAAGCCTCCGGCTGCAAAAAATGAAAAAATAATTATTAAAGCGGAAGGGAAACAGTATGCTGACATTCTTCGTAGTATTAAACAAAATACCAATATTGACGAAGCGGGAATAAAGGTCAAAACAATTAAGAAGACCACTAGAGGAGATATAATGATGGAAGTACAAGGCGGTAAAGATCAGGCTGAAGCCCTCCGAAGAGAAATTCAAAATAACAATCAAGGCACGCAAGTTAAGTTAAAAACAGAGATGAAGTAATCCATGTGCTGGGCATTGATGGAGACGTCAATCAAAAAGAAATTGAAGAGGCCATTAGGAAAAGTATGGAAATTGCAAATTGTTCGGATATAAAAGTCCTGTCTTGTAGACCTAATCAAAATGGCAGTCAAAATGCAACAATTGCTCTGGAAAGGGGGCTCGCCAGAGAGCTAATACGAAAAGGATGGCTCAAAATAGGATGGGTGCCTTGTCGAATAAGGGCACGGGTTAATATTATTAGATGCTACAGGTGTCTGGAGTTTGGGCATTACACAAGTGAGTGCAAAGGAGTGGACAGAACTAAGATTTGCATGAACTGCGGGAAAGCAGATCACAAAGCGAAGACCTGCAAGAACAACAGTTTTTGTCTGACATGCAAAAAAGAAGGACACCGAGCCGATCAGACAAGATGCCCACACTATAGGCGATTAGTTAATGAGACGTCAAGAGATACGGCAAAAGGAGCGAGGGAAAGGTACACTAGTGCCACTAGTGGGAGAAATAACAGAAATGATTAAAATACTTCAGACTAATGTAGGAAGGGCCTACGCAGCTCAGGACATGGCCTATGCTACAGCTAAGCAACGGGGAATAAGTATATTGATCGTATGCGAACCGAACAAGAAGAGGGTCCGAGGAACAGACTGGCTAAAAGACAACATGATTAACGTCGCTGTGCTGTTCCCAACAAAAAATGCAGATGTAATTGGACATCGCGCTGAGAATGGGCATCTTATTCTAAATCTGAAAGACTGTGACATTATCTGTTGTTACCTATCCCCTAACATCGATATAAAGGACTATAAGTTGGAAGTTGACAATATAATGAGCAGTGTGCGCAATAAAAATACCATTGTACTAGGTGACTTTAACGCTAAATCTCCCCAATGGGGATCACCATTTACCGACAGCAAGGGCGAATACTGGATGGAGATGATAGCAGGTAGGAATATGGTGGTACATAACACGGGGCTAATGCCAACCTTTGTCCGGGGAGGCACTGAATCCTTCATTGATGTCACGATATCAACAAGCGCGATAGCAAATCAAATTATAAATTGGGCGGTCCTACAAACCGAAACGCTAACGGAGCACCAATATATTTATTTTGAAATCGATGGATTATCTGCAAAAAATAGCAGAGCAATGGCGAGAAGAGAGGTAGACTGGGGGGCCTTCAAAGACACCATAGAGATCACGGGGAGTGCCAGCCAAGAAGTAGATTATGAGACATGCACAAAGCTTATCCGGCAGGCGTACAGAAACAGCTTGAAAGAGAGTATCAATAATAAAAATGATCCATATTGGTGGACTAGTGACATTGCCAAAAAAAGAACAGAATGTATGGCAGCGAGGAGGGAACTGACGAGGTCAAGAATGAGAGTAGGAGATGGTGAAGACAGTAATGTTGCTAGAGAGGCATATCGAAAAAAGAAAAAAGAGTTAAGTATGCTAATAAGACTTACCAAGAAAAGATTTTGGGAAGAGCTCTGCCAGGACCTAGAAAGTGATATATGGGGTGGCGCATACAGGATTGTTTTAAAGAGGGTCAACTACTTAACACCATACGAGACTAATGTCGATAGGAAAAGGCAAATTATCGCTGATCTCTTCCTAAGTACTGCGGACAACTGGCGGAAGGAACCTGTCGTTATGCTTGTTGAAGCGTTTAGTGAAACCGAAATTACAACGGCGGCTGAGAGTATTAAAAGCGCAAAATCCCCTGGTCTAGACAAAATCCCGCCAGAGGCCATTAAAGCCGCTGTGAACTGCGTGCCTAATCTGTTTAAGAGCAGCCTAAATAGCCTGTTATACGCGCAAGAATTCCCTGAAAGCTAGAAAATTGCCAAAGTAGTCTTAATCCCAAAAATTGGAAAACCGCCAGAGCTGCCGAGCTCCTACAGACCATCGTGCTTGTTAAACGTTTTGAACAAACTTCTAGAGACTCTTATCCGAAATAGGCTGCTTAGCGAACTTGAGCAGAAAGGTGGGTTTCATCAACACCAATATGGTTTTCTAAAGGGTAGATTGACCGCGTATGCAGTGGAGATGGTGATGAAAACTGCGGATCAATACAAAGGCAAGTGGTGTACACTAGTCACAATTGACATAAAAAACGCCTTCAATACAGCTTGTCACAGCATGATTATAACAGAACTCCGGGGAAGAAATATATCTAAGTATTTAATAAACATCGTATCAAACTATCTAACCAATAGAAAAATAATGTCCTGATGAATACGTGGAAACGAACGCGGGAGTGCCGCAAGGCTCGGTACTGGGCCCTATTCTATGGAATGTGCTGTACGACGGCGTGCTTGCCTTAGAACTGACCACGGATGCTATGTGTGTGGGCTATGCAGATGATCTGGCACTTGTGGTGGGGGCCAGAAATGAAAACACCCTGGTGGTCAACACAAATATATATCTGGAGCGAATAGGCACCTGGATTAAGGAGCATGGGCTATCACTGGCACCGGACAAGTCTGAGGTTATTATATTGCAAGGAAGGCGGAAAAGAGACCACATCACCTTCACGCTGGAAGGATCTAGATTAAGACCGGTTAAGACATTGGTATACCTGGGGATCATAATTGATGAGAAGGGGTCCTTTGGCCCACACATAATGAAAGTGACGGCTAAGGCGGAAAAAAAGTGACCAGTCTAACTCGAATTATGCCCAATATCAAAGGGCCCAGTAGCAATAAAAGAGGGGTACTGAGTGGAGCCATTCACAACATCGTACTTAATGCAGCCCCGGTATGGCGGCAGGCAATCCAAAAACAAAATGGAAGATGCTCGAAACGACACAGAGAAATGTGCTCCTGAGAGTGGCGTCAGCGTATAGAACCGTGTCGCTGGTGGCCCTGCAAGTAATCACCGGAGTCTCGCCAATCGATTTAATGGTGCAGGAGAGAACTTTCACCTACTCGCATGTATAACAAAATTATAAGATCAGCAGTGCTCTAACCAAGGAAAACTCGATAAAAGAGTGGCAAAGTAGGTGGCTAGACGAGACCGGAAGGGCTCAGTGGACGAAGACACTAATAAAAAATGTGTCGAAATGGACGGGTTGTAAACATCGAGAGCTGGACTACTTCTCAACGCAAGCACTAACGGGGCATGGCTCTTTCCGTTCGTATGCCAAGCGCTTCGGGAAGGACGATTCTGACGCCTGCATCTATTGTGGCGAAGTCGACACAGCAGAACATACCTTGTTTCGCTGTGACAGATGGCACCAAATAAGAAGCGTAGCGCACGCTGGGGTAGGGCAAATATCACCAGATACCATGGTACAGCTGATGGTAGAAACTTCTTACAATTGGAGAATTATAATTAATATGATCAGATCCATTATGGCGAAAAAGGAGGGAGAAGAATTGGAGAGGCAACGCAAAACAGCCAGAACGCTATTGACAACCAGAAATAATTAGAGTGCAGCCGATGGTAGCCGATACAAAAAGTGAATTAGCGCTTGGAGTGCGTAACGAGTTTTCCCCCGACACTAACGGAGGATGAAATGGACATGCCGGTAGTATCTGATGTTATATCACCAATGGTTCCAGATACTACAGAGGCAAAGAGGGGTTTTAGTGGGTGAGAGTCCCGCACGCCATGTTGCGATTGACACAAGCACTTGGTGTGCATAAAGCATTTCCCCTGGCAAAAAAAATATATATACCGTTGTGCGTTGTCTGGGATAGTATAATCTCAATATTTGAAACAAGTACCTAATAATGTATTTATTTGAGCATGTCCATAATTTTGGAATTTGGAACAGCTGATACGCAATGCAAACATACCACCCTACCACCACTAAATAACTTTCTTTATGCTCTCTTGAATATCATATTCATATACAAACTAATCCTATATTCAAAATTATGTATTTTTTGTTTCCTTCCTCTAATGCTAAAATCGCTTGATTTCACTAGGAATCTGTAAATTTCAAACTGTTAGAAGATTCTAATATGGCATAAGTATGATGGTTATCTAACGCAATCCAGCATGTCTATACAATATATTTAAATATACCTATTGATTTTTTATCAAATAAGAATATCTTGCCATAAAATGTACCACTTTATTAGGCATTAAAAAATTTATTAATAATGATTTATTTATATGCAATTACGTAATACTACCGTTAATCGTAACTTTAGCAAACACAAGTCTCATAGTTCGACTAGAACAAGTTGACCACCAACTTTCCCCAACTTGTAGCAGAATCAATATGAAGTAACAATAATTTACACCATTCTTCTATACAATACCAACGTATAAGTATATTTTTTATTATGTAAAATGCAGAATCATGTTGTATAAATACAAGTCTATTAAATGTCCATTAGTATGATTGACACTGCAAGTCGCTTTTAACGTTTACAGGTAGTTAATTAAATTTACGGTTAGGAACGTATTTTTCTATGATTGTTTAGAGAGGTACTATTTAATTGAATGTAAAAAAAAAACTCCAATAGAAACATTGGAGAGAACTCAGTAAGTACTGCCAACCCATACCTTTTAATGTCGAAGATGAACTTCAGGTTGTAACGGAGAAAACCGCAAATCATCGGTACAAGTAGGTATATACCTAAATACAACATATAAAACAGCTATAAAAAATAAATGTACGATTAAATTATAAGGAAACTAGAATACAGATTAATACTTTTCTGCAAATTTTATTAACACTTCAATGTATTTTATTATTGTATCGTCTTGTAAAAGAAATGTTACCTAAACATCGTAGTATTACGAAAATGGATAGAAAAAAACGAAAATTTTAAATATTTTTTATCTGGACAGATGAATCAAAATATGAGTGAAGCAAGAAAATTAGGATTGCACGCAGGAGCGTCAAACGAAGGAGTTGTAATATTAAAATCGCATACATAATGTGACATACAAAAGGCGTACAATAAATACCACTATAGCACGATAAGAAATATATTTTGTCTTATTAGCCCTTTGCTAAAAAAGTGTAGCACGGTGCAGCACTGAACTACACTTTACACCGGATTCTTATTCCTTTGCACGGTGTAAACAAAACCAGGATTGTTTGCCTGCACCAGGGTAATAGCTGATGTAAATTACACTATTTTAAATGTCAAGCATATGTCAAAGTGATTAATGAAGGCACTTTTATTCATGCTGTTTACTTTATATTATGAATGTTATTTATTGGAATTTGTGCAGTATATATTGACAAAAAAACGTTAAATATTTATAAAACGCATGCGCATGTATTGATGATTGATATGTATTGATTATAAAGTAAAAAATTGTTCTTATCTTTAAGTTATTTATTATTATTGCAATTTTGGATGGTTCAAAAGCAATTTTATTAAAAAAATGCCTTTGTATAAGGTATTTTTTTTAATGTGTGGTGGGTGCTTAGTTGCAGTGACTCCGTAAGGTGTATTTCTTGTCTGGCTATCACCGCAACTCTTGCGGTGTAGTTTGGTGTGTGTAAGTTGTGTTTAAATGGCTTTGTGACAGCATCATATCGCCTTTTATGATGCCGCGCTGTTAATCACTTTGCTCCCAACAGCGAATGGCAAGTCGATCCGGGATTAAACTCTCTGAAAAAATTTCACCGTCCCTCCAGAGAATTGAACCCCGGCACCTATCCTCCTCTCACAACGATAGTCAGCCGCTTAACCACTGCGGCCATCGATCCGTTAAATAAAAGTTAAATAAAAGTAATAAAGTACTATTGATGAATTAGTGATAAATATCTTCGAGTTAATCCATATTGAAACATTTTCATGCTTTAACGCATAATTTATAACAATGGGAATTGACAGTTGCTTTTATAAATATATACAAAGAGACTGTCAAAAGAGTTTATCTTAACTAAATTTGTAAGTATGCTTGTACATAATAGCTATCTTCGAAACTTGTAGCATTATTACAGGCAAGCACATGTTGTAAATACATATTGTACAAATATTTTGTTCATCAACAATGAAATACTGCAGATCTGTTGCAGCAATGTGTTCAGATTATATAATATAGATCTGTAAGTCACTTTTGTAAAGGATTAGTAACTACACAATGCCTGGATTCGGAAAGTGCTATTCGTTTCTTGTCAAGTCGGGTTATGATTGTTATAATGAGTTGATTGTTGAGGTTCTGTTATAGCCATCTACACTCAATTCGTTCCTTTGTACTGCCGGCTTCGTTGCAGTACTGTAAAAAGTGTAGTGTAAATTGCACTACATTAAAAAGCAAAGGAAAAGACCTATTGTTATTGTTACAAAACTTGTTCGTAATTATATATTTGTATACGTATACCGGGAAAATTTGGCACAGCCAATTATAAGAGATCACTAAAGTATTCTATCTTTTAAAATATTTAATTTTTTATACAGGGCGTTTTACACATACCACTCACTTCCAACATTTTGAAATAATCATAACTCGCTTATTTCAAATACAACACCCTGTATTTTATATCAATTTTTAATTGTTATTTTCATTCAATTGATATTAGTATACGTAACCAATTTTGAGATATTTCGTTATTTTACTAAATAAACTTAATTTTTCGACATTAATAAAGCGCAGGTCATTTACTTACTTCAATCTGGTTCTCAGTTATATCATTTTGTTCCCGTTATTCTTTAGTTACTTTCGTTTACTAAAAATGTATTTCCTGAAAAAGGAGGTCATAGACATAAATTCAGTAATAGCATCACGAATACATGCAGTGCAATACCCAAACCATAAAACATCTTACTATCCGACGTTTTATGGTTTTGACTGGTTTTGACAATTTGTTGGTAAGGTTTCTTCGGTCAGATTCAGTGAATTACTCTAAATATGAAAGGACAAAAACTATAGTTACAGAAGATAATGAAGTGACAGTTATTCAGTCCATTATAGAAAATTTTCACCTCTATCATACGATAGAGGTGTGAATTTTCTGTTTTTTTTTATAGTTCGTCTCATACTAGTGGTTGTAATTCGATGTTGTTTGCAAATTGCACTTGTAGACACGTGCGAATTTTCTATAATGGACTGAATAACTGTCACTTCATGCAGGTTACTTGTACAAGTAACCTTCATTTTGTGCAACCCATTTTGTATCAGTACAAAATGAGTGTTAATAATTGGGGAGGCATTTTAGGAAACACCGTTGGAAGTGTTGTAGGTCCATTCTTCTTTGACACTATTTTAAATTGTAAAATTTGTAGAGACTTTCTACCAGAGTTACCAATACTATGTGAAGGCGTACCCAGATAATTTCATGGACAAATTGTAATAGCAACATGATAGTACTGGTGGATTATGAGAGAAGTTTCAACAAGCTGGCGACTGCGATTACCAGATCTCACGCCTTGTGATTTTTTTCTGTGGTCCACTATAAAAAACATCTTATATATATGACACCCCTCACAACCGCAGAAAACATGAAGCAACGTATAACAAATACCTTTCTTCACTTGTGCGAGAATAATATGAAAATTTAAGGCAGTCTATACAGAGAAAGTTGGGAATGTGCAAAACAGGAAAAATATCCGAGCATCACTTAAATTAAGATCAATTTACTGTTAAGAAAACAAAAAGTTAATAATAATAATTTGTATTATGCATTATGTATGTGGCTATGTACTCAATAGCAAATAGTACTAAATACTACAAATAAGTATTACATTATTGCTGTTATTTTGAAGGTAATTTTACAGCAAATTTGCTGACCATTTCGAAGAATAGGTTCCATTTACAACAAACGAGACGAAAGTGTTAGAATTTCGATAAATGTGACACAACTTATTTAGCACACTGCATATATCTTTACATTATCCCATCTAGACACATACAAAGGGTTCCAAAATTGATATCTAATTGATGATGCCCATCTTCAGCCTACTACTACTCGCGAAAGATCCAACAAATCCTCTGGGAACCATTCGGAAACCCACTGGAGAGTTCACGAACACTGGGACAGAAGCGCTGGAGGTCTTACTAGAAGCGCACTTCCCAGGTTCAATGAATATTTGCCCAAATAGTGGATTAAGCAGTCAAACTCTTGAATGGCTTTTACGAAGGCCTGGGAGAGAGGACTGGCGATTAGCTAAAAGGGTAATAACATACAACAGGATCATTTGGGCGATTAACAGCTTTGAGGCGTACAAGTCCCCTGGTCCTGATGGGATTTTTCCCGCCTTGCTACAACAAGGTGAAGAGGCAATAGCATTAGTGCTTTGCCGAATCTATAGAGCCAGTCTGGCGCTGGGTTACATACCATCTGTTTGGAATAGGGCTAAGGTTGTGTTTATACCTAAACCTGGACGTAGCTCATACGCTGGGGCAAAGGCATACAGACCAATAACCCTATCATCGTTTATTCTGAAAACTATGGAAAAGCTGCTTGAGAAGTACCTTAGGGAAACCTCTCTACTAGAGAGGCCGTTACACCCCAACCAGCATGCATATCAAGCAGGTAAATCATGTGAAAGTGCCTTGCACCAGCTTGTGTCGCGGGTAGAGGCAACTTTAAACAATAAAGAAATTGCATTAGCGGCATTTCTTGACATAGAAGGTGCATTTGATAACACCTCATTTGAATCTCTAATAAGAGCTGTCAAAAGTCGTGGAGTAGAAACTACTATCTGTGAGTGGAGGGAAGCCATGCTCCACGGTAGGCAGGTAGAAGCGGCATTGGTGGGAGATAAGATGCAGGTGTGAGTTTCCAGGGGATGCCCACAGGGAGGCGTCCTGTCCCCTCTACTGTGGGACATGGTAATTGATGAACTGCTCGCTCTGCTAAACGATGCAGGCTTCTATACACAGGGATATGCTGATGATATAGTGATTCTCACCATTGGTGGGAGTACTAGCATAATCTCAGAACTTATGCAAAGAGCATTAAAGATGGTAGAAGGGTGGTGCAAGAGGGAGAACCTTGGAGTAAACCCGGAGAAAATTGCACTTGTACCCTTCACCAAAAGAAGGAGACTGGGAGGCCTAAGAGCACCGACTCTATACAATAAGGTTATACAGATTAGTCAGGAGGCCAAGTTCCTGGGGATGATCTTGGACTCTAAACTAAACTGGAATTCACATTTGGAGAAAATGACTGACAAATGTAAAAGGATGTTAATAACAACCCGTAGAACAGTTGGAAAAACATGGGGACTCAAACCGCATATGACGTGTTGGTTGTATAGTATGGTAGTAAGACCCATGATAACTTATGGCTGCTTGGTCTGGTGGCCAAAAGTTAAGGAGAAGCATGTGATAACTAAACTCTCGAGAATTCAGAGATTAGCGTGCCTATGTATAACTGGCGCTATCAAGAGTATTCCGACGGCTGCTATGGAAACCATGCTAAGCTTGCCTCCCCTCGATATCTTTATCATGGGAGAGGCTAGAATGGGAGCATACAGACTAAGGAATACTAGCAACTGGAGACCCCACTATGGGTTGGGGCACACCAGAATAGAAGCAATAGTACAAAACCCAATCTTTGATATGGGGAGCGACATATCAATCACCAGGATTTCCTATGACAAACCCTTCAAGATTTTCTTGAATTGGGATGAATGGAAAAATGGTGAGGGGAGAAAACCACACGCCCAAAACTGGTATACAGATGGGTCAAGGGCGGGCACTAATTCTGGCGTTGGTGTATACGAGGAAAACCAGGGTTACAAGGTATGTGAACCACTCGGGCGGTACACAACGGTATTTCAAACAGAAATATATGCTATACAAACCTGTGCGTTGGAGAGTCTATGCCGCCAACCGCAAGGGCAGGCGATCTGTATTCTCTCTGACAGTCAGGCAGCCTTAAAGGCTCTAGCATCTTATTACATAGCCTCCAAACTAGTATGGGAGTGTCTGCAAAACCTAACTGTCCTGGCCAGAGACAACAAGGTCACCTTGGTGTGGGTGCCGGGACACAGGAGTATAGCAGGCAATGAAACCGCAGACCAGCTAGCGAGGGAAGGTTAAAAAAATTAAAATCACCGGGCCGGAGCCAGGTCTGGGTATCACAAAGAGTGCAGTACGTGGTGCAATTAATGAGTGGATTATAAAACAACACCAACTAAATTGGAACCATGTAGCTGGACAAAGACACAGCAAACGGATGATGGAACGACCGTCACGACGACTAACTGCTGACTTACTTGCATTAAACAGGACTCAGCTTAGGGCAGTGACATGTCTATTAACAGGACACGGCTGTCTAAGAGGACATCTGCACAAGATGGGGATCTATAAAGATGAACCCCTATGCAGACTCTGCAATGAGGAGGAGGAAACAGCCTTTCATATCATCTTCGAATGCGTGGCACTAAGTCAACGTAGGGCTACTTTGCAAAGCGCATTTGATCTACCAGTGGAGAAAAATTTACCAAATAGGCTTCTAAACCTGATCGAGGGAACTAACCTGTTTGAGTAAAACGGAATCAAGGCAGGAATAACACAATAGGCTAAGTGGGCCGCAGTGTTAGGGATAATTGAGACTGCCCTGTCTTGATAGCAATCAATCAATCAATCAATCCCATCTAGACACATACAAAGGGTTCCAAAATTGATATCTAATTGATGATGCCCATCTTCAGCCTACTTCTTAAAATATTAGAAGGTGCAGCTGTAACATTTTTGAGAAATGAAATTAAACTCTGTTCTATTAAACAGTATTCTAAATGAAACGTCTTCTACAATATATTTATGTACCTATGTAACGTCTTGCTGTACGACCGATGAAAGACTGGAATTGAAAACAAAAAAAATGTTGTATTCACACTGTCGGTATAAGTCAGTCTCCCTTCAGTCAAATATTCTTTTGGATGAACCGATACCGACGCTATATCGGATCGGAACTAGAGCGATACGATAGTGAGAATTCTCTGATTCTATCTTGTTTAAGAATATTTGACCGGACCGAGACCGGAGCGAAAACTTTCTTGCGGATGACGGATGGCAGAAAGTTGCGGTAACTAGACCTGTAAGCCACACTAGAGAACTTTCTGACATCTGACAACAAACAATTCACATATGACCATCATATGACAGACACATACGTCACAGATGTATACAAATTTAAAATATGCATCAAAATGTTATAAACTTGTAATTAAAATAAACGTATTCATGTATTTTGAAATCATCGTAGATTACATAACTGTTAAATTCGTTTCAATTATATGAAATGATGATATTTATGCACATAAATTCTGAATTAAATAAGTGTATTGGTTTTCTCTTTTTAAAAAATTCTTAGCGTCAAAACTGATTTTCACTGATTGAAACCATTAGAAAAATACTAGTACACTAACAGTAACAAAAATGTTGGTGGAACCAGATTACAGGTAAAAAATTTAATATGAAGAATATTATCAGCAGTAGGCACGGTCTGCCTTGAACTAAAAGTGAAAAAAATTATTGCTCACACACTCATATTAACGTTGAAGCCTTGTCTCATTAAAAACGTCGATAGTGAATTTTAATAAATCACTTTCAATATATATGTGTATATACAACATACATCCTTGCATTAGTTTAAGTCAGTTAATCAGTCACTCGGCTGAAACGTGAAGGTCCTAAAACAGAACATAATTAAAGTAATTAAAAACTCTTTACCTCGGACAGATAATAAGACGTAACCGAAATGAATATTTTAATTTTAAACGCCTTTTTAATTACTTTGTTACGTTCAGAGTATTTCGCTTCACATTGTGACAAGAGGTAATGACTTAATTACATCGAATGTCTTAATTTAGGGTAGATACTTATGATTTTTCACATGATATTTATATAATAGTGCTCCTACTTCATGCCAACATATACGTTAGAGTAACTACAATTGAACCACCAAACACTCCCAGACATTAAAACTGAATACCTTTTAAATTTAAAATTATAAATATCAGTATCAGCAACTGAGCTAATAAAATGTGTATTAAGAGTAGATGTAATCGCCAAATACATTTCCGCAGTGTTAACAGAAGAACATTCTAATATCATTAAATAGTGATACAGAATAGTTATTTATTATGTCAGGTGTGAAAAGTAAAATTTTATTTTGAGATGGGAAAATAAAATCACTTTGAAAAAGTATATCATACACTTTTTTCATACAACTACTTATATTTAATTAAACAATTTATGACTTTTACTAAATCTTTTTTGACATTTTATCGCAAAAATAAAACGTGTCATGAGTCAGAGGTCAGTCGTGGTAACTCAGTGATATTTCAAGATTGTGTATTAGAAACGTCAAGAAAGTTTTGTATAGTTTTTTACAAACCTTTGTATTCTTATTACGTTAATCAGAATGGATCTTGATGAAATTGATTTGGAGACTATTACCGATGGTATCCATACTGATGCCGATGTCGATTGTTCCCGCAGACATTGAAAAAGTAACAAAAAGGCGCAACCTTGGATTTGCTGCCTGGTAGCAAAAGAAAGGTCAGCAATACGATATTGCAATATCAATATGATTTGTGGAATGTGGTAAATTGAAGAAAGTTGTGTGAAAATGTGTTTTTGATGTTTTTTATGAAAATGATCAACATTTTGGTCAAATTTTTCAATGAGTCGGTTAAAGACCAAAAAAATCAAATACTCTAATTAGGGAACATATTGATAAATTTGTTCGTTTTCGAGATATTCAGCTTCGAAGGAAGAGAATGAATTTTTTACAGAGTACTTAAAAAACCCTAATAATCGTTTTGAAACAAATCGAATGGCCACCTGGGTATTATTATTTTTGTAATAGTTATAATAAAGATTTAAAACAACGAATTTATTTTCCATACTAAACAATGGAGGCGAGTTCATATTATATTATACTGGGTGTTTAACAATTAACTGTTGCAACTCAGATGAAGTTGAATTTTAATTCAAATGACTAAAAGTCGTTTATTTCAAATGGAACACCCTGTATTTTATATTTGTGGATATAAAGATCTACCAAAAACGATAACTATTGCAGATTTTTCCTCTCTTTCGATTCCGTTTTAAAAACATTTTTCCTAAAAATGTAAAATAATGCGGTTATAAGCTTACAGTTTATGATCACACATTTGGAGTTCTAAGAAAATTTTGTACAGAAATCTAAAATTTCGCATAAGAAGCGTGCACTGTAATTTCATTTTTATCCTTATTTATTGAGATTGTTGCTAAAAATTGTTTTTGTTTGTATTTTATATATCTATAAACTAGTGATATAACATACATTAACCGACTAGAACGTTTATACGTATACTATTTAATTCAGATTCAGATTCTTTATTTATTCTGTAGTGCAGACATGTGCATAGAATTAAATAAAAATTAATCAAATCTAGTAACCTATGCTTTGAATAATAGTTGAAGTGAATTTAGTTATTTGTCAAATTCTATAGCTAATTGCTGTAATCATCATATTTACCTACTCTAATATTTTCTTAACTCCCAGTATTTAATATTATCCGTGATTATGATAGTTTCCGCAGCGTTTAGAAATGTGCACTGAGAGAGTGGTCACATTGAACAACTTTTATAGTAATTTTAAGTTCTTAAATAATTTAATTAAAAAAAAATTTTTAATCATTGTCATATAATACTTAAGATGAAAATTATGATATTTATTGATTTAAACGGCTTGTAATAAATATAGCGTTATATAATGTAGTTTCAGTATATTAAGTGGTTATTTTATTACTAAAAGTACTATTTCTTACAAAATATTCTAAATAAGGAGGACTGGAATGAAATTATAACCCTATTGTTATGTCAAATTTTAGATTTTTGTACAAAATTGCTTACAACTCCAAATGTAGAAACTGCAGGTATAGGGAATATTATACGGAATCGAAAGAGATAAAAAATCTGCAATAGTTAGCATGAAAATATACAGGGTGTTCCATTTGAAGTAAACGAGTTTTTGTCATTTGAAGGTATTTAATTTGGAGTTCGATTACTAAACATCCAGTATAATATAATATGAGTGTTTAGTATGGAAACTAAAGTTTAAAGTGTTATTATTAATTAATACTCATAAGTTATTTCAAAACGATTATTAGGAAAGGCACTCTGTGTAAATTCATTTTCTTCCTTTCGAAACTGAAGTTTTAGTGCAGAATATGGTAATCAAAATGACCTTATATTACATCAAGGAATTCGAAAATGCAATAATATGTAGGGTATACAATTTAAAAAACAAAGTAACCTATCGTACAGACAAAACTGAACACCCTGTATAAATATTTTCTTGCCGTAGAGATCTTCATTCTAGACATCTTTTACTAAGAACATTTTTCGATATTTTGTTTAAATCTCAATGAAATAAACTCCCAATAATTGCTTTTTTACAAATAAAACAAATTTGTTCAACTTTTTTTATTCATCTTCAAAGGGATATTTCGTTGTCCCTCTCTGTACAATGATTCCCAAACAATGTCCGTAACCGCCTTATAATTCCTGGACCATAACGTTAACTTGTGTTTCAAAACTTGCACACATTTATACCTAAAAACAGCTGGCTTTTATTCACATTCAATGACAAAATTTCATATTTAGAATTAAAAAATATTACCGAAAGCACAATTTCAACTCAACATATAATTAAATCATTTCATACCTTACTGCTTGTTTTTTAAAGCATGATGTAGAACACTTTAATATATGCAAAGCCATTGAAAGAACTTCATAATAATCACAAAATGCAAAATTACTACATGACGTCCTTCAAAACCATCTTTTTGCATCAACTTGTCAATAAAAAAAACAAAACTATTATTTCAAAGCATTTACGCTATAAGTACATACAGTAAGCAATTCGTTTTAATCCAAACATGTCTCTACCTTTCAGTGCGTGCTTACAGGTACCGGTTATTTAACTCTCTATTTATTAAAAGTACCGATGAAATATCGGCACTGTGGTAGGTAAAACAAAAGAGCAACAATACGTGAGACCAACCACCCATTCCGAACGAGGTGATCGTTATGTTTACAATCGCAGCCGCCTCTGATGGCGTACAACACCGCTCGTTGCAACGATCATTATTATCATCGTGATGATGATGATGGTTGATGATGATGTTTCACGAGCACAACGCGGCACAACTACACGAACAGGACACCACGATGATGATGAAACTGATCATGGCAATAGTGATGTCTTAATCAGTGAATAGTGAACTGAATCCGATATGAATTTACGTAAGTATATGTACCGCGCATATCATGCAAGTGTGTGCGCGTGTAATAAAATATCCAATCAATTTCATAAAAATGAGGGTTCTTTTGTTATTACTACCTTGTCTCAGATATTATATGTTTGTGTTTACGTGTAGGTAACGAGATGGTGGTTTTGGTAGTAATAAGTGATCGTCACCTCTGACATAATCAGTGTACGGATAAAAAAGTACCATCCTTTTCAAATTAAATGCGATATTTTCAGCTTTGCCCGTAAAAATGGTAGCATTTTGTGTAGCAGTAAAACCGTAACTATAATACATCTAAGTAAACCCTTTTCGTCTATCATACTATACAGATCTGCCTTAATGACTAAATTAATTAACAGTATAATATGTAGTTTTAAGTAATTCAGAAACTAGTCTGAACAAATAAGATTATAGTTCCATCAAAACGATTGAGTGACCTCCGTTGACTGTCATTGAAATTTGATAGCTAGCAATATGCAAATCAACTATACAATATTGTGACCCTCATTTCTTTTGCCAAAAGTCAACAATTATTGCTATCAATAAGTTGTTGAAACAATTCGAAATTTGTTACTGTTTTAAGTATGAATATAATTAGGTATAAATTTTGAAAGACAATTGAACTTGTAACATAAAAGTATTAATAAACTATTGTGTTAAAATAAATAATAAAAAAGTTATAACAGTTTCCAAATTTCACTAAAATAGTTGATCCTCAATTTTTATTTCACCAAAAACATTTTTGTTGTCTGAAGAAGCTGATAAATTTTGCGATTACCGCTGCAACTCTTATTGTGTAAATTGTGTGTATCTAAATATATTTCGTAGCCTTATTACAACACTATTTCGCCGTTTATAATGCTGCGCTATTAATCACATTGCTCTCAACAGCGAATAGTAAATCTATCGAGATTCAATTCTTCGAGAAAAGTACCATTGTCCCCTCAGAAAACTGAACCCGCCACCCAGCATAACCACCAACTCTGGGTAGCCGCCTAACGACGGCGGCTATCGACCCGTATACATTAACTCAATATTATGGACAGATAGAGCACTTTTACAATAATAATAGCATTTTTGGAAGTATATCTTTGCTACTTTGAAATTCAAATACAAACTAATCAAATTTCTGTCGAGTGTTTTACTGATGCAATATTTCGCCAAGAAATTAAAAGTCTCTATTTTCTGTTGCCGTTATAACAAAATCGGACCTATGACTGTAGAACAAATTAATTCGCATCAAAGATTAAAAAGAAACCGCACTTGTGGTTTATCAAACTGAACTATTACTAAGTTTTCTTACAGCCACTAATGGTTACTTTTTATTGAACATGCTTGAATTTGAAATATTGGTCTCGTGACTCTACTAGTAAATCTCCTAGTTGCATCTCCAGGTAATAATGTTTGTGAGACATGGTATTTAAACGGAATATACTTTTTTTGACGATATTGATTGGTGGTGGTTGGTGAGAATGGCCTATTAAAAGTATTATACAAACGGAACATAATTTTAAAACAAAAGCCAAGCTAAATAAAAATTTTAAAATCCGACCAGGTAAACTTATAGTGTTCGATGAGGAGCACATTTTAATAACAATGTAAATTTTATAACCTTCACGATGACGTCAGGCCGAAATCAATTTGCATTTTATTAAATAGCACATGTATGATTTCTGTCACTGTATTGTAAAAAGATGGTATTTCTAACACATCACAATCACTTATTAAATATTTTATCCAACTGTATTTGTAATAACAAAGAATGAAATTTGATTATTTAAATTTCGCGGTTTCGAAATTTCAAGCTTAGTTGACCGAAATTTTACGTAACGCATGTTAATGTGTATGACATTTGTCAGATTTGACTTAAATCACTACATAATTCTGCCATTTGCTTATCTTAAAGTGTAACTTGCTAAATTTAAAATATGAAGTGTAAACTACGAAATTTAATAAAACTATTTGAATATAATTCTCATACAAGTACTATTTGCGCAACAAAATGACACGGTTACTAATAGGAGTAAAAAAAGTAAAAAAAATAATTTTGACTGTTTGTCAGTTGCTAAGTGACATTTAATGACAGCCCAATTCAAATTTTGCGTTTTACGCAAATATGCATCAGGTAAATAACAATATTTGCGCGCTTCAAAATTTGAAATATTGGCGGCAATTTCAAAAAGTTGTTGATTTCATTTCTTATTTAAATCGATCATATTTTATACAGTTATATCGTTGATTGAAGGAATACATAAAGATGCGCAACCTATGACAGTTGACAGAAATTTCAGATCCCATCCAATGCAAATCTCCATTTGATGGGATCTGAAATTTCTGTCAACTGTCATAGGTTGCGCATCTTTATGTATTCCTTCAATCAACGGTTATATGTTAAAAAATTAGCTGTTTCAGAAATTTAGAATAAAAATACCACATTCCACTTAAATAAATGCAAATTGATTTCGATATGACGTCATGATGGTATATAATCCACGTTTCTATCAAAATGTGCTTCCCTTAGAACTCTATAACTTTACCTGGTCCGATTTTAAATTTCTCATTTAGTTTGGCCATAATTTCAATGCATTATTTTAAGTGGCCCACCCTGTATATTTAAAAAATCGAAGTTGATGCCCGCTTCCGGTTAACCGAAAGTGAGATTTATTCAAAAATATTGTCACGTGATAGTTCATATTCAACCATATCCAACTGCAAAATTTTGTTTTAAAATTCCGTTCCGTTTGTATAATACTTTTAATAGGCCATTCTCACCAATCACCTTGTATATGCATAAGTTTCCTAAAATGGACATTTAGAAAAAAATCCAAAAATAGGTAACCTTTATTGTAGTGCTGGGAATTTTTCAGATTTTGACATTCAAATATTCATTTGGAAAACTTTCCGAATATTCGAATTATTCATATATTCGACTATTTTCAACAATTCAACTATTTTTAACTATTCAACTATTCGAATAGTGAAATATAATATATTCAAATAATAATAATTAAAATTATGTCATTGTTTGTAAATATTCTTTCTCAAATAGTTGAATTCAAATATATATTTGAATATTCGACTATGTGAACAATTCGTTAGGTGAAACTATTCATTCATGAATATTTGAATAACTGAATATTCGAATTATTCGTATTCGAATCCCAGCCTTCCATTATTGTTTATAGATACAAAAAAAAAAAATAGGGCAGGGATGAGGAAGAATGATATTTTTACGCCCCTAACAAAACCATGATTCAACACATTGACTTTAACCATACCCTATTGTCTAGACATCAATCAAAGTAAATTATATTTCGAGATGAATAACTGCACGCTACATATTAGGGCATACCGTTTGCATGTATCATATTACTTTTTTGGATTCTAATATAACAAATAATTTTTAGTTTAAATACAATGCGACATTAAATTTACTTCCAAAAATATAAAGAAAAGATACGGAATAACTAACTTCCTTTCTTGTTAAGTACGGAATGATGTTTTAGTTCATTCCTATAAGCATAAGTAAGCTTCTAGTGAAATTGTCGAAAAAGTATCCCTCTGTAAAAGATGTTATCCGAACAATATAATAAAGAATGCATACGAGTATTATACATCTACCATTCAGCCATAGTAAACGTAACACATTACTATCATTTGTGATGCAAGTCAGTTCAGTCATCACCAACATAATAACCGTTATTTCCTTAGATCGGTTGCAAAAATGATCCTTCGTTTGATGCGAAATATTTGTTTAATGCCACTCTATTTGAAAAAATTTTTGGTTGAACAACTATTGTTTTTAAAACAAGGGGCAGGTTTTTTACGTTATTAGCTCGACGTTTGGTCTCGATGATCATACTGAAACGCGATCCCTTTTCTATTGATCTGTTTATTATTGTTGTTTTTCTAGAATTACTTTTTTAAGAATGTATGTAAGTATAGTACTGTGTATTTTAATTGAATTATCTAATAGCAAGAAATAATATCAAACTTTCTGACAAACTTAGCATCAAAGATGTACAAATACTTTTGAATCCGACTAAAATAATTAACTATTGGATATACATTTCTGCTTTATATAACAACAATGGCATAGTCACGCTAGCAAACAAATGAAGTAAACTGAAAAATATGAAAACGAATAGGTATCTATAACTACATTGACACATGTATTAATGATATGTCACCACATTAACCCTACTTCAAAGTATGTATATATACATACATATATGCATAAATGTATGTGTGAAGAAAATCAAGTGGGCGTGAAGACATTTATGAAAATGGGTGCGATCCTAACTAATACACAATACACAATAAAATTTAAACTAAATATTCTTTAATATCAGTAATATCTCTTCCTGTCAGGGAGACTTCATTAAGTGCCACACCTAAAATACCGAAATATGTGAAGGTAGATGTGATTATTTTTAATGCTTCCTTAAATAAGCTTTGTTTGTGAAAACAATTCCTTAAGAAGGTATACGTCAGTCTTAAGTAGTTTATACATATTTATAAGAAAATCTGCATCGGAAACCAACTGTAGAACATTGCGTCGGAGATGTTATCTTACATTCCTCTTTACATGTACTGGTATACTCCAGCGTTTAGTTTATGAAACCTTCATAGATAATTTATGAGTTATGCAGAGTCCCGCAGCTCAATTTTAATCGTAGAATCTACATGATAACCAAAACGGCTTACTTAACTGTAACATTGTATGATCAGAAAAGTTTGGATATTTATGTTACGCGTATATATTTTATCTACCTTTTAACTAATAAGAGTTCTTAGTTATCTTGTTTTGTATATAGAATTGTTATTGATAATTATTATATTCTTATTATATATGAACTTCGGTTAAATACATCAAATGCAGCAATAAATAATAACAAGAATTTGTGGGAACGAATTGTTATAACATAAAATTGAAAATTATATACCGCCGAGAACTATGATTCCGTATAGTTGCCTGGCGGTTGCCCATTTAAGATTTTGTATTTGTAATAGGTCACACTGAATATGTTATAAGTGTTATAATATTTACTGTTTTAGATAGAATGATAACAATGATATACAAACAAATCTGTATACAGTATGTCTACGGATTGGGTTTACAAGAGAAAAAACTTTTTTATCTTTAACTTTTTCAAAAAAATGTATTCTTTATAAAAAAATCTGCTTGTTTTAAAACAACGAATTCAAGTGAGTTATGTTTAATAACTCCAATACTTTTGGTAGAAACGATAAAAAAAGGAAATTTATGCGGTAATGCAACTTATCTAGTTATCTTCTCTACTTATATGACAGTCCTGTCAAATCAAATACATGTTTTAAAATGTTTAACATTCGATCAGAGACTGTATGTAGTACAATGCTATGGAACAGGAGAAAATAGCTAGGTATGTCATTGATAAATTTCATCAAAAGTATCCGAATGTTCCTATTCCCTATACCTCGTATGGGTGTGCACAGGATCATCAGAAAATTTATGAGAACTGGTTCCGCACAAAACATTAAAAAGCAGGCAGTGCCATTTGATGCTGAAGAAGATGCTGCGGCTATAATAATTATCCAATCTGTGGACAACCCTACCATGTCGTTAAGAAGATAATTTTTGCAGCTAGGAATGAGTAAATCGCACATTCGTAATATTTTAAAACGGCTTAAAATAAAACCTTAAAAGCCAGTTTTAATCAGCATTTGGAAAGAGGCGATGAAGGACGACTACTTTTTTGTTTATGGTTGGATGAGAAAATCATTACAAACGAAAGAAGCTCTTATAAAAGAATTATGTTTTTCGACGAAGCGACATTTTCTACTAATGGGATAGTTTCGTCGCAACATTTTAGATATTGGAACGACATTAATCCGCATTTTCGAGTTTTAAATCGCCGGCAATATTTTCAAAAGGTTAACGTCTGGTGTGCTACATCATGGGAAGGAATAATAGGACCTTACTTTTTTGATGGCAACACAAATTATTGATTTGTGTACCTATCTTCATTTGTTAGAAATTTTTTTTAAGGACAGTATGGACACTTTTAGTTTAGCTAATCGCAGTACAATGTACCTACTTGCAACAAGATGGCTACCTGGCTCACCTGGCTCGTGCTGTAATAAATTATTGGTTAAGTAACAAATTTGGAGATAGATGGATTGGAAGAAATGGACCAATTAGATGGCCTCCAAGAAGTCCAGATCTCACAATTGCAAATTTTTATCTCTGGGGACTTTTGAAGCAGATCGTTTATAGTCAGCCGTTACCCAATGATAGAGATGCTTTGAAAGATCCCATAGGGCAAGCTGTAGCTGCCTTGTCAATTCGTGAAATAAGAAAAGGTTTTGCTGAATTTCGAGCAAGAACTGAACTGTGTGCGGAAAAGGGAGGAGGTTTATTTGAATAAAACTTTAACTATTTGTTCTCTGTTCAAACGACATTACTATTTAATTTTAATAAAAAGCAAATATTGTAATGTCGTTTTTTTTAGCTAAAAGTTGAATAAAATCTCAAGTCTAGTTTTGTTATCTGTTCCAAAACTTCCACATATTTCTAATGGATTGGACATCAATTAAGTCTTCAGTAGGTTGTCTATGATATGACGCTTTATGCGGTCATTAATTTTTTTGCCAAAAGATTAATGACACATGATCTCTGATCGAATGTTAACATTTTAAAACATGTACCTGATAAATACCTACTTTGACAGGACTGTCATATACCTAACTAGAAAAGATAACTAGATAAGTTGCATTATTGCATAAATTTTCTTTTTTTTTCGTTTCTGCCAAAAATATTGAAGTTATTCAAGATAACTCACTTGAATTCGTTGTTTTAAAACAAGCAGATTTTTTATAAACAATGCATTTTTTCGAAAAAGTTAAAGATAAAAAAAAATTCCTCTTTTAAACTCAATCTGTGGACATACTGTATAAACACAAAATGTCCAATGCCCAAATAGCTCTTAAAATATGAGTATAAGAAATATAACTACACCCGGAGAACGAAGAGAGAAGAATAAGATCGTAGATAGTAAAATATCTACTATCTTAGTCTTGCCGTATCGTAACTGCCCCATTTCTTTTTTCTTTGCGTGTACATAAGTTTGGCAACGAAGTTAGGTCATCATACGGTTGCTTCTGTTTTATATTTAAATATGTAAATATGAAACTATGTTTTTATAAACATGGTTCAATTGTTATCGGTGGACATATCAAAAACAAATTACCTGTTTATTAAACGTAAATTTGCTGGAGTTTTATCAACTGCTATCGTTGATTTTACTTTTTATATTTAAATGTTTATTTATTAAATTTTGGAAATGATTATTATACACTCAAAAATATGTGACATGTTTAAATTTCTTAACATAAACCAGTTTTGATATTGGACTAAATTTTACATACAGTTCCCACATCTGGCTGAATGGTCTAGTTATATGATAAGCAACCGATAAAATGAGGGTTCATTAGTCAAAAGTTTGGTTAGAGGAAAATTTATTTAACTCCCGATTCATAATCAACTTGAACATGATTAACAGTACTACATCACTTACGACGACACCGACGTGGTACGTATTACAAAGACAACATTTTCCGCATACTTCAATACATTGTTGAAAAACATTGACCAGCACACCCTGTATAATTTAAACGCGTAAAGATATTAAGATTTAGCGGTGTAAAAAGGTCGTTTGAATTTCCCAATAAATTAGTACGCAATTCTCTTAGAAGAATGTAACCAGTTATAAAGAGTTATGGTGATCACACACAGTTTTAGATTATTTTCTAATTTAAAACTAAAATTGGTATTAACAATACTACTTAATGTTTAATAAAGTGGTACTTGTGACTTATAATTCGTTTTCAATTATTACTGGTTGTAGTTTTTATTTAATTCAATCAGTGACTGGTGATGTTTTCGTTTGAACAGTATTGTATGAATATTAAATATTATAATCTGAACGCGTTAAGATACATGGAAAGTTTTAGCGGTGTATAAAGGATTTCTCAAAACAAATTGATGCAACAAGTTTTTTATAGCTGCATTTTTTACTGGGCGCCTCCGACAGGTGCAACAGGAAACCGAAGTGAGTGGCAGAAACCGACGGTTCTCACTGTGCTGCGAAGGAGTATTATGTAGTCGCACTTTGTGCGTAATGGAAGGCCGCTCGCGTTACCTGAGCGAGTTTGAACGAGGAATGGTTGTGGGTATACGCATCCTTCCGTGATATCGCGTGCCGTCTCGAGCACTCGTTGTCAGTAGTGCAACGGACATGGCGAGAATGGAATGAGGAACAGTATACATCATCCGTGAGCGGAAAAGGGCCGCGTAAACACAGCACGCGAGGACCGTGCTCTTATGTTCAACGCTATAGCGTCGCGTCCTTGTCAAGGCAACTTCGAGTTATTTGACCAGCAAGAAGGGAAGGCATACTCATTACACGAACTGTACAGTGGCGTTTGTTAAAAAGTGGATTTTGAGCACACCGTGTGTTACAGCGAATCCCACTGAGTCGCGAGCATTACCGTACACGGCCCCAATGAGTCGAGGCAAGACATCGATGGGCTGCCGAGTGGAGGCACATTTTGTTTTCCGAAGAATTCAGATTCAAATTGAGCGTCGGTGACACGCAAATTTTGGTTCATCGGAGGCATAGTGAGTTCCAACTCGAGCAGTGCACGTGATGCGATTACACATGGTGGACGTATACGTCTGCTACGTGTACAGCAGACGATGACGGGTCGCCAATACGTAGATGAGATCCTACTACCCGTTGTACGTCCCTACGCTCGGTGGTGTCCACATCTACTACACATGAACGACAACGTCCGACCGCACGTCGCGCATGTTGTATAGACCTTTGTGGAAGAGCACCGAATACGAATGCGCCAATGAGCGGCTCGCTCTCTAGATTTGAATCCGATCGAACATACCTGTGATATGATCGGTCGGACACTTACGGACGTTGTCCGGCTCCTCCGGCTAACGTTCAGGAACTATGGAGGCGAGTTGAAGCAGCATGGTTGGCCATCTCTCCCACTACTATACAACGACTTATTTATCCCATACCTAAACGTGTAGCGATGGTACGCGCTTTTCGCCGGAGATACTGCCGCTATCGATGCATCCGCTCCCAGCAGGGCTGCGCCACTCTTCACGCGAGGGTAAGTTATATTACTTTAGTACTACTTTCATACCTAATTTCATTGCGTTAGAATAACATGTTCAGATTATACATGGTGTGCTCGTCACTTTTTTCTAACAGTGTACATACCGAGATCTGGCAACATACCTTATGAGACCACTGCAACTGTACGAACCACAAATAAAAATAAAATCACTACTAACATGCATATGTCTTTAAAAAATAAATGTTCAACAATATATATCAAAATTATAAATACTGTTTTGTGTTGCCTACCCGGCGACACAAACTAAACTATCTATAACTCCAGCTTCCAAATATGAGATTAGTGATTACGTTAAAGCTATAAGAACACTGTTTACTTGGAAAACTGTTATTGCAATGCTGTCATTTTCTTAGAATATTAGGCGACCGAGAAAATCTCCGATCAGTTTGTTAGTATGAAGTGAAAAAGAATTTTTTATCAATGACAATCATGACGGATTTGTTCCACAACATCGACGCTGCTTCAAATACTCCCCAGAATAGTGAAATTATACGAGCTGCTTTCATGAATACGGCAAGGGAATTCAACATCGTCAATCACACAGTTTAATATTATTATTATAATTAACGGGTCGATGGCCGCAGTGGTTAGGCGGCTGACTATCCTTATGAGAGGACGATAGGTGCCGGGGTTCAATTCTCTGGAGGGACGGTGACATTTTTTCGGAAAGTTTAATCCCGGATCGACTTGCCATTCGCTGTCGGGAGCAAAGTGATTAACAGTGCGGCGTCATCAAGGCGATATGATGCTGTCACAAAGCCATTTGAACACAACTTACACACACCAAACTACACCGCGAAAGTTGCAGTGATAGCCAGACAAGTAATACAGCTTACAGAGTCACTGCGACTAAGCACCCACAACACATAAATTATATATATATATATATGTAAAGTTTAACAATTTTATCAGTTCTGACACTGACAGACTTTAGACTTTAGACTTTAAAATGTGAAATTACTGCAACTAGGCAGAATATGGGTTCCTTCTTTTAATTTAAATGAAAAACTGTAGTTTCCTACGTGACGTTTCGGATTAATTTAATCCTTCTTCAAACCTGTATATAAATATATAATAAAACTTAACTATTTTTAAACCAAGAAACAATAACTTACAACAAGGATAATCGTTTTTCTAAATACAAGGCTCTAAAAATGTGAAACAATTTTGACAATTTTGAATTTTTGAAATTTGAAAACATATGCAAAATATTTGATAAACAATTTTGTAAACAAAACCAGACATGTTAGATTTTAAATTTCGACATTTTAAAAACAATATGTTGAATGCAATGAAAAAATATTGTATATACGAGACAAAAAAAAAAAAAAAAAAAATTATAAACACATCAAATGGAAAACGATTTATAACATTCCATACAAAGACATTTAAATGTAAGAGATCACAAAAGACTACCAAAAGATTAATGTAAATCCTTAAATTTGATAAATTTAATTAAATTATTATAAATATTCGTAAAATTTGAAGATTGTTCTTTTGTATTAATATTATCCGAAAAATGTTTGATAGCTAAAACTTCAAGGCAAATTCTTTTCGTATAATTAGATTCATTAAATAAAATTGTGACATCATTAAAATTTACAATGTGATCTTTGGTATGTATATGTGTAGCCAAAGCACATTTTTTGGGATTTACTCGACTGTCACTACGATGTTGGGTGCTTCTCTCACGCCACCTCTGGATAGTTTGACCAATATAGAATTTAGAACAATCGTTACATTTAACCGCGTATACAATATGATTTTGTTGTTCTTTAGGTATCGGGGTTTTCAATTTGGTAAAAAAATTTTTACACGAATTAGCTGAAGTAAATGAAATTTTTAAATTGCTATTTCTAAATAACAGTTTTATTTTATCCGTAAGGCCAGGGATGTAAACAAGAGATTTGTATTTTGATTGTTCAATATTAATATCTTGTATATGACGAGAGTTGGACAAATCATTACGATCTTGAGTTAAAAGGCTAGTGGCTGTAGAAAATAAAAGCCTGTTTGTTAAGTTAGGTGGAAAACTATTTTTATGCACGTATGGTTGACGAGTCATACCGCATTATACATAATTTTAAATGTAGAATACTAAATTGGGAAATTAGTAACACTTATGCACACATCAATACCTTGGTAAGTGACAGAAAACGATTAATGACATTAGTTAAACATCATGTTCTATGGAATACATACAATACATTCAATAGATCACAAAAAACTACTTATTTTAATGTTTTCAACAAAATTAAATACAGAAATATAAGAAAGTTCGATGAACTTAAACATCACTCCAAAGAAACCAATAGATATGTAAAAAACGTTATACAAGCAGAAACAAACACTACAAATAATGAAGCCATTAATTATCAATACTCACATAATAATAACTGTTACACTCGCATGCCTAACACAGTTAATACACATTCAGAAAGCAGTGACAAAAATGAGCAGATATCACAAATTGCTAACACAAATGAATTTTTCTTTAAAAATTTAACCGATAAGCAAATTCCATCCAATCTAATTAATATCTTGGCCAAGGGACCTAAATTCTCTTTACCTGTTGCTCCTCCTATGTTACCTGTTCACAAATTGTTGGCTGATTGTGAAAACATTTTACAAGATATAACACCAGATAAACAGGACACATACAGATTAGAAATAGCTTATCACACCACTCATTATATCAGAAATAACTATAAGCACAATACCACCAGCTATAAAGATCAAATAGAAACGGGCAGGTATCTAACTCAGAACAAAGATATTATAATTACTATTTCGGACAAGAGCAATGTTACTGTTTGCATGTATAAAACCGAATATCACGAAAAAATGACTCAACTATTAACTGATAGGCAAATATACAAATTATTACGATCTGACCCTACATATTCATTTGAAAGGAAAACTAATAAACTTATAAAAGATCTTAAAGACAAGAAATACATAGAAGATACCACCTACAAACAATTAACTAAATATAATTCCGCTACACCCCGTATATATGGCATTCCCAAAATTCACAAATCTAACATTCCTCTGCGTCCCATAGTTAGTAATGTTGATTGTCATAGCAAGTATCTGGCCAAATATCTGGCAAACATATTAAAAATCTCCTTCGAAGAATACTGTGAGTTCAAAATACAAGATTCTTTTGTTTTCGCGGATAAAGTTAACAATATGACTATACCCAATAACTATATTTTAGTATCTTTTGACGTAGTCAGTCTATTCACCAATATACCTGTAGACTTAGTTATCACCATCATACAAGAAAATTGGGGAATTATCGAGTCTAATACTGCCATACCTAAAACCATTTTAATAAAATTATTACAGTGGGTTTTCGAGTCAGTTTACTTTCTTTATGAGGGGCAGTATTATCAACAAATACATGGTACTCCTATGGGCAGTCCCCTCTCACCTATTATAGCAGATATAATTATGAACAGCTTACTAAAAAAGGTATGTAGTCTAACCACTTTTGCTTTCGGTTTTCTTTTTCAATATGTCGATGACATTGCCTGCGCTCTACCTAGGCATGAAGTAGAAAATACATTAAATAAATTGAATGAATTTAACTCAAACCTTAAATTCACTTGCGAAACAGAAATTAATGGCACATTACCCTTCCTTGATACCACTATTGTAAGACAAGAAAATTTAATTAGGTTAAAGTGGTACAGAAAACCTTCTAACTCTAATAGATTGTTGAATTTTAACTCGGTTTGCCCCACAAAATATAAAATTAATTTAATTACCGCAATGAAAACAAGAATACAGAGAATTAGTCATAAAGATTTTGTCACGCAAGATCTACAATATCTATACAATATTCTCCTTAAAAATAGTTTTCCACCTCACTTAACAAGCAGGCTTTTATTTTCTACAGCCACTAGCCTTTTAACTCAAGATCGTAATGATTTGTCCAACTCTCGTCATATACAAGATATTAATATTGAACAATCAAAATACAAATCTCTTGTTTACATCCCTGGCCTTACGGATAAAATAAAACTGTTATTTAGAAATAGCAATTTAAAAATTTCATTTACTTCAGCTAATTCGTGTAAAAAAATTTTTACCAAATTGAAAACCCCGATACCTAAAGAACAACAAAATCATATTGTATACGCGGTTAAATGTAACGATTGTTCTAAATTCTATATTGGTCAAACTATCCAGAGGTGGCGTGAGAGAAGCACCCAACATCGTAGTGACAGTCGAGTAAATCCCAAAAAATGTGCTTTGGCTACACATATACATACCAAAGATCACATTGTAAATTTTAATGATGTCACAATTTTATTTAATGAATCTAATTATACGAAAAGAATTTGCCTTGAAGTTTTAGCTATCAAACATTTTTCGGATAATATTAATACAAAAGAACAATCTTCAAATTTTACGAATATTTATAATAATTTAATTAAATTTATCAAATTTAAGGATTTACATTAATCTTTTGGTAGTCTTTTGTGATCTCTTACATTTAAATGTCTTTGTATGGAATGTTATAAATCGTTTTCCATTTGATGTGTTTATAATTTTTTTTTTTTTCTCGTATATACAATATTTTTTCATTGCATTCAACATATTGTTTTTAAAATGTCGAAATTTAAAATCTAACATGTCTGGTTTTGTTTACAAAATTGTTTATCAAATATTTTGCATGTTTTCAAATTTCAAAAATTCAAAATTGTCAAAATTGTTTCACATTTTTAGAGCCTTGTATTTAGAAAAACGATTATCCTTGTTGTAAGTTATTGTTTCTTGGTTTAAAAATAGTTAAGTTTTATTATATATTTATATACAGGTTTGAAGAAGGATTAAATTAATCCGAAACGTCACGTAGGAAACTACAGTTTTTCATTTAAATTAAAAGAAGGAACCCATATTCTGCACTAGTTGCAGTAATTTCACATTTTATAGTCTACTGTCAGTGTCAGAACTGATAAAATTGTTTATCGACCGTACTATGTAAGGTAATAAAAACTATCGGGAAGCGGTCTGTATAAGTAAAAGCAATTGTTAAATGTGCCTCAAATTTTCGTCATTTATTTATAACTTCATCAGGAGGACTTTCTACAATAGTAAGGAGACAAAACAATAGTAAAATACAAAAACTACAAAAGATTCTACAATACTTACAACATTTGAGCTGCTAATTAGAACTATACATGTTAATAAATTTAAAATTACATATATATATATATATATATATAATGAAAAACAGTAGTTTTGAATTAAAAGAAGAAACCCATATTCTGCACTAGTTGCAGTAATTTTCACATTATAAATATATATATATATATATAATGTGAAATTACTGCAACTAGTGCAGAATATAAGGTTCCTTCTTTTTTAATTTAAATGAAAAACAGTAGTTTCCTACGTGACGTTTTCGATTAATTTAATCCTTCTTCAAACAACAAGGATAATCGTTTTTCTAAATACAAGGCTCTAAAAATAAATATTTTGCATGTTTTCAAATTTCAAAAATTCAAAATTGTCAAAATTGTTTCACATTTTTAGAGCCTTGTATTTAGAAAAACGATTATCCTTGTTGTAAGTTATTGTTTCTTGGTTTAAAAATAGTTAAGTTTTATTATATATTTATATACAGGTTTGAAGAAGGATTAAATTAATCCGAAACGTCACGTAGGAAACTACAGTTTTTCATTTAAATTAAAAGAAGGAACCCATATTCTGCACTAGTTGCAGTAATTTCACATTTTATAGTCTACTGTCAGTGTCAGAACTGATAAAATTGTTAAACTTTATATATATGTATATATATATTAATTTCCACTAAGGAATTCACACAATTATGAAATAATAATTGTTAATATAAAATCATATAGGCTTTAGAAAGGATACATAACAAAGAATGCGCTTTGTGTGAATTATTTCTTTCTGTTATAACTATAAAAATAACTAGCATGCGAATAGACTATTTATATATATGTATATTCACATATGTGGAATGCTATTTACGATATCGTTATGGTAACCGACACATCTTCAACATAAGTAAACGTACACTGTGCCTATGACATCGTATTCGTTAAACATGCACTTAAATGATAACATAACACTGTTTCTTGTATATTTTTCTATGTATTAACCCGATCATCAAAATGTCGTTCACTACCGTCGTTATCATCAACAGTACTATTAGGTACCATTACATCATTCTACCGGATCCTTAAAAGACCGTGGCGGCAATACACAAACAACAAAGTTTACTGTCGAAATCACGACATTCTCGCTGATGTCTTCATTTATTACAAATCAAAAAAGAGAAGTCCGCTAGTAAAGAATGATAAAAAATATATAATTTTGACCATTAGCCGCTTATTCTTATTAGTACCTAGTACCGGTGAAACTTTCCGAGAAGCTCGGCCGCCGATAAAACTCAACGATTATTAAAGTCGCTCTATAAATCAAACGAATTTAAAATTAGTCACAGCGTGGATTTTTGTTGTTGCCCGACGCGCACACCATTGTCGTCGCGATTAGTCTTAATAAAGTTCCGTTTTCGGCAGTGCACGGTGCCTAAGTTCAATTGGTCTCGCACCTTACACAACCGTACACCTACCAACAGTCCAAGAAGCAGTCTGCGGTATATGTTATACACGTCAAGTAATTTCATCGCTTATAGAAATTTCAACAGCCGTCTAGATATATACATACCTTATTAAATCGTTTACTAAAAAAATGAACACTTCGTCCCATCCATCATTATCGGGGCAGCATCAGCTGGCTTACTATTAGTTTTATAATTTAATACGTGAAAGGTCCTGTGCATCTTTTTACTAGCTTTAAGATTAGTTTTACTCCCCAAAATAAATTGATAATGTTTTTTTATTCCTTCGCCCAATTGCAAAACAATTATGTACATCTACAATGTACACTCATACAGCCTGAACCATGGGTTAGATCTATAACATCAATCTTCTAAACAACCAAAAAATTGGAGATTTATTTCTTAAATTGGCAGATCTCTCAAAATTAGTAATAAACGCATTTTAAATGAAATTTTAAGAATAAATTTAAATTCTCAGTAGATGACATACAAGAATGAATCAGCGATACTTGTTGCTTATTGCCTATTCCAAACGATTACTATTCAAATTAGTTTTATGTTACAAATTAACACATACCAACTTATGTCAAATGTATTACATTAATGTTGTATTAATTAGATTAATTCCTCTCTACTATCTACTATCAGTATGAAATTGATTGAATGTGGTTAAACCAGGTTGAAACAATATTGTTTGAGCGAGAAATAATAACGTCACGATTGGTTTTAGTCGATTCCGGTTTTAAACGTATTCAATCCTTGATTAAAACCAAAGATTATCCAATCGCGTTTTAATATTGTGTTTATTACGATGATTAACGTGGTAATTTGTTAATATATTCAATAGTATTTCTTTGCTATCAACGTCTTTACGCTTTTCAAAAAGACTATTTTATCAATTTTTTTTCCGTACTAAAGTGGAAAATATTACCATAGATAATTACTAATGTTGATTCAGACATATGAGAAAATGAAGAAATGGTATTCTTTATAATAGCACATACCATGATAATTCGTTTTCTGTCGAAATTTCTTTTATATACCAACCATTTCCTAAATGGTAGACCAAAAAGTGCCTTTTTCTTTTAATACTAATAACTCATCGACAATGTTATTAATGCATCTATGTACTGGAACATTAAATCATGTAACAATAGACAAAACACTTTGCCTTTACCAAGCCACCACAATGTTATAGGCAATTGTTCACCGAAAAATATGTGATAGACGCTAATTGCAGCGAATTCTTAAGCTGTATCACTTGTCTAACTACCGCTGCAACTTTGACTCCGTAAATTATGTGCGTTGAATGTGTTTACTACTTCACCGTTTATAATACTACGCTGTTAATCACTCAGAAGCGAATAGTAGATCAACTAGAATACAATTCTCTGATAAAAATGTAACTGTCCCCTCGGAAAATTGAACTTTGGTTTTCAGCGTTCTTTCACACCTCGCAGCCGCCTAACCACTGCGGATATCGGCCTAGTTAAACAATCATCCTAAATTAAATAAAGTAATGTTTCCACCATAACTTGTCTGCCACTTAAAAAAAAGCATGACAATCAAACTAAATATATTACATTATTGGTTTAAACATGACATTATTGTGATTACAAAATTGGTTTAACCTAGTTTAACCTATCTGTTCATTCTAATCATCGAATGTAGGCTTTCACGGCCACTGTTTTATGAAGATGTATCTTTCGGGTGTTGCCGTGGTCGTTGCAACAAACTTGACGTTTCGCTGATCATACTGTCAGCTTCTTCAAAAGTTCTCTAAAGACTGATTTTGATGTCATCTGCTCTCGTTATATACCCGGTCCCTTCTCCGCTTCAGTGATGCGTATCGGTTAGATCGTCTTAGATGGTCTCAGATGCGTCTTCGATAGTCCTTGCTGCTCCGAGCTCTCCAACGCTAACTTCCATACCTTACTCAATCTGTACACACAGAGAAAAATGTTCTTGAATTAAGAAAATATACTGTTTTACCCAAATATTTTTAATGCTAGAATATTTCTGTTTTGATTCAAACACAAAATACGTATTTGATCTGAATAACTTCCCTATTTGTGAAATAGCTGAATTGCAAATTTCGAGCAGCTGCGTTCGAGATTATATGTGTATATGAAGCGTTTATACGTGCATTTTTATCTGCGTGCACGATTTTGCAAGAATTAGATACGTATAAATTTTTTTATAGTTAAGGCGTGGACATTTGCAGTAATAAAAGTACATATTTAATAATGCATTATGTGAAGTATATTTTAGCTTCATGGGAATTGGAGGAATAATTTCGCCCAAACGTTGTACTTGTTGTAAATCCATTGGCTAAACTTCCGAATGTCGACCACTGAATTGGCAATTTATAAGCAATTTAACGGAAAGTACAGGTTTTACTGAGTCCAAAACAGACCCCCGTTTCTTGCGGAGATCAGTCTAAGATACCTAAAAATCGTTCTAAGAAGTGTTATTCCTAGGTTATGTTTCGCTAGTGTTTTGACATTTCTGCGAGGATTTTCACATTAGCGAAACATAACCTAGAAATAACACTTTTTAGAACGATTTTTAGGTATCTTAGACTAATCTCCGCAAGAAAAGGGGGGCCGTTTTGGACTCAGTAAAACCTGTACTTTCCGTTAAATTGCCTATAAATTGTCAATTCAGTGGTCGACATACGGAAGTCTTACAAATACATTATATTCTTACATTAAAACAATGTTGTTTTGCATCAAAACAATTTTCTTAGAAAATAATATTCTTGTGATAACACAATATAGTTTTGCGGATATACAAATACGGGATTGTTTTGAACTGAAACAGTCTGTTTTAACTCAAGATAATATTTCTCTGCGTGTAGCCGTCTTCTCGGTTAAAGTTGTTCGGGTTCTTCATTATTTGCGGGGATTTTCCCACTATCCGTGGGTAGTAGTGATTGCTGCTGGCTAGTATCTTCACGTCATTGTCATACTGGAAAATCTACAGTAGCTTAACTCCCACGCCGGAAGCAGTCACGTAATCGACTTTAGCGACTGGAACGGATACGCATCACTGGAGCGGAGTAGAGACTAGGTATATAACGAGCAGCAGAAGATATTTGCATCAGTTTTTAGAGAACTTTTGAAGAAGCTGACAGTATGATCAGCGAAACGTCAAGTTTGTTGCGACGACCACGGCAACACCCGAAAGATACATCGGTTCATTCTAGTTGATCACTCAAAAATAGCTCATTACTAGTGTCCAGCATGATAGATAGATAGATTCTTTGTTTCCATAATCCATGAAACCATACTCGTAGACCAACACAGATTAACCACGGTAAACTATAATAATTAAAAATAATAAAATCACCTTGACTAGCAAATAATATAATAAGCAAGAGATTATCAAAATAACAAAGATATTACTTAGGTAGGTACTATACAAAGATTGGTCATCAATAACTTTATCTTACTTTCCCACGTGGCGTCGAATTAGATAAAAAATATTAATATAATTTATAACGATTTAGTGCTGCAAAGTAAATAAAAATAACACTGTTTATATATGAGTTACGGAGTCGGCATTCACACGAAGATGAACTGTGGGCGTATCTACAAAATGCAAGCAGTGCGACCTTGTATTCTCACGAAGTGCTATTCTATTATACTATTTTAATTAATTAATTTCGGTAGTTAACTGTACAACGATTCATATGTAATTTTGTGAATAAAAACAAATCACTAATTTAAGGCGAAAATGATAATTTATGAAAACAATGTAAAATTCAAAACAACTAGGCTAATTTATGTATAAAAGGCGACAAGCATTTGAATATTTAATTTAGATTTTATTATTTGTTAAAATACATATGCTATCTGAGTTTTACATGATAATGAAATACACTAATTTTACTAAATGTAATGGTTGACCCAAACAACATATGTACGAGTATATAGCTATACCCAGATCTAGGTATAGCTTGTATTTGAAAAAAAAGCCGTTATTAATAAAATAAGTATGTAATTGTAAAATTTAGGTTTACAGTCCTATTTTATAAGGTGCGTCTTAGCCTACTTAGGTTACCTAGATTTTATTTAAGTAATATTTTCAAAGATCGATAACTCGGAAACGGTTGGATTTAGGTACATTATGTGTATTACAATTTTTACTTAAAATTGAAGAAAGAATTGAATTATCTAATAATATACAGGTAGTTCCGTTAAAAAAATGTAACTTTGACGTGCCACGACTTTACCACCGACCCTGTATACTTAAAATTATTATTAACTAATAAGCATTTAAAAATCCTAAAACTTTTGTATTTAATTTTGTCCGGTATCTCGTATATTTTACTCAATGATCGACCGTTTCCATACATATCAGCGAGCCTGTATGTACCATCGTTTATACTTATAAATATGTATACATATGTATTGAGAAAAGGTACCTTATTCTTTCTTCTGTGACAGACGATTTTTCTAGCGGCCGGCGTCTAGTTTAATATTCGATCCATTGACGGATTTGATGTGCAACAGCCCGAGTTCCAAATATGCGTATTGTTGAACCTTTATATATTGATTTTATCGTTTAATAGATCTTTCCCTAAAAGCTATAGAGTACTACACCGTGTTTGTTTAAATAAATTATCAAGATTGGGTACACTTAATTGCACCCGTGCTCTGGTGTTATCGCCTCAACTGCTGCAGAGGTAATCTAGAAGTATTCTACATATTTTTCGAACAACTTTTCATGGGAATCATATTCGATTAACACAAACAACCCTTGATATCTTCTATTGACAGCTTTTGTCTGTATCGAGACACACAAAATTACTCTTTTTTAAGACACTTTAGAATAGCATTAAATTACACTAAACGAACATAAAACAGAGACGCTATTTGTTTTAACACTGGCAATAAATAAATATACTGTTTTTACATAGTAAATGCACAGAGAGATATAACTATTTCTACAAAAAATGCATACAAGAAAACGTTATTTTTAAATACAAGTATTAAAGTATAACGGTTAATATTAATTTAAAATACAAATATACACAGGTAGATAAAATATGCTTAAAGAAAATATAGTATTGCATAAGTATAATTCGTTAAAAACTTAATAATTAAAATATCTTCTCGTAGGAAGTTAAGGTCACCGAAACCGAATTTATACTTTGTATAGTTTCTTTCAAGTATAAAATCGAAAATATATAATCAGACTTTAATTGCATATACTTTCGCGGCATCTTTTGATAGAGCATACATATGTACAAGAAGATAATATTACTAAACGTTAAAACAGTCATATGTCCTACTTTAAGAGCAAAATTAGCGAAAATTATCAACATCCGTCTACTATTCACGACATAATATGTACAAGTTCATCTTGCATATATTAAACTCGTATACAGACTCAATCATCGTTAACTTAACAGTGATAATTAACATAATTGCTAACAATTATCGTGGAAGAAACGTCAGCCTTATGCAAGTATTCACTGGAGCATCAGCATACTTATTTAATTCAAATAATTTATCTTCCTGTACGACAGAATGTAGAATTCTACAGAATCTTTTTCGCCAATTAGTTGGTACAATTATAAGCTTTTGCACGTACCATCTTCGTATACGGGGTGTGACACAAAGAGTTTTAGATTAAACGTTTTTAGGGATGCATTCACAGAATAAATCTCAAATTTCACCACATTACATTGTCGATAATTCTGATTTTAAATGTAATACATATTTACATACATATTTACATACCATGTCCTATGCCAAAAATTTATAGTTTTTGAGATATTTTAATTTTTTTAATTTTTCTGGAAAAACACAGTTCCAAATAAATCACAATATTGCTGCAAACAAAAATGCTACTGACTTAAAATTTGGTACAGGAAATTATAAGAGATCATTAAAATGTTTCCAACAATTTCAATCAATTACAACTAATTTATTTCAAATACAAGACACTATTTTATATCAATTCACTATACCTAAACCTAACGAATTTTGAGATATTTTATTATTTTATGTAAAAATAGCGACACTTAATTTTTCGACATTAATACAACTTGGCAGTAAATTATTTATGTATTCACTATTTATGTTTTGACAGTTCTTTTAAAAGTTTGTGTTTCAGAGCAATAGTCTAAGAGCTGGCTACATGTCGGTCGACATGAAAAGGTGCACGGACAGTCTCACCTGAAAAAGGTAGTATTAGCAACGACAAATAGATATTTCAATCGTCAGAAGGCGCTCTGGAAGATGTAGGCGTGTGGGGGCGGTGATAACTGTCAATTTTCATTTCTAAAAAACCGAAAAGGTGCATGGATGAAATTTGTTTGTACAAATAGTAAATAATGATAGAAACCAGGAAAACAATTGTCAGAAGGATAGGTGGAAGAGAAAGGGTTGTCAGAAACTGATGAGAATGCGAAAAATTTTGGAAATACAACACGTTAAGGTGCACTTCTGACAATTTGCATTTACGTTGAAAATGCTTAGAAAAAACAGCTTGCAAAATGTCAGAAGAAAATGTGGAAGAGATAATTATTTATTGTACCGCGAAGTATATCGGCTCGCTCAGCAGCATCGATCGTCTTTCTCTCTAACTTCGCACTTACACGATCGAGTGCACATCTGACAAATTTTCTGAGTATTCTTGGCGAATAAATGAAGCTATTGGAAAATTCTCTGAAGCTAATTAAGAAGATTTTCCAAATTATTTTGATTATATGTAATATTTAATTAAACTATATTAAAAGGTACATTGGTATCTTTAATAAACACTGCTCAACAAAAAATACAGTATAATATGAATATATAATTATATTGTCCAAATGTCCTCTAATTGTTTTGAGCAGTATTGTTTAGTTTATGAGTGTTTTGAAGAATAATATGTATTAATCCTTTCGACTGCTTAGAAATGGATAATAAATTACTGTATAATATTAAAACTGGGCGCGCCTGAAGCCGTGGCTGATTTTCTATTCAATATTGAAAAAAAGGGCAAGAACTAAGAGACGAATTCATTTAAGAGTGTTCGCAAGATTAACAAAATAAGATATTAAATTTTGCAAGTTGCAACGAGAACAAAAAACTTAAAACCAATCATAAAATTAAAGAAGTTCGCATGCAAAGGAGTTTCTATGGCAGGAGTTGCAGATATTGAAAAAAATTTATTATACCCGATGACTCCAATGCCCACATCGAAAACCTATAAATCAGCTAGGTGTATTATGAAAATTTTGGGAACTGATAGCAGTTTACCGACCCACATCGACGTAGTCATTATTGATGGTTTCTTTTTAATACATTGTATGAAGTAATGTAATATTTCAAAAAAATATTATAGATTCTCACGAGTTACAATGCTTCGCGCATACATATAATAGTATTTACATCGATTATGGAGTAGCTAAAAATCGGTATGTTATAAATATTCATGCTCTTCACGAAGAGCTAGGATCAGGTTTATGCCGAGCTTTGCATGGATTTTACACACTCACAGGATGTGATTACAACCCAGCATTTGTTCGAAAAGGGAAAAAACGTCCGTTCAAATTTCTTCAATAAAATACGGTATATCAAAAAGCACTTGGAGCTTTAGGAGAGACATCGACCGATGTAGAAACTAACTTTCTACAAATAGAAGCATTTGAATGCAATATATATGGATATAATTCCACGAAAAATTGACTATGTACAGACCAAATGTTCGCAACTTCAAAGTTAAAAAGACCGACGAAGCTTTCTTGAAAAAAAAATTACGAAACTTCGATGCTTCTTGTTCGCCACCGTGCTATTCCGAATTACTTCAGCAAATAAAAAGAGCCCACAATATTGCGCACCTTTGGAAAAATGCAATATTACCAGAATCAGTCAAATTTGAACCAGAAACATTAAGATGGACATTAAAGGAAAATAAATATGAGTTTCTATGGTTTGAAGAACTACAATTGCCACTGTTGGTGAAAGATATAATCTTAGATACTACAGATTCGGAAGGTAATATTTGTGTATTTCGCTACTCTTGAATGTCGATGTTACATATTTTATTTATTCAACTATTTATTGTTTTCGGATGATAAAGAATCCGAATATGAAGTGACGACGATCCTGAATTTGAAAACGATGAAGAACGTGAATTTGATTAATTTTTGTCTATCGATGTATTTCGATTGAATAAATAATAATTACTTATTTTTCCAATTATTCCGAAACTCTTTTATTTCTCAACGATATTCTCCACTCAATCTCACTCTTGTAATTTGATACATTAATAGATTTTTAGTACTAACCAACTCGATAGAGGCGCTGAAGCCTGTTTGTTCATGTGTTAACGTAGCGTCGATGCGCCATATTCTTTTCGATATTTCTCTATTTATAAAATTATTTGTTCAATTTATAAATATATGATTTATTTACTTATCACAAACAATATAACTATACTGCTCAAAATAATTAGAGGACATTTGGACGATATAATTATGTATTGATATATTATTATGTATATTTGCTCTATTTTTTTGAACAGTGTTTATTAAAGATACCAATGTACCTTTTAATATAGTTTAATTAAGTATTACATATAATCAAAATAATTTGGAAAATCTTCTTAATTAGCTTCTGAGAATTTTCCAATAGCTCATTTATTCGCCAAGAATACTCAGAAAATTTGTCAGAAGTGCACTCGATCATGTAAGTGCGAAGTTAGAGAGAAAGACGATCGATGCTGCTGAGCGAGCCGATATACTTCGCGGTACAATAAATAATTATCTCTTCCACATTTTCTTCTGACATTTTGCAAGCTGTTTTTTCTAAGCATTTTCAACGTAAATGCAAATTGTCAGAAGTGCACCTTAACATGTTGTATTTCCAAAATTTTTCGCATTCTCATCAGCTTCTGACAACCCTTTCTCTTCCACCTACCCTTCTGACAAATGTTTTCCTGTTTTCTATCATTATTTACTATTTGTATAAACAAATTTCATCCATGCACCTTTTCGGTTTTTTAGAAATAAAAATTGACAGTTTTCACCGCCCCCACACGCCTACATCTTCCAGAGCGCCTTCTGACGATTACACTATCTATTTGTCGTTGCTAATACTACCTTCTTCAAGTGAGACTGTCCGTGCACCTTTTCATGTCGACCGACATGTAGCCATCTCTCGGGCTACAAGTAATGGCAAATTTGCGCAATAATACTTCATAACGACATACTTCCGAAATTAATCGACTTTTACAATTTAATTAAATAATAGTTGTGAGTTCTTTAAAGCATACATTTAAGCCAATTGCTCATAAAGCAAGCTACAAACGTCAAACTCAAAAATACAAATGAAGAGGAATTGGAAGCAGCTTTTAAAATAACTATCACTTGCAGATTGTTGCCACACAAAAAATACAGTGGCACCATCAATAGTAATAATAAAAAATACTGAAATAACGAAGAAGGACATCACAAATGCAAACTCTATTAAATCACCTGAAAACAAAGAAAGCATTCACAACAAAAATGCGGAAATAGCAAAGATTGTAAAACAGAAACTTCATACTGTAAATGTAAATATGTGAATTCTACTAAAGGAAAAAGCCCTAGATAAGATCAGAATACTGGTAACGGCGAAGAAGAAGATGGATAGGATAACGAAAAAAAAATAGAACAAAACCGGAAATTTAGTCAGAAGCGGTCCAGCTTAATATGGGAGAAAATAAGCATTATTGGAGAAATCTACATGAACGATCATGGAATACTATTGTAATAAATCAACCATTAGAAATAAACCGCCTACAAGTATCACCCTAGAAGGCATAAAAAGAGCAATTAGAAACAAGTACAATTATAGCACGCATGCATAGATATCATCAACAATTATGGGTGGAAAAAAAATGAACGCCACACACCAACAAGTAGCGGATACATTGAATAGTATAATTAACGAAGGTGATATGGATAATGGATGTGCAAAGGTCGAACAATGCTCATCTACAAAAAAGGAGATCCAGTTAAACCCGAAAATTACAAACAGATCACCTGTCACCACGCTACCGTTAGACAAAATGTCGGAAAAGATAAATCCAGTATGGAATATACTATACACGAACAAAGAGGCTGCAGAAGAAGATGAACTGGTATTCAGGAAAATGTATTTACTGACAACTCTAGGTCATATTCATAGTTCGTGCTTAAGGTTGTACCGATGCTTGAGCACGCGATTTTGACAGATTTGTAATGGCATTTACGTTCAAAATCACGTGCTCAAGCATCGACACAAGCTCAAGCACGAACTATAAATATGACCCTAAGGGTAAAGACGCCATTAATTATAGAAGTAACCTTTCAATGGGATGGATTTCCTGCAAAATTGGGTTTGATGCAGATGCTGATATTGATGATGACCCAAAAATACTCGCTGAGCGTGAACGCCTTTTTGCAAAATGTATTACGAAACTATACAGAAACAGAGAAATAGACGAAATATTATGAAATCGAATTAGCTTTTGATGAAAGTTTTTTAGGGTGATGATCACGTTAGTCCATAAATATGCCACAAACAAAAATAATTGAATGTTTCCTTTTCGAGATATTCACAAAAAACATTCTTTAAAATAGGATATCCTGAACAAAGTATTATTACTGTACTACTGTCAACCTAAAAATAAACAAATAAAACACATTTGCGCTTTTTGATTATTGTCAAAATAATGTGCAAGTAGGCAATGACCGAATATTGAGAAGTAAATAATCAGTAATAATCCTAGCAATTGTTAAATAAATTGTATTGTGTGACTATCCATTCAGTATTAGCCAATTGTTGCTGTGAAAATGCCATTTATACATATTATATCTTAATTGGCAAAAACGATTTAGTAGAAGCATTACATTAATTATTCATGTTTTTTTTTTCATCTGTGGTGAGTGCTAATTAATATGAATAATACATATAACATACTTGTCGCTCCAAAATAAAAGCTTTTCTGTAGTTCTCTTAAGTACAAATTCATTATCTTGCAATTTTCTGTATAAACGCGAAAAGGAAGTTGGTAATTTTCTAAAATCTTTTACAGTTTTATACTCTGTTTAATGACTGTCTGGATGACGTTGTGCCCATTTTGTCTACTGGATTATCTACTATCATTAAATATCAGCCATTATTACCAATGTTGACATATGTATTTGTACCACATACATAGTAAGAGATATTTCGAGCGTTATCAGGCTTGCAATCGGTAGCTCGCCGTATGTATGAAACGACCCTTGTCTTGCAAATTAGTAGGCAGCTGTGTCGTGTTTAAATATTCCACAATCGGTGAGCTTCCTTAACCGTCCAACAGATACAGAATTTGCCATGTCTAATTATTAACACCCACATAGTATACACCACCTTCAGCAACAGTTTCGCTTACGGTTGAAGCTATTCAGAATTGATAACATACACATAAAAGTACTCTATATAAATTAGTAATGTAATGTTGCAAAGAAAGTGTATACTACCTGATATTAATTTATTACTAAAGTGTATTTATATAATCTTATAACCCCATTTTATAGAAAACTACCCACACTCTTTATTTAAAACGCTTACGACTAGCTAAAATATTTAATAAATCCTCCACTATTTTGGTTATTACGTTTTCAATTACAATTCAATTAGGTGGATAGTAACCTTGGTGCATTGCATCTTTGCTTCGTATAAGAAGTACTATAGATATAATTAATTTTTAAATACTGGCATGCATGTTCTTTATACGCATGAGAATTTCAGTGTTAAGCAATATTGCTTTAAATAGGAACTAGTAAATTAGAAATTTTACATAATGATTGATGAGTATGCAAGTTAAAAGTTAAATTACCACACTCTAAACAATAAGCACACAAATATTTGTGTAAATGCTTTTCTCAACATTTCAGTTTGTTAGAAAGTTGGGCATACTTTAAGAGAGTGGATAATAGTAGAATTCTGAGTTAATTTGGAAACAATTTAAAAATTGCAATATGAGCTCAATGTACAATATTCTAATTCGGGAATGAAAAAGATTGTGCAGCTTTTTGTTTCATAAATTAATTTCGATTGTATTTCCTGTAAATATCGTGTATAGGTATAATATACAAGGTATCAATAGTGTAATATGCCCCCATATCTCCCTTGCTTTACAAACTATAAAAAATACTTAAATATAGAACTTTCCTCACTTTGTGAGCTGTATATCAGAAGATTATATTCGATTACATAAGAATCTTTAATCAGTAACTTTATATTCTTAAATAGAACTCTTTATGTATTGTTAGCTCACGAATATTATAAGAAGAAGTATTTGAACGCAACACTCCAAATCGTCGATATTTTTTAAGCTCTTGTTTTCGGATGATTTAAAAGCAACTTATTCGAAAAAATTAATTCTAGAACACTAAATTTGTCGTGTTAGCTGTTTCCTGTATGCTGTATGAAAGCCCATAAAATGACAGGTGATTATATAAATGTCGTCAGTGTACAAATTGGATAGCATTGGGCCAGCCACAGATCCTTGTAGCATACCATAAAGTACTGGTAAGTAGCTTGATTTTGTTGTTTTATACAATTAGCATGTTTATCCATAAGAATTACTGCATACAACTATATAAGAAAAATGCTATACAACCTGCAGCATTTTCTCTGATTTCATATTTATATAATTCATTCACTAGAAGCAAATGGTACACAGAAACGAACACTTTACTGAAAAATTTTGTAAAATTATATTTCTACGTGTTTTGCCTGAATTCATGCTAGTTTCATGCAAAACATTATGTTTTTTTTTCAGGAAAGAGTTTATTACAGATAGGAAAGAATATTCAAAAATTTTACCAACGTCTATCATAAAATCAGAGAAAGTGACCTGTTGTTGTTCACATCTTCCTTCCTTGCTTTTCTATGAATTGGGATCACAGCAAAAGTCTTGAAACAACTTGAGAGCACATCCTTGAAACCAAATAGCTCACAAGATTTGTAAATGGTTTAACTAACAGATCAAAACACTTGGTATTTTTGCAGAGATGCTATCAGGACTGGGGGTGTGTTTATTTCTAAGCTGGCAATAATTCCAAACATTTCGATCTCTGAACGAACAGGTAAGCTGTGTGAGCTTTACCAGGAATCTTGGAATTACATGGCACATCAGGAATCGTTTCAAGAATGCGAGATGACGATTGTTGAAAACTGGTGTTAAACAGTTCTGCCGGAATCTCTGAATTAGTAATTATCGATCCGATGTTGCATACTTCCATTATTGAAATAATGTTATTTTGCTGGTCAGATCAATCTATCAAAATTTTTAAACAGAAGTTACACAGAAACAGTTAATTTAGAAACGATTAGACGAAGCTAAGTACTATTTTGCGGAAACTTGCCTTAAAATAATTTAATCAATACAAAAATATAATAATATATAGGACGTTGCATTTAATAGTATAAAGTTACTATTGATTACAGATAGTCTTAAATACCATGTATTGTCGAAAATAATTTTATACAAGAAGTCTCATCAAGTCAAATATTCATCTTATTTCTCACTACACCACTCAAACCTTACAACAAGAGTTTCTTGCCGTTGTCGTTATCATAACTAAAACGAAGTTACAACACAGTTTACAAAACTATTGTGCATATTTGAGAGAGGTGTTTAGTTAATCTAATCAACTGTGCAGTACTCAACGATTGGACAAAGCTTGAAAATGACCACTCAGTGTTCTGTTCGCCAAACGTTCTGTATACTACATCTAACACAAATATCTTATGAAGTCTATAACTTGTCAATGAATGAATAAATTTAAAGTAATCGTTAGTGTACAAGACAACACCTACATATGTACATATTTATCAAATGCAAAGTCGATTGAAAACATTGGTGTCACCCAAAGCATTGTGCATAAATACTCAATTCGTTTCAGTCCAGTCTTGGTTTTATACTAAAACCTCGCTCAATTCCAGAAAATCGAAATTAAAAATGATCTATTCACTCAAAGGAGGATCACTAAAATGATGCCAATCGAACAACTTTAGCAAACTAACGCATAAATCTTGACCGCAATTACATATAAAAGATTGAAGAAATATTAGACAATTCGAAGAAACAGTCACAAAATAAATACGTCGGAGGTATAATGAAACTAACCTGTAATCTGCATTTTTCTGGATTTAGATAATTTCTTATTTCTTTTTTCTCAAATCAGAACAAATTATAGTAAATGTTTCATATACCACTCTGTATCCTCTAATCTATATACGCAATAATAATTGGATATTAATAATCAATTTTACATCTTAAAATTCTTCTCCAAGAACTTACGCAAAACTTATGTATTTTACTCTTCCAATATAATAATAATAAGTACTGTAAAATTGTTACGTAACCAAATTTCTTTTAGCCTAGGTAATTAGAAATTTTCAATGTAACTGTCATTGTGAAAATTCTCGTTACAAATTCAAATAATTGGTTTGCAAACAGCATAACATAACAACATTAAGGTTTATGTTTGTATTAAAAAAAAACACAGATATGAGCTTAGTGCAGCTCACGTAATTAATTGAAAAAGACGAACTGTAGAGGCCGTGTTTGCTGTCTACCTCCTTCTCTATAAGCATTTCGTCGGAATCCGTCTCCTGTCAAACCACCGTTAAGGCCGGCACCATCTTCACAGAAACAGATCCCTCGACCACAGAACTCATAAGAGATTTTATCTATTCAAATGTGTAAAAAAGAGCGGCTCATTTTCAAGTCCGTTAAAAAATTCCACGTTTGTGGTCATTACTCAGGGAATAATATCCAGTTCACGTCTAGCGTTTTAACGTCAAAAGCACGTCCAAACGTCGAATGTTCTGGCTTCTTTTTCTCTTCCATCACCATTTTTTACGATGTACTTAATTACGGATAATAAATATAAGACAGTACATGGACATTTTACTGTCCTCGACCGTCCAAAATATGGTCACACAAACATTTCCTTTCTATCATCCTGTTCACGATTTTACGACATGGACCAATGTTAATGTTTGCGTTAATGTACATAGACGTTGAAGAAAAAAATCCTACGAACTCGACTTATAGCAATTTCGTCCTATGACCGTTATTGTACGAAGTAAATTATATAGTTAATATAAAATAGTTTATCTACATATGTCTGACATTATATATAAGTACAATACAAAAATACATGATTTATTTAATCTTAAATACTATAGCAGGTGGAGTAAATTGAATAGAAGAAAGAATTATGCGGTTATTGTATGCATTATACAAATCAAGTAGCAAAGATGGTATTTGCGAAAGTAAAATGTATATTTTGCTATCATAACATTATATAAATTGGCATTCACAAATCAAATTAAGTTTAATTTTTTTCGTTTATAATTTATTTTCAAATGACTGCGCTAGAACTCTCGTATGTATAGTCGTTGATATATGAAAATTAGCGGAGTTTACGACAAACTTATTGTATATGTTTTATAATTACTTGTCATATGTGAATTCTCAGTTCAATGGGTCAGATGACTTCAGTTTGCAATCTCTGCAATTGCAGTATCGGTGGAAAGAAATTATTCATGATTATCACCATCATGACAGTTACCAAGCAAATTAGAAAAAGAACGATAATAGCTCTGCGAGTATTTATGAATATATCTATTATAGTAAGTGAAACGGCGCATATGCCCAATCAATCAAAACAGAAACTTTTAAGGAGACTAGGAACAATTAATAGCAGAAGGAAGTTTAATGCAAACATGATTTTTAACAATACATGATTGACTATGCCGCAATTTGATAATAAATAGGTTAATCACGATTCTACGGATACAAAGGTACTAAATCTACAATAATTTGAAACTATTTTTAAGGAGACTGATGGAAACATTTAATAGCAGAAGGAAAATTAAATGCAAAGATAATTTTTTAATACAAGATTGGCTATAGCGCAGTTTGATAAATAGATTAATCGCGATTCTACAGATACAGAGGTACTAAATCTAATTTGAAACTATTGTTTCTGAACGCTTTTTTCACTCTTTTTAAGTTAAATGCAAAAATTTGAAATCTAACTTGATTTTTGAGCGTGTGGAGCATCGAAAACGAATGGAAAATAATGTGTTTATAACCTATCCTAGATGTCAAACTGGACATGTATAAAAGTATATTCATAACTCACTATATTCTATGAATAAAAGTGGGACAGCTTTACACCAATCGGATGATGAAAGACAATGTCATGTCGGTGATTACATTTCCATTCAGAATTCAATATATGTATCTCTTTCTATGATGCATCTAATAGTATGTATGTATAGTATTAAATCATTGCTATACTGTTTATAATATTTCTATAATTTTATTACTCTTATAATTGAGAATTCTGAGAGTTATGCGCGGTTTGTGCCAATTCAAAACCTTTTTTGAGCAAAATTCAATGAAACGACATTAACAGCCTTAATTTAAGTCAACAGTACAACATAAGTATAAAGCCACGGCACGGACGTACAATTGATGTCTCCTGCAACACTAGATCTATGCTCGAAGAAATATTATACCTATAATCCGAAAATACATTTTAATTGCGTATAATTCGGTATTTCGTTTCCTCTACACAACTCAACAGCGTAGTTTGTTAAACACGATAGATAAGAATATACAAGCATTTTTGCGTTTCTTTACTGTCATTTGGTAATTATTATAAATATGTTGAACTTACTAGCAACTAGAAACCGACCATAGGCTGACAATGAATAACCTTATTCCTTTCGTTCATATTTCATTTGACGATCATGTTTACTTGTTATTTACATACCATTGTGTTTACTAGGCCATCTTATAAGCATAGATGATCATTGATAATGGCATACTGATACCAAATACATGACCGGAAATATTTCGAGCGAGTATAATCTAGAATTGCAAATTAGTATGCAGTCGTGTTGTGTATAAATATGCTACGATCGATGAGGTCGCTTTACCGTCCCATGTGGATTTTTTTCTTATCATTTAAATTAATTGCAAAATTGCATGCGTACGCTGTTGGAATATGTATCGAATTTGGCATCACTAATCATCATATTCATCACGTCGGCATCACGTCGAAAAAATATGAATATACATCATTCTAACCAGAAATTACGAAATCGAGTAGCATCAAAATAAAATTGCATATGAATTTGAAACCAAACAACTGTGATTGTATTCAGATTTTACCACGCTAAGACAAATTCTTCGTGTACAGATTCGTAAAGTAGTTTGAAAGATTATTTTAATTATGACATGACAATTGGCCCAACATTACATCACTAGATGTCGAACGTCGTTTCCTTCATATAAGAACATTTTTTCATCGCAGCGGACATGCTATGCTGAATTAAGTGCGCAAGAGCGAAAGTTGACAACAAAGTTTCTTTCCAATCTCGTCTATAGTCTGTACCACCCAGTATATTTCATACTTATCAGGGTTGGCGTTATGTAAATTTCATAATAGTAATGACCGATTGTCACATTGACATTGGAGGTTATAATTAAAGCATCTTTGTATATATGTTTTTTTTTATTATTCGTCATATATTTTAGACATTCAAATGTATAAAAATACACAGACAGAAAATAAGTCGGTTTACTATTTATTAATAATAAAACGAACAAAATTTCATAAAATTTATTTACAAACAAGAAAAGCATATCAACCAGAGCAAACATCGGCAGTTATTATAGACTGCTCCTACGTTACATTTGATCACCTCAATGCAATCCATTCATATTAATAAATAATTGATACTATTAATTTATTGATTTTATCAAAATCAGTTGTTGTAATGAACTTGGAAATTCATTATATATAAATTAAACAATTATTTTCCTAACGAAAATCTCTAAATTTTAAATTAATGTTACGTATAATGGTGCGGTACTGAGGAAGTTTAAAATAAATGGTCATAATTACCAAACAAATGAAAAACGTAATATATCTTAGCTAGAGAAGAAATGAGTAAGTACAAATTTCTAACAAGAAAAAAACTATCACCCCGGGATTCAGCGTTGCTCACATTATCACATAAATTAGGTGTTATAACTCTTTTATAAGCATCTTCATTAGCATAATTTATAAAAGTAAACAAGTGTATAACCTCTCCATTAGGATTGAATTCATAATTTAGATACGTTGGTCTTAACGGCGATAATTTGGAAATTCATATACCCGAGAAGTAAATTCGGCGTGATCTTTTTCATCCTTTTCATCCTCTTCATTTTATTTCTGTGCTTTATGTACTATTTATGCACTAACACGAACAGAACAAGGTATTTATGTTATCGTGTTGTGTTCGAACTTGATTTATAGCTTTACGCCCGGCTTCTAATTTGTGTAATTTTTCTCGTATGAATCGTAGTTTTAACGAAAACATCAAAGATGATGTAAATCAATTTGAAATGCATAATATTACTTAATATTATGAACTACGTTGCACAGACCTACATGTTCTAAAATTAAACGAACTTATGAATAAACAAATATTTGTATTTAATTAACATCTTTGTTAGTTAAAGTAGTATCTACTACGTGTTACAGTACTACATTACAGATCACGACGTCTTAATGAAGCAAGCAATTCAAGTCGAGGAGAATACAATACGTTTAATTGGATGTACGAACCACATTGACTGTAGATGATAGATATAAAACTAACAAGCAATTAAAGAAAATCATAATTAACGTACCAACATACACACGTGCACTTATAATTATTAAACAAGCCTGGCAAATATGCTAATTAAGGATTTACTTGGTATGAGCAGACATTTCCTATAATACTATCGAAAACCAAGCACTAATAGTAGATGAACACTCTTATTTTATTTTAATACGCTTCAGAATTTGCAATTGAATGGAAGAAACAGAAATTCAATAGCATACATGCCTTGTAAGATAGCACCTACATTTAATACAGTTTGTAAAATAACACATCAAACAAAACTGAAATTATGTGACAAATTCATTTTTTTATATATTACATCATTATTAGAAACTAAGTTAAAAGTTTGTGGTTAGAACGGAGTTCGATAGATATGCTACATGATTGTAGCCCAATGGATGTACTGTCTCTAGAAAGGATTATTCTTATTAAACATGTAGAATTCTTGAGGAGTTAAAGTAAACTTTGTATCAATAAATAAATATAAAAATAAATAGAATATTTAACAAACTACATTTTCTAATATTTGCATAAAATTTTCTTTTACTTAGCATCTTTTAAAATTTACAAACTGCAAACCCTAAAATTGACATTGTAAACTAATTATATCTATAACATTTTTGCATTCAATTTTATTCTTTTGCATTCTGATGAAGTTGTACAAATATATTATATTCTATTAATATACTAAGCACACATTCGAACAATATCGTTTGATTTGTAATTTATACATGCGATTAAAATTAATTTTAATGGAAGGAGAGAGATTGTGTAATCAACGTTTGAAAATTTGAGCAATTACAGAAAACTCTTTGGCAACAGTACTATGCTTTGTGCTATTAAAAATTACCTTCGTATGAACAGGTATCAAAACACCACACATGATATATGACAATATAAAAAAAAACAATCATGGTAGGATATCCTTATACGATAATGTTTTGGTTCACACAACGGCAATTCCAAAAACCGGTATTATTTGCTGAATTAGAAAATTGGTCAACCACTTTATACTGTTTTCAGAGTTAGAAGTAGATCTTCGTGAAAATGGATTTACATCTGATAACGAGTTTCTGTGTGTTGCTTGAGTACATTTAAAAGAAAAACGAAATTTATGATAGTATAGGAATATCAGATATACATATGTACTATCGCGAGCATTTTAAACGACTCAAACTTCAAGCGTTATGGCCTTATACAACTACTCGAAACATTGGAGAGTAGCACTGGGCGACTGTAATTAGGGGTCGATAACAAACAGGTAGAAAGATTCGCAATAAATTATATACACTATGATGATTGTAATACATCCTACATTATTATAATATGATTCGTATTTATTGACGAAATTCGCTCTGTTTGATATTATGTCTAGAACATTCATACGCAGTGCAAGTTTAAAATATATTTTTATATATAATATTACTATTGTATTTATAAGAAATCTGATGAAGAAAAAACAATGTTTGCAAAACATTAAGAAATGATAAAAATTAAATATCAATTTAAAGAAATATTTATTTCTGAATATATATTTACACCGTGTAAGTTCAAAACAGAGGATACAATTAATTAGTCATACATATATATAATACATACTCATTAAATTAAAAACGATTTACAACAAGAAAATAAAAAAAAATCTAATAAAATAAACAGAATTCTTCAAAACAAAACAGAAACAAGACACTAGCAAACAAATATTGCACACATAACATTAATAACTTTTTAGTACTTGGTGTAATAACCAAGATGTAATAGGTGCATTACATCTTCTTGTCATCGAATTTAGAAGTCTTGCACAAAACTCCGGTGTTGTTTACTCCCATTTTTGTAAACAATGTTCGCGTAATTCTTCTCTGTTTCGGATGTTATTATTCCAAGACCTTATCATCCGAGCCCATACGTGCTCAAAAAGGTTTAGGTCTGGTGAGCACGGCGGCCAATTTAAAACCTCAATTTCTTGATGTTCCTCGAACCAATCTTTGACAACAGCGTTTAAAGTTCTTAAGGATCCGGCAAAACAAACACCGACAAATATTATCATTAATCTTCTTTTATATAACCATAACGTGCATCTGTAAACAACTATATTTCTTCATCAAATTTTGTATTGTTAATTCAGTAAATTAAGTACTATTTCAGCGTCGCGTTAAAAAATCGGTGACCAATTTATTGGGGACAGCAGTCTGTGGTAGTTGATGAATCAAAACAAGAGACTCGTTTGATTCTGTTTTGTAGGAGATACGACAAAATGTTATTAAGAAAAGTTGTTCAGAATAATAAACTATGCAAGTATGCAAAATTTGAAAAAGATCGAACATACTTTGAAATTCACAAAAAAGTTATTCTTTCCACTAATAAAGTGCTTTTTCTGTAAAAATTTTGTACACTTATATAAATTATTAATCTGAATAACTTTCTTAACAACATTTTATCGTATCTCCTGCAGAAAAAGCACTTTATTAGTGGAAAGAATAATTTGTTTGTGAATTTTCAAAGTATGTTCGATTTTTTCAAATTTTGCAGACTTGCATAGTTTATTATTCTTAACAACTTTTCTTAATAACATTTTGTCGTATCTCCTACAAAACAGGTACTTTATTAGTGATAAGAACTACCTTTTTGTAAATTTCCAAGGCATGCATGATTTTTGAAAATTAAAAGTATGGCACAAATTACTTTCTACCCAAGCAGGGTTGAACCCCAGAAGATGAAATTTCAACTAAAACATTTACAAACTCTTATACCTATTCATGCGTCGATCCGGGGACACACTGTAAGGCTTTGCTTTAAAGTGAATTTAATTACTCTAAAGAAGTTCATCAAAGCAGTACTCTCTTTTAGAAAAATTAAATTTGCTTCCAAGTATAGCCTTTATTCAGTAAATGGAAATTCCTCGCTGAAAGATTCGCATTTAATTTGCCAAAGATGGTACATATACAGGATCATTCACAGAACTGGTTCGTTAGAACTTTTTGATGTTCTTGAAATTCAACATTTCTAAAAACGTGTAATTATAACTGATATCATCTGGACTTATCAGCAAAATTATTTACGCCATTGTACCACTTCCGGTTTACCGGAAGTTGACGTCAACTTTCTAAATTTAAATAGCGTGGTATATTTTTTATGTGTTTTTTGTGTCGACCATATAATTCTGCATCAAAACTTACTAAGACACCCTATGTCAATAATTCTACATCAAAACGTACTAACTACTACTAACTACCCAAAATCAGCCGTTTTTGAGTTATTCAATTTTTTTCAAATATAGGGCCAATTGCAACGTTATGTTCAAAATTCTGTATTTCTGAAGGCATTGCAGCTAAAGACCTCATATTTGGCATGTTATTAGCCGAAATAGCATACATCAAATTTACCTCCTACAATTTATCATAATTTATACAGAGTCTTTCAAAATTAACGTTCATTTCAACCAACTTTTCGTCGATAGAAGTCACTTTTTTTAAATGGAACATCCTATATATTATTGCATTTTTGAATACTCTTAATAATTCTCTATCATTGATTATTAGACATATTGGCTTCGATCTTTTACAGTTTTCGAGTTATTAGAGATTTCCTGATGAAAGTCCGAAAAATACGCCTTTTTAATGCATTTAAAATCTCAGTAATCCTTGAATGTCAAAATAATTGATATCGTATTTTTACTATGAATACACATAGTTGATATCTGTCAAGCAAAATAACAAATGAAGTACATTGCGGAAAAGAAATGATATTTTACATTTATTTTCCATTCGTGAAGACTGTAGTAGAATTGTGAGTACTACCTGTCGAGTATATGACGGCAGAAACATTTATGCAAAATGACCTAAAAAATATCAATACAAGAAGCCAAAAAAGAATCTTAAACAAGAAAACTGTGGAAAGAAATAAGTTGTGTGTTTTATATGTCATCGTGATCTGATCATATTTTGTCTTTTGCAACGATATTTTGTTTAAGTTTTGCGTATATTGTAGCGAATTTCGATAAGAACGTGATTTTATTTTATTCTATCAACTGTTACAACAAACTTAAAAACGACAACATTTTTGAATAGAGAATAAAGAGACCTTTCAAACGATATATCACAAGCCTGTCATTCGAAGGGAGTTGAAGGGGCGGATCGCATTTTCACGTTGGAGAATGTCAATTTATAATTTAAATTTTATCTGCTCCGGTATTTTTTATAAATATTTACAATAACCGAAATAATGCATTTATTCCATTTGGCTTTTACACACTGTATGTATAGTCGAATTTTTGGATCTTGTCCGTTACGTCATGAGTAATGTCAGTATGAATCGACTCATATGTCATATTGACATTTCTCTCTAATGTAGGTACGTTAAAAGTCGGTGATGAATATTGCACGTATATCTTTGTTTCATTACGCTGTTAATGACGTAACGGACAAGATCCAAAAATTCGACTGTATATCTAGACATATGCATATAGATTATTCCGTATCAACAAAAAATGTAAGGCTTATCTGCAAATCCTAGGCAGCTGGTAGGAGCAGAAACCTATAATTACTTTAAAAAGACCGTAACCCGCACTTCCTGATTTTTTTTTCTCATAATTAAATGTTAGATAAGCTTGTCCTCTTCATGGTTGTTATTATTGATACAAATCTACAAAACCGACGGTTGTAGATTATGTAGTATTGTTTTGTTACAATCTCCAGATCAATTTTAGCGAAATTGTAAATTAAATTTACAGATCAAATAAAACACAACAAATTAAAAGTCGTCATGTTTGGTCTATAACTCTTCTAAGTTGTTTTTTCTAGTTAAAAATGGGCGCTCAGTATTGCAACAAATATCTTCCAATTAATCAAATTTATTTTCGCTGTCAACTGTGCACGATAAGACACACGTTAGTATTTACCTATGTATACATTTATACATCTGTCTTACGTATGTATGTACAAATGTACTTACACACGCACATATAACTGAAGAAGTATTAGCATTATTCACTTCAAGTCATAAATTATCTAAAATTGTTGCTCCCTAATTAAACGTAGAAATAACTTTTAGTCAAGACCGAAGGTGTGACTTCATGTACATACATATACTTATGCTCATACACACTAACGAAGCAAGTTTTATCTTCCTGCAAACGAATTCCTGCCTACACACAATTACAGATGCAAATATTCTGAAGATGTAAATTACGAACCATACTAACGTTCTACTAATAAGAATCAGTGGGAATTATTGTACGCAAGTACCTATTTGATATAACTTCTAAAACACTATAGATATTTAGGCTAATGAAACTGCTGTAAGAAAAGAGAGAACTTTGAAGACTGAACTATAGTCAAGCGTTACCATGAAAGAGAGTAACTTCGTTATTTACGTCACATATAATTTTTTTAATGTTAATTGCATAATATCTTACATATTAGAATTACCAAAAAATCTTAATAATTTACTTTTTAACAAACGCATCTGAAATGCAAAAAAATATATATATCGTTCAAAGTCGAAGGAACCTTGCAGCCCCAAATCATAAGCCTACTCGACCGGTTCATATTTAATAAAATGCAATCCAATGAAATTACGAATATCCAAAATACGGCCACACTCACTTCTAGACACTTACAGGATATCGATTTTTGGGAGATATCCACTTTTCTGGAAACAAAACCAATTGGGCCTTCTTGTCGGAATTGATTGGCTTAATCTATCAGATCACCAAAGCGATAACACGTTTGGCCAAACTGTCAAGTCAGTAGGTAAAACAATGTAATTTGTGCCTCGAACTACACCTCGCACTCCAAAAACAAGCCTTTAACTAGCTTATAAAACATACTAGATTTTATTGATACATATCCACTTTTCTGGAAACAAAACCAATCTTATGGCTGATAATGTAGTAATCGCCTTTCTTTACTATGAAGCCTTCTTGTCCAAATTGATTGACTTAATCGGTCAGCATCACCAAAGTGATAACAGTACGTTTGGCCAAACTTAGCGTCAAGTCAGTAGGTACACAACATATGTAATTTGTGCCTCGAACGTACACCTCGCACTCCAAAAACAAGCCTTTAACTAGGCTTGTAAAACATACTAGATTTTATTGTTACAAACGATTTATAAGCGAAATTGCTAAATCAGAATTAGTGATCAGTTAAGCAGAATCTAAACTGAACTGAGGCTTCATCTAATGTGATGAATCCGAGCAAAACTGAGTCAAATTGAAGAATTTGGACAATTGAAAGTCATTTAAATTATGTTTAAGTTTTAACCTTATTAATTACTGCGAAAAAAATTATAATACTAAAGTACAAAATTTTAAAGCTGTATGAAATATCTGTGAGTAACTCTCAACAGAATTGACTCAATTTCCCAATGGTGGTAGCAAAACATATTATACCCTCGCTAAGGACATTTTTATTAATGCTAATAATCCAATTATAACGCTTTAAGCGGATACGGTCCTTCAGTAATAATAGGATGCAGCAAGTTTCAAATACGCTCTAATCTGTATATAATTGTTAAACCGCAGTAACAATGGCTGCGATTGAACTGCTATGTAGAAAAAAACGTTGCTTGTCAGTTATCTAGTTTGCCTTCATTTATTACCCAAATAAATTATACCAGTCAACAGTACGAAATATTCAGCTTTTCTGTATATCTCCTATTGGTAAGGATAAGGTTATTTACGTCCACCTGCGTCTCATTCGATCACAAGTAACTGTACCAGGGAATTATGTATATGCAGTTGACAGCGCATACGGCACATAACCAGATTTCTTACTTACACAAACTGATAGTGCTGTTGATTTCCATTCTCGATCGTATCATAAACCTTCTGGTTCTTTAAGGTGTTGTCTGATTACAGAAAACGAACTATCCGTGAAGTTTACCTTTGACGATGGTCAAATAATCAAGAAAACACGAGTACTCCATTAGTTATATTTAATACAGCCCCCTATAAAGTTGTACATATGTGGTGAGATACGAATTTATACATTTTCTATATTGGTTTCGTTTAATTTATATTTAGTTAAAAATACGAAATGTTGTAAAATAATTAATTGCAAAAATATGTTCAATGTTGTTACAAAAGAATAAAAACTTTAAAAACATTTATAGTGTAAATTATTTAAAAAATTATAGCTTTATATACAACGACTTTTAAATTCTAAAATTCTAATTAGTAACTATTTAACAGTAGCGTGTTGAAAATATATTCTTTGGGAGTTAATTAAAATGTTACAGAATATACATAATAGCATAAATATAGAACCAATAAAGTACATGACTGCATTAAGATGGATTCTATCTCATGCAAGTTAATAATATCATATCATCTGTACAAATCGCAACAAAGTCAATAAAATTTTATATTGGACCGGAAATTTATACAATATTAATTCCACCTTGAATTACTTGAAAATTATACATACATACTTCTATATATCTTCATACACTCATGTACGTACCCAGATTACACGTTGTATCAGCATCTTGTAATGCAATTAGGTCACTTCTTAATCTCTTTTTAAAGCGCACCGCAATTAGAGCTTCGTAAGAAGCGGTTTCTTAATCGCTAGAGGAAGACTTTAGAGGCATCGCAGGAAAGGGATAGCTATTCCAGTTTTTACGTTATCTGTATCCTCTTTTTATTTTACCCTCCTTTTCCGTTTTTTCATTTGGTGTATACATATCAAGTCGTTTGTCACTAATTCTCGTCAAATTATTATGTTTATGTTATAGCTCCGCACTTACGATAATTTAGAATGAAGAAATCACGCAGTGCTATTGCCCAGAGGTGTAAGTGTAGACCACTTTTTCCTGCCGTTTGAATGATATTACTACATTCGCCGTATAATTCATTCGCCGACAGTAATCTTTTTTATAGACCAGTTTAAAGGAATTTCCAAAGAAATGTCTAGAAGCAAAATATGGATAAAAAGAAAATATAGTACTTCAACAACTAAAGGTGAAACTATAGACGGATAAACTTTTATATAGTAACCTTGTTTAAATAGCCATTTAAACAATTTTAGGCAATATTTTTGTTACTAAAACTTTTTAAATTTTCTCATTAAACTAAATGTTTAGTTAAATTAAATGTATTTTATATAGGCACTAACCATGATATATTTTCAATTGAAAAACCGTTCTCGAAATTTTAAATTTTATATATTATGTATTAATAGGCGCAGAATAGTCGAATGAACTGATCTTGAGGTGTAAAAAATAAACATTTTATTATTCCTGAAATTCCTGAAATATTTCCACTTGTAGGTCAATAAATAAATTGGAATAAATTGGTATTTAATTCATTGTTGTTTTATTGACCTACAAGTGGATATACAGGGTCCGGCACTGAAAGTTTCTTTTTTCAAAGGTAAAAATAAAAGTATACATAGTACATTTTAAGATTCTCCCTTATTAGCATTATGCACTAACATGGGAAGTTTGGTATTAAATTTTAAAAAGAATATTTGGTAAGTGTCCACCGTTGCTGTTGATGCATTGTTGTAGCCGTTTTGTGAAGTGCAAGTGGACTCTCTCCAGCATATCAACCGGTGTGTTGGCTATTTCATCGCGAATATTGTTTTTTAATGCTCCCACAGTTTAAAGACGGCTGTTATAGACTTTCGATTTGAGGTAGCCCCATAAAAAATTACATTGGACTAAATCCGGCAAGCGTGCGGGCCACAAAATGTCACCTTTGATGGAGATAAGTCGCCCTGGAAAATTCCCACTCAAAACACGCATTGAATTTCGTGATGTGTGGGCCGTCCCCCCATCCTGCCGAAACCATACTTCGCCAACAGCAATATTTTCAAGAACTGGCACAAAAAAATTACCAATCATGGCCACATAACGCTCTGAATTTACCGTTACTGTGCGATTGTCCTCCTCGAATGTGACCCAATAATCCCTACACTTAATATCGCAGCCCAAACTGTGAGCCGATCCGAATGAAGAGGCCTCTCATGAACTTCCCTAGAATTGATACCGCTCCAATAACGCATATTTTGATTGTTAACACACAATTGCGTCAGGAGACAAAGTTTGAAGGAGCGTCTCGCCTGGTGTTTATCGTGAAACCAAATCACGTTCGGAAAGTTATTGTGCGACTACCATTTTATATGGATGAAAGTGAAGGTTATCATGAAGACTTCGGCGACTGGAGCGATCTGACAACCCCAGGATAGCCGCATGTTTTGAAGCAGAGCGCCTAGGAGATCGCAAAACCGAATCTCGTACTGCCTCGATGTTTGCAGGTGTTCTAACGGTCCGTGCTGCTTCTGATCTCACATTTCCAACTGCCCTAAAAGCTTCCACCCACGATAAGATGGATCCCCGGGCAGGAACAGTACCTTGAGGAGGAATATTGTACCGTAAACGAAACGCCCGCTGCACCGCTACGATCGACTGGCCTCGTGAAAAGTAGGTTTCTACTGCAAACGTGCGTTTCTCTCTCACCCAAAGCATTTTGACAACTGATGATGTTTGACAAACAAATTCCCAGATCAACGTTCTCGGACAAAAACACTATTGCGATATAACTAGTTCCAGTCGTGCCACTACGTCTAATTGAAAAAAGAAAGTTTCACTGCCGGACCCTGTATTTCAGGAATTGAAAGATTATTATATTACTACTCATAGTATTACGTGCTAATTATTATAATGGATCGATAGCCACACCGGTGGAGCTGCAAGTAGTCACTGAAAAAATAATGTGCGGTTACAATAAGTAAAAATTGCAACAATACAACAATATACTTACAGGGTTATCATGAAACTGGTTCGTTACAACTTTTCTGTTTCCAAAACCTACGAGTTCTGAAAACTTGTAGCTAGAGGTAGGATAATCTAATGCAGCTAACAAAATTATGCGCTTGTTATGCGCTTGTATCATTTCCGGTTTACGACGAAATATTCGTTTCTAGATGTTAACCAAACTGCCAATTAAACTTATATTGACAATTTTCTTTGACTTGATTTTGTCATTACAAATTGAATAATTATGAAATATGGAACCAAAGTAAGTGAATCAGACACACTGCCGAGGCATTTCAAAAATAGCACAGTCAACAGAAATCAGAACTGTAAATAACAATTTTAATAAATATTATAATGTGTAATTGCAGTTGCATCAAAATAGAATGAGGTAATATACTATTGCATAAACTAGAATATCGAAGAAAAATGCTTATTTTCACTTCTATCAGTAAAAAAAATAGCGTTTACTAATCGAAACGAAAGTGTTTGTTGGTTCGGTGTGATTAGTAACTTGCTGCCACAATAAACTCACTCTTCACCAAACAAGCGTCACTTTCATCTGTTACGTTAGTAGTAAATGTACTATTTAAAAAACATACTATTTAAAACAAAGTTTTTTCTTAGTGAAATTCGCCCACGATTGAAAATATTTGAAGGCATAGGTTTTCACAGATATTCATTCATTCACTATGAATCAAGAATTGCTGCTAAATAGCAAAATTCAGGTATTTACAGGAGATCTCAGCTTAACAGCAACAGCAGATAGGTACACTCAAAGAAAAAAGAACTGGGACAGTTACGACACTGTTACATCAATGATAAAAAAATCGCATTTGTCACATACTTATTACCCGCATCATACAGTGTACTATACGAATAAGTATAACTTGTTACTACCAGTTTCAACAGCAAAATGATTTCCATGTTAATATATTACTAGTATCGAATAAATGATGTCAATACATACTCAGTACTTTACATTGCACATTTTTTCCTTGTTTCTGAATAGCAGAAAATCTATTTTCAGTTATCTGTATAGAATTTGTTATCAAATAATCCATATATTGCTCCCTCTTTTCTTTTTTCTTTGAATGTAGTTCTTTATGCAATTCCACATTTATTATATGCACTAATTTCAAATTATATGTCTAATATTTCATTTAAATTTTAATTTAATGTCAAACTGTGAAAACACCAATATAAACAAGTTTTGTTGAAGTTCTAGAAACCTTATTCAAATAATAACAAACGGTAAACTTGTATAACAGCAAACACATTTTTCTTTAAAATTATGAAATGCTATAGGAAAATGTACGAGGGTAATTCGGAAACTAACCGCCGTTTGGCTGTAAATAAAAAAATTGAATAGTAAAATTTTTTTTATTATATACAACATAAAACTACAGTTTTTTACTATTTTTAAACATAGTCACCATTGAAATTTAAGCATTTGTCATAGCGTTTCAATAATTTACAAATTCCTTCTTCATAAAATTTAGCCGCCTGGGCACGTAGCCAATCTGTCACAGCATTTTGAAGTTCATCGTCGTCATTGAAGTGCTGTGACGCAAGCCACTTCTTCAGGTGAGTGAAGAGATAAAAATCACTAGGCACCAAGTCGGGGCTGTAAGAGGGATGATCGAAAACGTCCCATTTGAATTGCTTAAGGATCTCTTGAGTCTTACGGGCACTGTGAGGACGAGCGTTGTCATAGAACAGCACAATACCGCATGACAGCTTACTGCGACGTTTGTTTGTTTCACAGTAGACATCTGAAGTGATCGGAGTGCCACGTTCCATAAATTCAACGAGCATTTCGCGGGATTTTCTATTGCAGCGCTCATGTTTTAAGGTTGTAATAAGCCAATTCACGAAAGAACGGGATTCGTACTGTCATAGCTGGATGCTTACTGAATCGGGGAACACGAAAATGTGAAAATGGCGACGCTCCGCGCACAACTACCAGCGCAACGCTAGAACGGCGGTTAGTTTCCGAATTACCCTCGTATTTTTTTTTTATTATTTAACTTTCTTAACTATACGCAAGAAACTATCACAGACTAAATATTCTAGAATACTACTGCTCTCGACCTTAATGTAAATATAATATAGAATTGATTATGCACCGACTGCGCTCAAATATAGGGCTGTCATTGCTGTGAAATAGCTATCTAAACAAAGCCAAAGATGACTTCGAAACCATCTATAGAAAAACGTCATATCATCTTATACATGCAAGACATTCGCATATAAAACAATCGCTAAACACGACCACCGTACATTTCTAGATATATACAGGAATACACTCAAACGCAGTCATTAATGTTACAATTCTAGGTATGTAAATTACGCTTTAAAAAACAGAACTGTCCGATAGTTGCACGAAAATAGTTGGAATGAATATTAATGTATTTACTGTTATGATTATTATCTATAAAGTTATCAAGTTGCTTTTTCAATTTAATTAAATCGTTAATTTATATTTTGATACTTGAGCAGTGCATAAAGGTTCCAAAACTATTAACGAGATGTTCCAATTTGTTTAAGTAAGGTGTCTTTTTCTTGAAACATTTACTTAGAAGTTATAGTTTATTCATTGCGAATTAAATGGCACAATCAAACAGGAACAAGCCAGTACTTTAAATCAAGATTATAAAACATTTGGTCAGAGAAAATTAAAACAAATGCCCGAATATACATACTTCGTATACCAAAATATATGTACAAGAAATAAATAATGCCCAGCGGCAAGTAATTTAATTTCGTGACACAAATTCCACATTTTTATGAAGTAAATCAGCGGCACTTATCAATGACAGGTAAAACTGTCAAAAAGTACAAAACAATATTTCTATTGCTTTCGCGTTCATGGTTTTCAGTGTATAGGCGACAAATTGCTTAAAAATATATTGGGCGCCAAACAATAAGAATAGTTCAATAATGATCAACAACGAATCGATAGTCGCAATGGTTAGACGGCTACTCAGTGATGTGGCAGATCGCTGTGGTACGAGGTTTAATTCCCTGAATGGACGGTTACTTTTCTCTCGAAGAATTGTATCTTCATCGATCTACCAATCGCTGTTAGAAGCAAAGCGACTAACAGCAACGCAGCGTCATAAACAGCAAGATAGTACTATCACAAGGTCATTGAACACAATTACGCAGACACAAAACTACACAACAAGAGTTACCACGGTAGTTAGACAAGCGATACAGCTTAAGAAAGTACTGCAACTAACATCTACCACAGATAAGACGTAAATTTAATGCTGCTTGAGTTGCTCTATTACCATAATTTTGTTTTCTCAATCTATACTAGAATGTATACCGATTAGCTTCAACTGTTTGTCCGCTTTACCTTATTGACGTCAGTACCAGCCATTACTGTTATCTGTAAAAAATGCATAAATAAAATAAGAGCTCCAGTTCGCTGGACCAATGCTTTCAAGTCATTATTCATGTCAGAACAGGAATGCTACCCTTTTCCTAACAAAATTCTTATGCGGGAAGTAAAGAAATATAGTCGCACTCTTTTAGGATATCATTTTTTCGGATTAAATTCAGTGTTGACTTTCTCCAACACAAATCAAGTGTTTAACATTTGGGTATATTTCATCTCCTACTCAGTTAATTATTCAGTTATATCACTTTTCTCTTATCACTGCTTCGGAGATGTAATTTAATCGGAAAAAGATAAAAATTATGCTCAATTTTATTAGAACTGTCACATTTTCGGGTAAAAGCCCATCTATATTATAACTCTTACCGGGAAAACAATTTATTCTTAAAAGTTTTGTATTTTGAACAACCAGTACAGAGATAAATAACGACGCCGAGATACCCAATGAAATATAGAAGAAGCAAACTGGAAAAGCTATAATATACACAACAGAGGCTAAAAATTACGTCAGTCGTTAGAAAACAAAAGGATGTGATAGAATAACTAAGTAAACGTCAAGTGCAAACATACCTACGTTGAAGTCTTCCGAGTATTGTTGTGTAGATAAGTTTTCACTTGATATTTCGCTGATCATGCTCTCAGGTTATTCAGAAGTTTTCTAAAGACTGATGTCTTCTCCTCCTCATTCTATGTCTTATATCTTCTTCGATATTGTGATTTCATTGATAATTTCGTAATATTATTTGCCAAATGCTGCTCTGTTTGTATTCATCATCTCAGTTGAAGTTAGTCGAACTCTTCGTAATTTCATAATTCTAACGTTGTCGTAATTTATGCCGTTTATGTCCTCGTCTTGAAGTAGGTGTTCGGCTTCTGCAGATCTTTGAGTATACCCATGTTCTCGTCGATATTCTTTAATTCTGCATTCGATATAACTTTTCCGTAATGGCATTCAAGTTCGTATATGGTTTTGATAATATGTAGTCCAGACAGCTGATCTTGTTTGTTCATGTGTGTTCCATATGCGCATAACGAGGAGAAGAAAACAGCAACATGAATCTCTAGCAGTCTTCTGAAGAAGCTGGCAGCATGTCAACGAAATTTATAATTATTATTATAAATATTATTATTTATATAATACAAAATAATTATTACTTTAAACAAAATGCGAGTCTTTCAAAACAATGAATATCTAGAAAATTAGGAACGATTCCTTTTTTTAAACTAACAGAAAAATAAACAAGCAGAATTCCAATCGAATCAGTGGTACATACGGTAACGAAATTGATTCATATCTATGAAATTAAGCAACGCTTCACGATATACAAAGGGAAATAATGCTTCATTACTTATAGCGAGATAAGTTTACGCTAAATTTCCATAAGTTGGTATCGTCGGTATCGTGAATACTTCGAAAGTAACCTTCGGATGGTTAAAAACCGCTTAACAGATTGTTCTCACAGAGGAACCGAATGCATAATTAGTTTTTTAGCGGCCCCATATCGATAACGGTCGCTGGACTAATTAATTAATTATAATCACGCAATATCGACATAATCGGATCTCGAGGATCACAGGCTCTAAATAACCGCGCCTGGTATCATCTTAATATCTGCTATCTATTCTTTCCAGTACGAGCAAGATAATTAAATAAATTAAAAAAAAACAGCAACCTAACAAGCATAGCGGAAGAATAATAATACAAGCAAGTAGAGAAGATACAGATAATAGGCTTTTATATAGGAATTACGTTCCAGAGAAGAATACTACCAATCTACTGAGAGCATTAGTTAATTTAGAGGGTGTACTGAGCTTTAAATTAGTAGGGCTTCGTCACTTTGATAACTCCCAGTCTAATTTGTCGACTATTACAGCTTTCTGCTACAAAAAAATGTCAATTGACTTCCTTATATGTGTTAATAATTATCCAACTCCAATGTCCACGAACTGTAAATTGATAACAATAAATCAGATACAATAAAATTGTAACAAATTGTGCGGCAACTAGTTGGCTAGGTAGAAAATAATAAGACATCCATAACCCTTTACAGTGCACTGTAGGTACAGTATACATTATATTTATTTGTATTGACTTATAATTAAATTTTAAAATAAAATAAAGATAAACAGTTTCAACAAAGATATTAACTATCTTTTTAATAACTATGGTGATAAATATTCATAAGCGTTAATTAATTTCATTTCTCAAAACTCCGCAAGGACTAACTATAATATGGAAATTAGCAATCTCAATCATTAACAGCAGAACATGTTTTAAGAAATATATGTGTGTATGCATTTCTATTCTGTCTGTCTAAATACAAGAAAAAGCTCATAATGCAGGTTTTCTAGAGCATCCTCAATACAACTATTGTAATCACGAAAGATGATCCCTGCGTCACTTACATAGAACTTAATCAACGACATTCAAAGAATAATTTTCTTATCCAAATATCTATTTGTATGACAAGGACAGCCTGATGACAGTTTGTATTTCGAAACTTTGCCTAGCACAGACGTGCGGCTCGTGCAATTCACTTAAATAAGACAAAGACGAGATTAGTTCGTTGTCTGCGCTTAAGCTATATATTTCCGCTTCTTCACTTAAAAATTTGACATAGGTACATTTGACAATGTATCTCCGTAGACATTTGATGGAACTGTCATTGATTTCGTCTTTACAAATACGTATTCATTTAACAATTTTTTGAAGTAATTTTTTTTTAACTATAATGGCAATACATACTATAACATTACGGTAGGTACAATTGCAACAACTTGTTTAAAATTTTTACGGGCTGTCAATAAATCCCCACGCACTTAACTCAAAAATGAAAAATGGCATAGCTGCCACATTCATTTTGATATTTACAGTATTTAACATGATGTCGAAGTACTGATTTGATTCATACAAATCTAATTGATGACGCAGGGATCATCTTTCGTGATTACAACTATATTTGCTATTTGCTATTTGCTATTTGCTATTAACTGACATCGACCCTTTTACTGACTCTAGTGAAAAATCCAATACAGTGACAAAGCTAATCTAGCATACATATTTATATTTACCTGCACAGAAATGAGAGCCCCATAAACTACTAGTTAATTTGTATGGATTATTTCCTTTGCACATCAAAAATGTAACAAATTTTAACTAATTATCTTCTTAGTTTTTATGTTACATAACTGATCAGCGCATTATATCAGGGACTATTTGAGCATGTCGCTGATACTTTAATTTAATTACTTAATTATATAACCGCATTCAGATCCTTTTGTCATAATTTAAATATTAGAAATATCAACTACATACTTGCGTTACGAAACAAACTTTGATAGGTATTTTTACATCTAGTTTTTCATGCGTACCTAATGCGCTTAACATACGTTCTTTTTCATTTCTAGATTGGACTCTAGAAACAATCTTCCCAAATACAACACAATCGATTTTGACGATTATTTTGATAGTTACTAAATTTCTTGTGTTTTGCAATCTGGCGATAACTTTGGTATTAATCATCAAATAATAAAGCTCGAGGGCATTATTCAGATTATTAATGCCTAAATTCCCTCTGCTCCGTGCCAACTCCGTTAGCGAGCGACTAACCACCTTTATTGTCAAGTACTATCTTTTATTTAACATCATTATGTGAATAAATGTATCCGTTTCAAATATAATTGTTTTCTTCTTCAGTAGTAGTGCAGGCTACGCTTTTACCAAGCTAGTATCCCTCTGTGAACCATTTGTTATACAGAAAACTGCTGATACATTACAAAGCGCACGTGACAATTATGTAGTTTCCTTTCCTTTCTATTTTCGCTTAGCTATAGAAAACACAAAACATTACTATTATTTGTAGTGCGCACTAGCTTTGCAACGTATTTAGGAATATAATTTTTAACAACACGTTTGAAAATTTGTTCATGTGTAGATCCATCGCAGCCTAACACGTGTGTACGATGATTTCCAAACACTTTTCACTAATAAAACGTACATACCTACTAGTAATTTCCCTGAACACAATACTATTCTTCAACTATTCAGAAAAAAAAACAATTACTTTTCTGGCGAAATTAAAGTTACACCCTAACCGAAGGAATGTCATCCACACGGAATATATGTTCGCGAGAGAATACCAATATTGTTATCTATGTAAGCTTAAAAGAAAATTATTACTTTTTCTTATAGTTGGTCTCTTCTTCAAACCTTTGCAGCATTCACCCGTTTGCTAAAAAGTAAGTAAAGTTATTCTACATGTTTTCAAATGATCTACTAGTTATATAACAAATTTATATATGTAAATCAGGCTGAATACTACTGTAGGCTATCTCCTATAAAGCAGTATTCAAATGCATTTTGTTCAGTACCAACTTAATTAAATATTAATAATACGACAGACAATTTCTTTACATTTATAGCGATAAATGTAGATTTACCTATATGTAGAAATATAAAAATAGATAACAAATAAAACACTTGGTACCAAGTGTTTTATTTATCTATTTTTATATTGATAAAATGTTTCACCCAGAGATTTCCATCACTTCGTTTAATTATTTATATGTAGAAAGTTAAGCAAGTGTATAATGTAATCCCATCTACATAATATATTTCGAACAGAACTACAGTATATAAACCTAAATCAATCTACCATAGCAAACTCAACGAAAATCAAATGAATCAGGATTTAAACCTAGTTAGTGAGAAGTTAATTTAGTAAGTGATGGGTAATTATCAACAATACACCTAACAGTATAACAACTTTGAAATAGCTTGTCTTTTGAAAAGATCCTGAAGTATCACTTCAGAAATGATATTAATGTTGATTCTAAAAATAATAAACGATGAGTTATTTCTATAACAATTCAACAATTACTTATGAGATAGATCGATAAAATTAAACTAGCTCAATAGAGAATATCAGTAACGTACCGTTTGTTGTTAAGATAACAGAAAAATAAAAAAAATCAAAAAATAGACGAAGAAAGAAAGAGAAAGGTACTACAAGCTTGATAATCCAGAATTAGCTAAACATATCCCACATTTAGAACGGTATAAATTGGAAACAGAGTATTATTGTAGCATTTAATTTAGCAAGAAATTACATACACAATACATCGACCAGTATCAAGGTCTGGTATACCTATCTTTATTAGTTTTTGAATTATTAGGTAGTAATACTTCCAACTACGAAAATTGTTCTATGTGATATCTATTTTTAATCGTAGTTTGCTATAAAGTAGGTGACATTTTTGTTGTTACATACATATTTTACAATTAATATGTACTATGTATTAGGACCTGTATGTACTTATCTTTTAATCCAAGATGTCTTCCACTTGTTGGTCAATAAAACAGGAATAAATTAAAAATCAATTTATTCGATAACACAAATAATTATGTTTTCGTTAAAAATATTTCTTCTAAAATAAATGGTATTTCAACTACAATGAAAACTACATCACTGCAACAAGAATATTTTGTAATGGACTTAATTTTAAAACTATTAAAAGGAATGTTCTGATTATTCATTATATAAAGTTGCTTCGCATGTATTACTGTAAAACAGATAGCCATCAAGAATTTCAAAACCAAATACAATTTAACTTTTAACCTATACTGTACTATTTGGTACATCTACAACTATAGCTGTTGTTTGCTTTATGTATTGTAGAACTACAATTAAGTACTATGCACGGCTCAATTTTTGTTCCATAAAGTTAACGAAGCAAAATCTCGTGACCATCAATTTTTCATTCAATATCGGTACTAAAGCATTTGCAGACAATAAACGGACGAATAACTTCCGTGCCGCAAGACCACGTTCGGTTATAATTGTATTATATAGCTAGTTGACTGGAGTAATTGTTTTAAATTTTTAATGATAGACTAGTGAACGACAGTAGGCAGGCAGGCGGGTACAAATGCTCCAATCCAACCAGTGAGATGGAATGAACAAAAACGCGATGCTTGACTAATTCGCCTAGATTGGAACTCTTTTTATAAATTCAAATGTATAAATTATGCTCCGAGACAAAATAATAAGGAAAAATGTAGAGGTAACCCAGTGAAGAGTATTTTATCGGTCTGGCTGTATTTAAAACGCAAATTACAATTGAACCAGTCACGACATTTATTCGAAGTGAATAAAAAAATACGAACCATAACATGCAACATTTCTTCTGGATGTACTGCGTAAACATTTGAAGAACATATTAAAATTTAAACCGATGTACTGCAAACAGCTAATAGAGTTTAAGAGTTCATTTTGTTAATATTTTAGTTAGTAAAGTGGATACATATCTCTAAAGGGAACACCGGCAACTGTCACCTTCTGATTTCAATGAAACTTTATACCCTGAAAACGCACCTTAATGTACGAATTATACGCAAAATAAGCCACGTTTGTAATGCTAGTGTTGATAAATATTCTTATATGTATCACAACAGCAAACAGTACAAGTACCTATACATATAGCAATACTTGCACCATGTACAGCGAACAATATTATTAATAATATTATTATTAAAAAATATTACACAACAGTGTAGGATGTGCATATTTGACAAAACAAAACTCTACAAAGTTTTTGAAACGTCCAACGTTTCATCGACGTATTCATTCTTATACCATTCAACATATTGAAAAATCTTAGAGAAGAAAACTGATTGTTGATTACAGACTAAAGCGGAATAATATTATTTCTCTGATGCATATCTATAGCACAAATCAGAAAAAAAAACACTGTATCAAAAAAAATTAAGTTGTAACATTTTTATGCAGTCTTAAGACATAGCTAGAGATTATGCCACGGCCGTCGTCTTTTAGTATATTTGAAATATTTAAACTTTTATCTGTCGCGTTGACACTAATTTCTGAAAGTTGGCAATGCGCAGTCCAGGAATCAATCAAGAAAAAGCTGCTCAGTGCTGTATTTGTAAGTAAAACCCCCTTGAACCAAATTTTGAAATGATTTGAAGTCAGTTTCCTAGATGTCGACGAAAAAATACAACACATTTACAAGTCGAAACAATGATTGCGTAACTCGAGGTCCAAACATAGTTGTAGCTTCTAAAGCTCAACGTTGATGATCTATGTCACGAATTATTTTTAAATGGACAATTTTATAAGAATACATTCATAATAAATCGTAATTTCTGCGTATGGACGCCGCTCCTATTAATACCTACCTTCTTCCTATCTATGTAGGATGATATATTTTTGTGTGATCGAAAGAACACTATCTTCAACTATCTTCAACTATCTTCTTCGTTTTCTACTATTTCTTCAAGAAATTACACTTCGCTGCTGCTTCTTCAGACCCCAATCCTTGTTGTATAGATACAATTATATTTTGCAAAACGTCCGATAGTAGTGTGAAAGGATGCGAGTTTGGGTACTTCGAACGTTGCAAATATTATGGTCCACGTGTTACCTATATTAATTGTGCCAAACAATAATTTTACACTGCACAGAAAAACACATTTGAAATAGGTAACAATCTTATGCAGGGTGTCTCAGCGAGATCGTTCATTAAACGTGTATGGCGTTCTGGCCAAAATATAAATATAAAAATTCAGAATTAGATACAACCCCTATATTTTGTTAGAGATTCAGATTCTACAAGGAATGCGTATAAGAATTATCTAAAATCCTTTTTTAATTCATAGTAGCTAGAGCTGTAATCAACGAAATTCAATTTTTTCCGAAAACAAATTTCATTTCTCAATTTTTCAATTATTATTGACATTTTTCATAGAATGCTTACCGACAATTAATAATTTATAATATAATAGTAGACATACTAAATGAGTCATGTATAGATACACTGTATCAGTGCACACGCGTCAAATAAATGAGAGATTTAAAGGGAGTAAACAAAAATATTTGTTTTTAGACAGTTTGTTCAGAAAATTCATTCATGTAGTTGAAGTACGAAACGTTCCACGAATAAACATTATTGCTTTTCTAAGAAAAATCTTCAACAAAAACAGATATTTGTACACTGGAACGCAATTTAGAGAGAAAAACCATAGAACTAGAAGAAAATGCAACCGTATTAGAAAATAACTTTTGACCGTATGCATGCATGTACTCTAACGGCTTACAACAACTCACGTGCATCTCCATCTTGTTGTTCTTAAACTACGCTGGAGTGTTTTATATTGTACATTACATACATACAACTATCAGTGAGTACAATCTTAAAATATTTTCTATTCGTTTTGAATTATTTCTGTATTTATTGTTTATTACGTGGTGTACACTTCGATTTTTAGAGTTTTATTATACAAACTTTTGGTCACACCTTTTCAAATCTATTAAAATTGAAAAATATTAACGGTAAACGTTAAAACGTCCATGTATGCCGCTCTCAAACATATGGATATACAAACTCTAATTACAGTTTAAATGAATTATGTTGTGGCATAAACATTGGTTAACAAACCCTTGTAGTACTGAATCAGTATATTCATGATACTGTGGATGGAGAAGGAAACAGAGTTTTTTCTTTTATGGTGTCCTGCAGAGAACGTACACGAACAATCTTCACTCTTTTATTGCCCGAATATTACCTATACTAAATTTATTAATAATTAAATAATTTATGTCGCTGTTCGACGACATGCATCTAAGTTTATTTTTCGATAAAATAGATGCCCAAATAAGCCGTAAAGCTCAACGCTAAACAACCACACTTCCCCGACATAAAACATTCCACATCTTTTATCTTTTATTACGATCGTAATCATATTTAATGGTAAGCGGTAGTGTCCGGAATTTATTATTTAAGCCTATTATTCTCAGTTATCAGCAATACATTATCGCTTATTCACAGCTTGACGTGATTCCATACATTGACTCATAAATTAGACGAATCATCTGCATTTTTTATTATCTTGTCGCAGCCACGTTACTGACAAAACGGCTACTCAGTTAGAGAAAGCTTTAAGCTAATAAGGTATATCATTAGCAGGTCCTTTTAATGATCTAACAGAAAGTTCCTTATAAATAGATGACATTAAATATATCCAACACACATGCATTGTATGTATGTTATTGCAGGGTGTTGAACCATCGTATATATAAGCGTATTTTATTGTGCATCGTCAAAAATATACATATACTTCGCAAAATATTATTATTAATTCCGCGTTCGGTAATTGTACAAAAGAGTGAATAGAATTTGCGTCACCGCTAACCTCATAATACTCTTACTCTACTTTACCATATTCACCTCTACTTCTAGCTTTGCATGACTCCCTAATTCAAAGAAATCGTTACTTTATTTCTATTAAAATGTAGCAGAGCATTTTTGAACAATTTATAAATTTTTAAACAAAATTTTGTTGGTCTTAAATAATCTATTACAGGAATATATTTCTAATCTAGATATCGCTCGTATTATTATGTATTCAACTAGCTTTCTTTCAAATTGAAAACGCTGTATATTTTTACATATCTTTAATCCATATGGGATTTTAAAGTGCGTGGTTTATGCAACTATGTCTTGCAAGATATTTATTTTTCAGTGTAACTTCTACTAAATGAATGTATTCGGAGAGACATAATTTTCTTGAACTAATGTGGGAATAGAAACTTGATTATTTTAAGGTAGCTTTTTATGTGTGATGGGTGCTAGTTAGTTAGTAGCTAGTTAGTGGCTTCTTAAGCTGTATCGCTTGTATGACTACCATAGCAACTCACTGCGTAGTTTGTATGTTTGTAATTGTTATCAAATGGCCTTGTGTGCATTATATCGCTTTTATAATGTCGCGCTGTTAATCACTTTGCTCCCAACAGAGAATGGTAGGTCGATCAAAATTCAATTCTACGAGAAAAATGTCACTGTCCTCTCGGAGGAGAGAATTGAACCTACGACTTTTATTATTCCGCTATAACGAGCTGCCTAACCAATACAGCTATTGACCCGTTCTAGTTAATTAACTGGGCTAAACTAGCTATTATACAAATAACAACAATAATTAAAATTTAGAAAAAATATTGTTATATCTTTCAAGGAAATTCATTCTTGAGTTATTTGCAAATAATCATCTGAATAACAGCGCTGCCATCAGGGTGTAAAACGTTTATTTACAATTTGATAAACGATCAAAATATAGGAAAATGCAACAAATTAACAAAAAAATATTAAATTTGACTGGTTGGACATTCTACGTAATACTTCAAAACCATTTAGTTGCTGAAGTTTGGTTTACATTTTGTTAAAAAATATACAGAAAATCAAACTTCCGCTTCAACGTCAGTTCAAGAACATTATGTTTCTCTGAGCACATGCATTTGGAAAAAAATTGTCAGAAGAAGCTGACTGCTTGAGTAGTGTTTCAGCTTATACTAGCAACTTAAATTCTACTGAGATATATAAATATATTCTAAACGCGCGTGCAGATTTATACATATAAATACTTGTAGTTTGCGAAGCTACTAGTAAAGCCATCAAAAGGAAGCGTAGCCTTATCTTCTAATAGCTGCGAATCCTCCTCACTGACCTATCACTACGGCAAACTTTGAAACTGAAGTTGGCAAATCTTTTTGTACACTACGGAAGATATTTAAAGATCTTTCATGATTGTAGCAGTTTTTGCACAATTTATTTTTCTTTTTACTTTAAGTTTATGGTCAAAATTATGTGAAATCTTACGGTTGATAATTTAGAAATACGATTTAGTTGAAGAATGTTGGATTGAAAAAGTCAATTGACTCTTGAAAACATCAGCATCAATCCACGAATCATATACGTTCTCTCATTACCTAAACCATAGTGATTTGGTAATATTTAAACTAAAATAATATCACTAACTCGGACTAATAACAGTATAATTAACTACAGAATGTAAAAAAAAAATCAGTGCCAGTAGAAGTCAGGCCTTATGGATGCAACAATAGTCCCGTGAAGCATACTGAACTGTTTAGCGTGTTTAGCTACGATTAGTGTTGTACGACCTAGCAAGGAAGATCTATAAGAAGCAATGATATACATAGTGTTTCATTAAAAAAAATGACAAGTGATACGACGTTTCGACTGCTAATGACGTCACATATTGACGATATAACAAAATAGTTGAATTTTTGACCTACGGATTGTCAAAAACATCACCTTTTTTGTTCTCTTCTAATTAAATCGTTCTAGAACGTGTGCCCATCCCTGTATATGATGTATGTTTAATAAGCATAAATTCTGATATGTTTTAAAATAGTTATTTACGATAAAAGTATTAAAAGTGAGATTTTATTTCACGAGTTAAAAGTTTGCGACACGAGCGTTACCGATTTAACAATTTACGAGTGAAATAAAATAGCATTTTTAACATGTTTATCGTACACTATTTTTTATACAACTGTTTATATTTAATTAAATGATTTAGCATTTCTTCAAAATTTTTTAACATTTTATCACAAAAATAAAGTGTAAAGTCAGAGGTGCCAGTCATGGTAACGCACTGATATTTGAGAATTAGAAAGTTGTGTTGACGTTTTTTACAAACGTTTGTATTCCTATTAAAATAATAAAACTGGATCTTAATGAGATTGATTGAAACTATTGATGATGCCCAATGAATCCATATTACATAGTAATTGTTGTAATGCTAATGTATGTATGTACATATATATCAATATTTACAAACAATAAAATAACTGTTACTAGCGTTATAAATATTTTCGCACTAGTGTTAAAAGTATTTTTTTGTACTCGCTTATCAAAACCTGTCATTCCACGATTCGATTTGCGTGCGTAAAAAGTCACTTTAAGCACGAGTACGTAAAAGTAAAGTTGGTACTTCCTGGAACTTGATTAATTTAGTGACATTTTGAAATAATAAATCCCTAACCTTAATAATATGGCCATAAACGATAATGTATTTAACAATATGTATTATTATTATAGTTCTCGTACAAAAAATTCCACGATTCGATTTGCGTGCAAAAAGTCACTTTAAGCGTGCGTAAAACATTTCGGAACGATTATTTAGTGACGTTAATAATATGTCGATAACGTAAAGCGCTCACCTCCGGCTCGCGCTTTAAACTGGTCTCCCATTCGCGAAATATGATTTCACGCACTTGGTTCGTAAATAACTATTTTAGTATGCCTGCATCATAAACCAATCAAAACACACCCATAAGCGTGCATAATCGAGCCTTTATCGCACGGCGTACGTATAAAGGTTGCTTGGTAACAGCCAATCCCAAGTGTTTAATAGTCCAGTGAAATGTCAGGAAATATCAAATGACATATAGGTACATGTCACTCGATAATATGTATTGGAATTATTGATTTGATTTCTTGCATTTATACTAAAAAATATCGTATGACACAGTGCACACGCTTATGTTATAAAAATTTTTAATCCGGTTAGCTTGCGTTAAAAGTGTCACTTTTACAGACAGTTGTATAAAAAAGTATATTTTCTGAATAAAGCAATTTTCTTTAATAGTTAATATTGTCGTTTGGAACCTTATATTATTTACACATGTTTTGAAGTTTGATTTATTCCATTTGTAATTGAACAAGTATTTGTATCAGTTTTCACGAAAATTAATGTACTCGTATTTGTAATAGCCCATTTGGATTTCTATGTTGTCTTCTGTAGAAAATAAAACGCTTTACAAGATATTTTTTTACTACGATTCACTATACTGGTTTGTATTAAGACAAAATTAGATGCAAACATGCATTGTCAATTTGCTTATACATAAGTCTACCTACATATACATAGCCGTTTGTGGATTAAGCAAACTAAGCATGCACACAGCGCGCGTATAAAGACATGTAAATGCCTAGATGTGAGTGTGTGTCGATTTCAATGGATCCGTGCTCAAAGAACCCACCCACACGAACACACTTCCTTCGCCGCCGCCAGAAAATCGCCTGGTGCGATGCTCCGCAATCGATAGATGTAGCGGGCACACACAGAAATCAAAAGACGAAAATGAAACAAAACGCAAAAGAGAAAAAGAATAAGATACTCTTAGTGGTTGCATCTTCGTCTTTCCGATTATCCGTCTTCGTCTAGGCCCCCATAGTAGTGACCACCTCCAGAGAAACAACCTGTTGGTGACGTCATACGTTCGCGACTCTCAGAGAGGTGAACCAAAAGAGTTGGTTGTTTGGTGTGCGTGCATGTCTGTGTTTGTACATCAAGAAGAGACCGTGGACGTTATAGACGGACGGTCGTAACTAATCTCTTATAGTTGCGATCGTAATTTAAAACAGTTCCTTGAGGAACACTATAGGTAAAGTGCTGTATATTTGCGACATATACATTCCCCCTATTAAACGTTACACATACAATAAAAGTGGCCGGTAAATAAAAACGCTGAGCAAAAGATATTTATTATTACAAAGACGGAAAAATCGGGAATGTAGTGAGTCGAATGTGTTTCGACGGCCTCACACTTTATTTACAATTTTTGTGAAAAGTGAATGTGAATTATTTAATTAGTATTAAGTATCACCATTTTTGGCGCAGGAATTTACCTTTTCGTGGACAAAATGGATTAAATGTTACCAAAGGCAGGATCCACCACGGAATTATCCGGAATGGATGAGGTACTATCACGAATTAAATTCGTCTTTCTTAATCTAATTAGGGTAACAAATTTCTATATATTCTTATATTCATATATAAGAACAGAATTTCTGTATCAATCATATTTATTCTGTAGTGGCTCAACAAGCTTTTTATACTTTTGATCCAATTAAGTGTCTAAAGATATATATTGCTACAAAAATAGGTACTAGCAGGTTTTAATATAGGTGCTAATTACTAGAATTCATGTCTAATTTGTACATGACGTGTACTAATAAATATATACGTAAAATTGCTTCATTTTGGAGATTTAAGCTATTAATTTACATTTCTAAATAAAATTTCTTTAGCAAAGTAACAACAACCAATAAGTGTATACAACATAATGTATGTCAAAAAGATAGCTACAACAAATTTTACCAAGATGTAACAAAGTGACCAGTGCTTTGCTAGTTTTGGAAACTGTCGCTTAAAGCTTACAGCAGAGCGCATTAGGAAACAATTACATTAGTTAGTAGCCCCTATTGTTAGCACTTTCTCAAAGAATGTTTTCAAATAAGATCAGTTTTATTACGTTTCGCTTTTAAGCTATATATGGCAGTAGATTTTTCCTTACAACTTGATATAATTTCTTGGGTTATATCAAACTGAATTATATCATACGTAAAAGCACTTTGTGTGTTAAAACCCGCGTTCATTGTTAAGTTGATGCATTCATATTAATTTATCGGAAAAAGTATTTTATAAGTCTACTTCCCAAAAATACAAAAATTCTCGCCATTGTTGAAGAATTCTTTTCTACAATTATTATTACAATATTATTTTTATGACTTTTTCCATTAACCACTATTAAAACATTTTGTGTGAACAATCGACCTGAACAATAAACGAAACACTGTTTTAATAAAAAAAACACTTCCCCTAATTTTCTTTATAGTTTCGTTTTCAATTATACCATAATTATTCTGGATTACAATACATTCCTTTACGCCCCTCATATTGTTGAAAAATCAATGGAATTTTAACTTCATTGCTCAATTTGTTTATAGTGTAATTTTATTTTCGAATGCGTCTTAAACGTAACCACCCCCATTCGTCGTCACTCCTACACAAGCAGAGTGTTTAAGAATTTCTAAGGTAGGTGAAGGTATCTTACCATCGCATATATAAATACCTTCTATATAGAGTTGAATGTGATTAAAATTTACCGCTGTATCAATTTGCGCAACATTTCTTTAGATATTAAGTAGTTTAACTATAAACTCCATCATAATTTCAAGTTTCTCGCTGTGACCTTTTATATCTCCTAGAGCCCATTGCTATTATTTAATGTTCTAAAATTATTCAAAAACCTATATTCATCATCAAGTAGTGTTTATTTTGGATATTATTCTAAATTGAATTATTTGTTTCTGTAAATGTTTCTTTAACGTTGAGAGTAAATGGCCCACACCGTAGTCAGTGATTTCAATTTATCGTTAACATTGCTCGAAAAGAATTTTGGGTTAAATTTTTATGAATAAGTACACACACACGCATAGTACGTTATAGCTCGTCCAACAATGTTCTTTGTTCAAAGTCCCATATTGTCTAGAGCAAGAGTTTTGTTCTTCTATTTCAATTACTTCGGAATTGTGCAACGGTAGTGCTCTGGTGTTCCAATATCTAACTTGTGAAACCTCTACAAATGATCATCTCGAAGTTCGATATGATTTATTATGGTGTTATGTGAGTCTACTGTGACGACTGCACAAAATTATTGAGATATGTGTAAATTGTTATAGCTGGGGCAAATGGTAGTTATGAATTAATATGTCTTTACTGTCTCGGCCTAAAAGATCTGATTTTTTGCTTTCTGTAATTCGCTAATGGCATGGCATCTAAATTCAACATGAATACCAACCTTGTATTCATGTTGAAAACAGTTTCATGGTAGCTCCATCCAGCTTGAAACAGATCAGTAATTTTAAAACTGTCTTACGGTGAGTGAATGATGAGATATTTTCCTAAGTTGGTAGAATATTTATTTTCATACTGCGCCTTTGAATTATTCTGCTAAAGTTTCAAATTACAATAATAGCTACCTGTAAATATCAAGAGATTTAATTTCTTTCATTTGAGGAAAGACAGTAATAAAATATAATAAAATCCTGTAGACGTCAATATGACTCATTTTGGAACAGCACAGCTTTCCTACATAACGTTATAATAAATATATTAATTAGTTAAACGTTGTATTTAATTAAAACTACATACTCGCTCAAGCCGTCCTAATTTTTACATTGAATCCTACCTAGTGATATAGTAAATGGAAAGTATCAATTATCTATTCAGCAAGATATGATCAATTTTAATAATACTTATAAAATATACGTACGTATTAGTTACATATTTCTTAAAGTACTTAAAGACACACTTCATATCACTAGTAACATACGGTGACTTTCAAACCTGTCCTTAGCAATAGAATCTAAAATATACCTCAAATAGATAGATTAATCAATAATTATAAAATGACTCCCAAAATACAAAATTCTAAAAATATGTAATGTAAAGTTTAAATCTCCTTTAAAAACGCATGTCACGCAGCAGTAATATTTTCTCAGTTATACCGTAAGATTAATCTAAACTGTTTCGGAAATATTCACCTAAATGATCTTCGTTAACGGAAAATTCACGAATGAAGTACACTGCTTTTCAAACCCAACATTTACCATTTTACCATTTAATCTGCATTATATCAATAACACTAGACAACAAATTTTACTTTATTTGTTGTATCGTTTTAAAAAGCGCATTTGTTTTTGTTAATATTGGGGCTCTAAATACAAAACTGACAATGAAATTAAAAACTTAGTTGCAGTTTTCGAGTACAAGTTTTTTACTTTATTTTTAACATAGAAATAAAATTGTATGCTTTTACACTTTTAGAGTCAACAAATGAGTTGTCTTTTTGCTATTCTTTTGTGAATTGTTTCTGCAGCATCTCTAACAAGAGTCCAACAATAGTCGGCAAGCATGGAAGCATTGCAGTTTCCCTGATACATTTCCTCCATTTTTGATATACATATCCTGATAGAAACAGTCGCCGTGCTCATCACTTACAGTTCCGATTCGTAAGTGATGTTTCTGGTGGTTCGTCACTATGCGGCGGTCTCATTGCAGGTGGTATATTTGGATAGTTGATAACCGATTTTCTTCTTCTTAGATATACCTGTTCCATGCCCAACGCGAGGTATCATGCAGAAATAGCAATCATGAATATGATTTGTAGGCTTTCTCCACACCATTGAGATAGCAAATCGTATAAATCGTTTTTTATTATGTAACAAGTTTCTCAGACACGAAACACATGTATTACAGTAGATATGTGGCTCTCAATGCCTATCTTGATCCTCTAGTTTGCAACCGAAATAAAATTGATATGCCTTGTTTTATTAATGGAGTAATAGACCGAGTAAATTAAAATTAATTTGTAAACAATCCGTAACAACATAAGAATCATTGGGTTTGTGGTGTGTCTAATATAAAAAATTGAGGATTTAATATTTTTAATAATACCAATTTCACATTCATTTAAAGTAAGAGTTTTTTTTATAAAATTATTATAAAATATTTGACCATAGCATTTGACAAACTTATTAATGACATTTTGTTTGTTAAAAAGTTGTTTTGTCGTAAAAAGTAATAAAAAGTTTACATTTATACTTGATTTATTCAGATTTGTTGACGTTGTTACTTTGGCAATAAAAAAGTTTTTTTCGGTTTTAGCACACCAAAAATAAAAAAAGATTTTGTTGATTTTGAAAAATACATAATTACGATAACTTGTCTGAGTATTTATTGAAACTACAAAAACCAAAGATTTTTTATATTCCTACCGTAATATCAGTCACATACATTTAATATATCTCTAACATAAAATAATATATACGCACGTAACTGTAGTTTTTACCCCGCTTTCTGTCAGTCCTTACTATCATATCATACATTAAATTTCTCTTTCGTCATTGTTAGCTGAGAATAAGTAACTTTCTCTTTTATTAAAAACATATAATGATATCAAAGATTAACTCATTTTGTTTCATTCTTTTAAGTAACAATCAAATAATATACACAAGTTCTCTAGGTCTAACAATGGTAAAAGATTATTACTCAACAACAATACTTGTTATTAGTCTAAGAGTAAATTCATACACGTCTGCCATCCTAGATTTCTTAACTTTTTGGGAAGTAGACTAATAAGAGTAAACAAAGGACCAACGGAAGCATGTGAATTCACAGTAATACTCCTTGAATTTGCAATGTTCTTTGATATGTGATGCAGTCACGTTTAGAGTTTAATAAAGATTTAGTCCCAAATAGGTAGAATTCCTCATATATTTTCAATAGTTTTAAATTATACACAATTTATGTGTACTCTCAGAATGTGGTATGTATGTATTTAATTTTGAATAAATATTTTGCTTTCAACACTTATTGCTACCATTTTCATGATGGATGTTCTAATATTACGCGCACGCATATTCACGAATTAAGTATGTACAGTGGAGAGCACCTTAACCGACACCGTTATGGAATTTCATAGCCCTTCTTAGCAATCGGAGCGGGGGCGTCGTAAACATATATAAATATATTGAATACAAAATTGGTCAACCGTAAATTTCTAATCTGGTAAACAAACAATCGTCCCTCTGATACCTGCTATGAGATGAAACATACATTACATCCACACACATACATACATCGATAACAATGCATGTAAATTAGATACAATGACGTTCCCAAAAAGGAATTTTAAGAAATTCTAAGAAATGAAATGACAGATAATCCATCTTGCAAAGAGCAATAAAGAAGGGGATGTAAAACTTATTTCAACCTTAATTATGGTTCCTTTCCTTCTCCTTTTCTTCAAACTTTTAATATTTACTTATTAGTGTAATGATTACTTTTAACAAGTATAAATAAGTAAGTATAAATAATATTAAAGTATAATTTACTGTTCGCTATTATCTGTTGCGAATAATAGAGTGATCGTTGTTCAAGACGCATTTTTCCAAATTTAATAGTAGTTATATCTGCGTAGACCATTAAAATTGCAGATATTGTAGTTTCTTTGTGTATTAGTTTTATATATGTATATGTATAAAAATCGATTTATTACATCTTTGGAACTCACACCTAGCACTAAATGTTTTGTTTTTGATGATTCACTTATTTAAAGCAACATTTTCATAGTATATCAAAATAGTTAGTCACACAATACGTTTTTAATAAATTTGTAAGTTATTAAAACGTTTTTAAATTTTATACATACACAGTTTGTTAAGTTTTCATTCTTCCGTTATCGAAAAAAATCCGACATTTACTTAATTCTAATACTCTTTTTGCGTTATACATCATTATCATACATATACCGGTTACGTTGTTTTCATATAAATTTCAAAGAGAATGATAGAACATCATTCATTTCAAGAGAATGATGTTCTAAATACAAATAAGAATTTTATTATTATAAATTATAATGCAACAGTAACAAGAATTATTATTTTGTTTCTTGGCCTTTATTTTTGTTTTTAAATCAAATAAAATCTAGTGTACCAGATACCATGTAACGACTGCAACAAAGTATACATAGGACAAACACAACAACACTTAGAAAACAGATTAAAAGATCACAAATATAACAAAAATGTCACAGCATTACAAAAACACACCATCAACGAAAACCATACATTTAATTTTGACAACACTAAAATAATTGCCAAAGAAACCAAATTAAAAACTAGGTGCGTATTAGAAATGATCCATATTATAGCCAATAAAAACGCATGTAATGACTGCAGTGACATACAAATGCTTTCTAAAATTTACAACCCTATAATTTAAAATGTATTAATCAGCAACCCACGTATACAACGCTCTTTCAATAAATAGTTGTAAAAAAAAATAAAAAAAAAAAAAATCGGACAGAAGAAACACTTATTTTCCCATACGAACTTGCGACATGAATATAATTCTCTACATTTTTAATAATCTTGACTTCTCATACACGTAAACATGTATGAGCATTGTGACTTGCTATATCTAATTATGCTTGTATATCATGACATAATGGTATAATAGTACTACCAAACAACTGTTTTTAGAATTATTTTAAGGTTTGTTGGCAATACAAAAAAATATAGTGTTTGTAATAATTTTAATTTTTTAGTTTCTTAGATTATACAATTGAAAATGGTAAAAAAATTGCCGAAACGTCTTGTACTTAAATAGTAATATGGGTATTATTCCTATATAGTTTTATTAAAGTGCCTCTAAACCAAGAAGTAGATTTTATTTGATTTAGTAACAAGAATTACCTAAATATAATCCGTACGCAAGGGTATACCGCAACCGGGTACCTGCGAAAATACAGCGGACCATTTATGTATTCTCCCAAGCTAGGAGATCTGTTTTACTCCTACATTGTGTAGATAAGGTCGACGTTTGCTTAGAGGGGTCTCGTTTTAGAAGCTCTCCACTGTACCTACGGCTTAACATTTCAGGGCTGTTAAACATCCAACCTAGAAAAATTTGAAGCAAGGTCTACAACAGCTAGAGATAGACCTTATTGCAATGATTGCTTCTTGAATGCCGATTTCAATGCACGGTAAAATATACATAAGATGCACGTCCAGGGCTTGTAACGTTAACAAATTAAATCCAACAAGATAAGCAAGAGCACACGATACTATTCCTATTTTGCAATTATCTAAAAAAGTACAGTTACCTTATTTATACGGATACGATTGATTAACGTAAAATGGTTGAATTATAGGTAGAATGTTACTTCTATAATAAAATCGGTTATTACACAAAAAATTATACGTCACACTTATTATATGACTTATGAGAGATTAAATTATGATCATTTGTATCTTTGTTCTATGTATTATTCTCACCGTTTCGCATAAACTAAGTTATTAGTCTCGTCGTTCTACATATCACATATTGGAATATATTCAACGTAGATATCTAAATCCGATTTCTTGTTATTTTGCTGTTATAATCTGAAAACTTTGTTGTTGCCATAGAATTCTCGTCGGCATTTATCGAAATGATTCTTTCTGTTCATTGATAGCACTAAATGCAACCATTATTTATTTCTTATTCTTGCAAGAACTTTTTATTGTCTATTAAATGTAAAACATATACACACTAAAAGTTTCAACACAAGTGATTTATTAAAAATATCATAAGCTGTTAATTTTGTTTTCTGTGCTAAAACGAATAACCAATGCTAAAAGAATAACATATTCCTTAATATTCATTCCTCTATAAATATGAATTTTGTTTCCGACATGCTTTGAATATACACAACATACACATACATATATGTATGTATGTGTATATTAATAGATATCTCTTTATTTTATAAATAAGAAATTTTCAATTAAGGTTAAATTAAATAACTAAATATTAAGAATAATCTCACATTAACGTAAAATGTATAGTCTGCAATACTTTTTATTCGATGGGTAAAAACTATTTCGAAAAGTATCCTTTTCAACTTTGATAATAACTTAAGAACACTTACACTTAAGCCTTATGCACGAATTTATTATATGGATGTATGTACGCTTTTTGAATCGTGATCACTAGTCTACAACCCCGGCAACACGACCAGGTGTTGTTACGATCCAACAAAACAACTCTTGAAAGCCCACCTAAGAGTTAGTCTACGTTTCCCGTCTGATTAATAATCGCCGGTCCCAAACAAACAACGCCACACAGTTAATGTCTTCATTGTCTCGGCTTTGATTTACTCGAGATAGTTCTAGGCTATGTACTCTACTTTTTAATAATAAAAAAAAAACGAAACGAAAAGCCAACTCGATCCCATTCTCTACGTTGTAGTTCCGAAGCTGTGCATGTTCATTCTGTTTACGTGTACAAAGCTTTTGTTTTCAACGGATTTATTTTCTTTTTAAAGCTATTGCATTTACATCGACGTTACCACGAGCGGAAGTACAAATTGCAAAATAATTGATTATTTCTTACACATACATATGCGCCCATTAATGTTTGCCATATTTACTCTATGGCAATCTATAGACGTTGCTGTCGGTATTACTACGGAACCAATACATTGAATACGTATCTAGTACGTGAGTTGAAAGACGTAATGATATTAATTCATATTACTAAAATTTTACTATTTTATGTAACACCCTCTTGACCTACCAATCCATTTTGAATATTTTCTTCAATATACATCTTCTTGTACATACAGCAAAATGAATTTATACGTAGACATATAAAATGCATACGTGGATATTATACTGTTACAGCCTAGCTTTCTCGCTGTCGAGAAAGCTTTGTTATTTCTTAGTGTTATTTCTTTATTTTAAATAAAAATAAAAAAATCTACGAACACAAGACCCTATTTGAGTAAAAATATTTCAACATTTTGTCATGTGGCCCGAAAATCGTTCTCATTAAAGTCAGAATTCCTTGATGAGCATGAACTATTAACGTTGTTGATAGAATTGGAGGTGTGAATTAAAGAGCCCGGTAAAAAATAACAACATGTATTGAGTCAGCTCGGAGTGTCGACTCGATTGGCACGTTTTGCTATAGATGAAATTGTGGTTATTCATTAAATTTCATGTATAGCTAAATGTGCCGGTCGTTCTGTTTCTAGTAGCAATCCAGTATACTAGGTACTAAACAACTAATTTAAGCTCACATTAAAAATCTACCATGAGATAACTGGAAGATCTTTTCATCTGAAGAGATAACGCATGTCCTCAAATGTTCGTGTGGTTCAAACACATTTTTTTTAGTAGCAGCATAGCCTACTGTTGAAATATAGCACGGAAAATGCGTTTAGTATGGTTCTTCCACTACCGTTTAGGAAGAGTTCCATTGAATCCAATTCACCAATCATCATTTAATTTTAAAATACTTCTCGCCCACAATCATTCACATACGGTAGACTAACTCAAATGGTCACAGCCGTTTTTTAGCAATGTTCTTGTTCTCATTTCTTGAATTTTTTGAATTTGGAAAGAAGATAGAACTTGGCAACAATTAAAATAAAAAAACATTAAATAAATAATAACTAATATTACTTACACAACCCGCCGGGAGGGAGTGCCGTGAATAGTATCTTATCACTTAATGTCTCAATGCATACTAATATAAAAATGTATACTAATATAAAACTTTGTCAAAGCAAAATTTAATAAATGTAAACATGAGGATCTCGGAGAGATCTCAGATATAGTAATAAAAAAATTACCTTTGGTTGACTTTATAAAACTTATGACCGTCGAGTGTGGTCGAGGCAGCAGGATTCAGCAGAAGCCAATAGTTGGCAGCTGCTACGTAGTACGATGGTCTAATTGGTTGCAATTTAAATTTTTAGCATCATCATTACAGTGATCGGTAGGAGTTCTCACTTGTTGACTTCTGTTGCATGTGCCCGATAGTACATAAACTGAGTTTTACACTAAGCTTCACAAAGCTGCTCGCATTGTACATACATATGTAAGAAAAATATTTAAAGAGCTTACTTCCACTAATACTACTACTAACTACTGCTACTAACTTCATGCAGACGTACACTTTATCACATATAGTTTGTAATGTAAAATTTACCAAATATGTCGCACAACAAAGTGATATCCTTACTTATATTTCTTAAAACTAAAAACATGTTAGGTACCTACGAACACTATTTACCTACTTATTTAAAAATAGAAACCAGAAATCATAGATTGCGAATTTCTAAGAAACATAGTTTTACGACAAACGGCGCCTAAACAAATCCAGTAGATACACGGAAAAGATATTTTATCACAGGAAGGTAGCCGTCAAAATAGTTACGTTATCAGCAATCGGTTCAGAAAATACATCCCAAAACATGAAATTCATTTTAGTTCATTTATTATCTACCTATTTACAGCGCACATCACATTATACACTTAGGGCACCATACCCCATGTTTACTGCTTCTTTCTCGCTAAGATATAACCTTCAATACGGGACTAATAGCTTTGTGAATATTATCTAGATTTATTGCGTTAGTCGTTGACTTCAAGACGAATCATCCGACTAACCCGCAATGCATTCTCCATTACATCATGCGGAAGTAATACGAGTATAAGTAGAAGGTTAATTTATTTGAATGTTTCGAATACATTTTGTTTCCTTTAGAATTTCTGTTAGTGATACCTTAGTTGGAACATAAATATGTTCATATCTTTTTGTTCTTGCAGGTATTCCGAAGTCTCATGTAGTGTTTTATAGCCGGCATAGTAAATGGTAGCGTACAGTAACAATATTAATATATTGAGCGGTATTCTCGAATGCCCGTAATCCGCCACATATGGCGAACAAATGTGCATAAATGGCATATTTGCGATTATTTATTAAACAGCGGTACTAGACTTGGAAGCACTAAGTTGCCAGTGTTACCTTAGTACGAAAACTACTATCTGCAGCGGCATATCTACGACGAGAAGCTGAGTGTTAAGTCGATTAAACATGACATACTCAATAGAAAAATAGAAATTATAATAAAGATTTTATAATCGGCAAGGTTACGAAACGGTGATAAAGTCCATCTTACATAACTTACGTATTAGGTCTGATATATAGCATAAGACAGTATACACGTTTAATCTGTTAGCAAGTTAGTAATCTCGATGCTAGATCTAACGTCTTTTTAATTCTAACCTTGTCAATAGTAGCGAATTCTACTAATCAATGACTAGTACCCAGCAAAATTCCTTAAAAATGCCAAGATATGAATTGGATTTATAATTAGAGTAGACTATAAGCATTATAATTTAGTTGGAGAAATGATAAACCATATTTTTCTAACAATCAATCGAGTGTCACATCAAACTATAACTGTTACATTTATAAAACTCTAAAATGTTTCATTCAAAACACAGAAGTTTACTTACTAAAAGCTATTTTCAAAACAAGAAAATGGCACCTGGAAATATTCTACAGCACAATGCATGGATTTTCCAGAATTTTTTTATTTTCTTCCTAGTTATCGTCCTTAGTGCAACATATCCATTACTGTAGCACAAATTTATAAAAAAGGAGAATTGTTACCTGTAGCAGTGGCACAAGAAAACGAATCGCCGTCGCTATACAGGAATTAATGCAAGAACAGTATAATCCAAAAGAAATCTGTTGGTAGATTAGCCCATTTTACAATAAGAACGATATATTGTATTTGGTTTTAAAATTTTTTAAATAATAAGGATGTCCTGAATTAAACATTTTTCTTTCTGCGCATATTGATAAACACTATAAGAATTTAGTCTTCTGAAAATCCACAGAAAATATGTAGGCTTGGCTAGCAGTTTCTCGAAGGAAAATAATCGGTCCACTTTTCTTTGATGGAACTACATACACTAGAGGAATTTGCTATAAATCCACTGAGATTACATCATGTAGTCTATGACCGTCCATTAGAACAATGACACCGCCTACTTTTGTGCGTATCTCGACATGTTTCACACCACCTGTGCACATATCAGCTAGTCACAATAAGGAATCCATTGTCTTACTTGATTTTTACGTATAAGCTATCATTTCTTGGCGGAAAGAGTTATCTATCCAGACAGAGATTTACGTTATTTAAATTGAATTTCTGCCGTGCTACTTGCAAGTAAGACTAAATTTAATAAAAAACATGATTTCTTTCTTAGTTTGCGGCCGTTTTAATCATTAGATAGCTTAATATGCCGAGGGAAACACAGTTATCTCAGAGAAGTGTATTATTGATGCTTTAGACAAAAATGGTGTGTCTAACAGGAAGATTTCCAAGCAAACTAATAGAAGCCATTATGTTGTTGATTCATAGTTAAAATTAGGGGAGAGTTATGGATCTATTAAAAGAACTGGTCAAAAACCGTTCGTTAGTAGCGGCGACAAAAGGGCAATTTTTGGGCTGGCAACAGAAAATCACATGGTTGCTTCCCAGATTCGTGCTGAATTACGACTTGACGTTACGACGAGACGTGCACGCCAAATTTTGCAGGATGATAAAAATTTAGAATGGCGTAAAAGATTAAGTACACCGAAACTTACTGTGAAGCACATCGAAGCTAGGTTGAGATTTGCCAAAGGGCATATGACCTGGGATCATGAATGGAAAAGAGTAGATTTCTCAGACGAGAAAAAGTTCAACTTGGATGCTCCTGATGGCTGGTAATATTACTGGCACGATTTACGAAAAAGCACAGTCTCAATGAGTCCGAACTTTGGAGGAGGCACGGTAATGGTCTGGGGTGCATTTGGCTTTCACGATAAATTTCCTATTGCTTGGATTAGGTACTACGAAAATTAACTCCGCCTGAATTCTTAGAGGAAAACTTTTTTTTCAACAAGATAACACGGCGGTCCACGCTTATAAATTCACAAAAAAGTGGTTTGCACAATATAATATTGAACTTCTAGAATAGCCAGCATGCAGTCCTCATTTGAACCCTATAGAAAATCTACGGGTATCATTTTCCGACAAATTTATGAAAATATGCGATATGCTACTGTCACAAAGCCATTTGAACATAAGTTTCACACACAAAACTACACCGCGAGAGCTACAGTGGTAGCCAGACAAGTAATACAGCTTGCGGAATTACTGCAACTAAGCACCCACCACACACAAAAAAAAATAAATAAATAAAACGCAATAATGTGTGGAATACGAATACCTATGGATGAGAGCATAGCATTGGTACGAGCAAATCTTACTTTTGGCAGGAGTCATAGTGTGGATAGTCTGGTACGAATCATTAGTACAAATTTCTCATTGTGCTGATTCAAATGATACGAATTCATAATATGAAATGTTCTTAGTAAAGTAATTTTTCTCTCTATATTTTGGCTATTTGTGAGTACCTATAGATCTCACACATAATCGGAATAAATCTAATATATGTTTCTAAAATTTCAACAACTATACATGGTCAAAACCGATCAATTTTTTTCATCAATGTCTGTATTAAATATAATTATGTATGTCGTATATGTGAATACAATGTATACATGCAGTCATGTTCGTATGCACTTATTTGCATAAGCTAGACATATCAATGGCCAGATCAACATAGAATGAGATATTATATTTGATCTAGTAACTGTCATCTACAATTAATTAACATAACAATTCTGCATTTTAATGAAAATATAAATCAATTGCTATGTACATTTTAAAAGCAATGCTTTCTTAAACGAAGTACCCATTCTAATTGAATATAAAATAAATGATGCATGTCATCGGTAACTTGATAAGCAATGAGAAATTTAATACATAATATTTACGACAATATGATGAATGTTTATTTAAGCAGTATGGATAGTTGTTCACAGGCAGTATTACCACAGTATATGTATGTATATGCATGTAGTAATATTTATGGATACTGCTGAAGAATATGATATGCTCTGTTGCTTAACAGATTAACTGGAACACTCACACGACGTTAGCGTGAAATATTTCTACTACATGCATGTACATACATACATATGTATATAACTGCAAGGTTATACTAAACAGTAGCACTGGGAATAATATAAAATTATTTTCAAATATATCGATACATCAATTAAAATGAAACAAACATGTTTCCGAAAGGTAACCAGCGAATTGGATCAACTCATATGGTTGTCACTGTACACACAGATATAGGTATAGAATATAAATCGTAAAAGATGATGAAAACGAATTTAAACTATTCGCATTGTTGTCCCAAAAACTACAATAAACGATACAAAACCGGAGCGACATAAACTAAATTAGATGTATTGAAAGATAAATTCGTCTATCTTGTTATAAATTTAATAAAACAATTATTCTCTAGTACATATTTTAAAAAATTGCCATCATATAAGTAACACATTTTACTGATTTAAGGGCGTGTTCGCAACCCTCTAATCTAATAACTTGAACTTGATGCAGAAAACTCGTATTTCTACCGAATATATTCAAAATTAGATGGCGCACGACGTAAGAACCTATTGAAAATTGAATATTAATTTTTGAATATAATTTTAGATAAAATAACCTAGGATAAATGGAAACTAACATATATAAATGTTTTAAATTAAGCTTAATGGATGATATAAATTAGTATAATATATAATTTTATTTGCTTGCAATATTTCGTAATGTACATATTTATTACTGCTTCAAGAGGAAATTCTGTAACAACTACTGCGTTTATGCTTTCCCTAAATGCGTATTGAATACGCATTATGAGTATAATTCGATTATAAATCCTGTAGCATAAACACTTCTCCATGCGCATTATAGCTCAAAATGTGAATTGACGAAATCCCGATTTCAATAGTGGTTTTAGAATAACCGTTTGATTTTGTAAACTAACAAATTCAAAATATTTCAATTCGTATTATTTATATTGCGCATTACGTGAAAAGCATAAACAGATTAAGTTTTCGATCCGTACTTATCAATTCGCATTTTCTAATGCGCATCTAAATAAACGTCAATACCGAATATTTCAATTAGGAGTAAAAGAGACGAATGAAATTTTGTATTACAGCTGATTTTATACAACATTTGAAGTTCTTCTCTGCAACATTATACAGGGTGTTTATTAGTTGCTTATAAATAAGTTCAATCTTCGGAAAATAGATTTTTTTATAAACAGATTTCTTTAATAAAAGATTCTTTTCGATGCGTAATAAGTTATCAATTCTTCCGCATTTTCTAATGCTCATTTGTTTTACATACATACTTACTTGCATTATTTTGACTATTTTGTTAATCGTATTTTCGAAAATTAACAAAATAAGTTGAATAAACGTATTCGAAAAATCCAAAATTATAGGAATACGTCTTCGAATATAGAATGATATAGAAACGATCTTATTATTATTGTTCTTCTGATTTTTCTATAGTTATTATTTATTTTACCTAATTTGTTATTACTAATTATTTAGACCTTTGATGTAAATTTACTTATGTTGATTATTCAAATACCGTTTGTTGGGAAAGAGACGAATGAAATTTTGCATACGCACAGCTTGCTAGAAACTTTTTATATCTTAAAAATTCTTAGAAATTATACAACATTATCTATCAATCGTCCGATACGTTTATTTTACTATTTGATTGCATTAACTTTGCATAATAAATAAATTCATGACTACTTGATTCGGTCTATTCTCAATGCTAATTTATTATAACACCATATACTGAGAAAAATGTGTTATACAGAAGCGAAAACAATGTTATTACAGTTAAATAAAAATTGTAAAAAACTACTAAGATTACAATATGTTTTGTAACAAATTCAATAATTTTTTGTTGTAAAGTAAATTCTCGCATTGTTTGCCCTAATTATTGTACTAGTGCGGATCTATTTCTAATTTATATAAAACAAATAAGCTAAGCACCCTAGAATAAATTGACATATCTAAGCATTTTAGATATGGACGTAAATTAAATCGTTATAAATTCAACTCTTCGTGGCATTGAAATTCGATTTATAACTAGATGGTCGATATCCTTAAACACCCTGAGAATGTTGGGGTAAAATGGTGTCCCAAGCAACCTGTAAATTTACTTATGTTGCTAATTCATTTTTATATCTTAAAAATTCTTAGAAATTTTTGCTGAACGTTGGTTGTAAATGTTAATATCTATTGCTAATCGTCCGCCATTCACTTTGCATAATAAATAAATTCATGACTACTTGATTCGGTCTATTCTCATGCTAATTGTTCTATACTGATTTTTCTAACAATGTTACAGTTAAATAAAAATTGTAAAAAACTACTAAGATTACAATATGGAGTGCTATTAGTGTCTGCGGGACGCAATATCACTATAAAGATTGGCTAAATTCATAAGTTTTTTTTACGTTCCATAATGTCCCTAACACATATTCTTTATTGGCGAGAGGTCGACTAGGGGTCGATTTGGGTGGTGTCCAAGCAACAATTCATGATAATGACTGCGGGGGATTGAAATTCATAAGCCCATAATGTCTTCTATTGGCGAAGCGATTTATGGAAATTCTCGCTACATGGGGAGGGACATTATCCTGCTGGAAAAGTGGGTCTTCGAGCGTTTGAAGATATGGAAGAAAATGGCGTTCATGGTGGTTTGGATGAATACCAACTGACACCTACTCCCATATGCTATAGCACCCCATACCATAACATCCACTGCTCGATGCACATGCCTTTCAACGGAAAACTGAATATCAAGACGTTCCCCACGTCTTCGTCTGACCCTCATACGGCCATCATGCATCCCTAGACAAAATCGAGATTCATCACTGAACACCACCTTATGCCACTCCACGATCCAATGCATTCGCAATTTACACCACTCCAAACGTTGCTGTCGGTGTTGAGCCGTAAATGGTAACACAAGATGTGGACGATAAGATTGTAAGCCGAAACCCCTAATTCGACGATAAACGGTTCGAATGGTTACAGGACGATCTTGATTACCTAACCACACGTCAGCAATTGATCTGGTACTGGAGAACCTGTCTCTTAGTGCCATTAGGTGAAGGCGGCGGTCCTGTATCTCATTAGTTCTTCTTCGGCCTACGGTTGCTCTTTGGCGTCTTTCCTGACCCTCCCTAGTCCATGATTGATAAGAGCGCATAATGGTGGATTGGTTCCAGTTAAGGCGATTTGCAATTTCCCTGTATGAAAAACCACCTTCTCGCAAACCAACAATTCGACCTCTGTCGAATTCGCTTAATTGGCGATAATTTCCACGGTGCAGCACTCTAGGCATAAATAAAACTCTTTAAACACGTTAAACAAAGGTATAATAAGACAGAACCGTTGAAATTAATTTGAAACAAACAATAAATACACCACACATTAATGTCGGCGAAAACTGAATGAAGTGTCAGATGTGCCAAAAAATTCGCACCCCTTCTTGGTATTGCAGTTTCTATGTCATGCAGTATATGTGTGAAATTATCATTTTATCATAGAAGCTGAATTTGTAATTTATTTTATAGCATGCTATTTAAAAAATCGAAGTTGATGCCCACTTCCGGTTAACCAGTGATATTTATTCAAAAATATTTTCACGTAACGTTCTTGTTTATACATCTTATGGTTTTGATATAGGTCAGTACGTGAATATGTAATTATGGCTGATGCTGCTGTCACAGGTTCCTAAAAAATGCTAGGCGTAGGCGTATAACAAGTGGGCAAAGGCTCCATCAGGCAGCATATGAAGTTGGGATTAGCAAACAGACACTGTTTGACACCATCAGAGATACAGAGTTAACCGAAAATGTCAAGCGAAATATGACAAATTGGACGAAGCTCAAAAAAGTACAATTATAAAGACGTTATTCTGTTTAGTGTACAGTCAATTATCAGTTAATCAAAAACAAATTTTAAATTTACCGCGATTTTTGCAAAGAAGTAATAAGTTAGTTTTCAATTGCTTACGTTGGAATGTATCTCACAATCAGTATGGTAAAACGGTATAATAACTTTGTTGCATGTATGTATGTATGCATATAGGCAGTACGGATATGTGAATTTAATCCTAGACATATTTGTGAAAATCATAACGTTTCTGTCTTAAAAGTCGGCAAATTACACTTAATGATTTTCATTCTTGCAGCAACAGCGCATTCAAACTTCACACGCTCGTTTAATAACTCAAATAGCCAAGAAAACCGGATGAAGGTATAAATATACCGGCCTGTATAAATTATGATCCAACACGCAAGTATTCTTATCATAGAAATGCCTTTGGACGTTCATAAGAACAATTCCTAATAAAAATTAAAAAACTATTGTATTAAACATAGTGCATTCATGTGTCATATTTGCATGATTAGTATAAAAAATACGGGTCTTTTGTAATCATACAACTCAATACTAAAAAAACAAACTATTTTGATTGACATTGTCTATTCAAAATTGACGATACCAATATAGTATTTAACTTCTACTCTATAGCATACTCAAAACAACTTTGATTGTACCTTACAAAGTTAATTATATTAAGAAATTTCTGAGGTCATGTACAAAGTATCTACTATAACCAAAATAGCAAAGAGATACTATCAAACAGTTTTTGGACTATTTAACAAAACCCAAAGGCAGAGATATTGGCAGATATATTAAAATAATAAGCAATTTATAAACGTAACACTGAGCTAATTTTTTTTATACCATAATGTACCATCAAATAAAAATATCTCATATTTAATTTCTTATACCAATTCCTTCCGATAATATAAATTTGTATTTCATACGAAAATAATTGGAGACTAAACGGTCTGTATAATTCCCCATTCTGTTAAAAAAACATTAATATTTTATAAGTATACGTAATGTGTTACAAAAATTATAGTTCAGTGTAAACGCATGGAACATAGATGTAATCAGATGTAATATACTATTATAACGTAATAAGACCCATTTATCTTAACCTTAAGCTTTCAAAATTTATTAAATTCTTCATCAGAAGGTAAATCTACAAGATAATATACATAGAACCAGTAACAATATGAATTCGCAGAAACTTACGATGAGAGTAGGAAACTAGCGGTTAAAAGAACATAACCCGGACTGACATAACGTCATAACTGTATCAATAACAATAGTCACACCATTGAGGTAAAATAGGTAGAGAAACGACATCACGTGGTTAAAACGGGTACAGGTCGGCCATATTGGTACTACACTTACGTCAAACACGTAGATTATTATAATGTATGTTTCATGTATGTTTGCATTAATTGTTTATTACAGTTATATGATATAGTAAACTATTAGAAGACATTATGGTTTCTTGTGCTCTACGTATTTGCAACAGTAGAAACAGCATTGAAAAGCAGAATTCGTCTAAAATAACATTTCATAGGTCAGTGTATGACACAAAAACAATGTGCAGGGCCGTAATTGGAAAATTTCAATTGGTGCGCCTGTGTAAATAAACTATTACATATTGATCGTTTATATTGTCAAATTATGACATTTATGGGCCTTAGACTTAACAGGTGTGGGATGACGTAATTAATCGGTAGTCCGGACCTGGTGAGGCAGCCATATTGGTGCTACACTTAGCCCCGTCCAGTGCGCCGTTTTGAAGATACAGGAAATATGCTTCATAGCGTCTCCTTAGTATACTAGCTCAATGGAAAATATGCTTCATAGCGTCTCCTTAGTATACTAGCTCAATGAGTCACACTAAATACCTTTAAATTGCGTACATCACAAATTAAAACACAAAATACTTTGTGGAAATTAGAACAATTAAAATTGCGGTGAACAGTCCTTACAGACAGACCACAAGAACGGGAAACCAAGTACGTAAAAGTTAGGTTATGTAAAATCGCGGAATTAAAAATTTTTGGGGAAAAGGTTGTCAAAACCGAAAGTTACTAGGTTAAGTGAATATGTAAAATAATGGGGTAGTGGGCGGGAAATTTAAACTGAACTAGTCGAAATCAATCATAACGTTTCTGATAATAGTGGAATTCAAGTCTGTAATTTCGGGGTTATTAACATCTGGAGCCTTTTTATTAATATGATTTTAAGGTTAGGGGGGTTTGGCTGCAAACCCCACTAACACCTTAGGATCATCTTATTTACGTTTAGTTAACGTTGTGACAGCCGTTATTTCCCCTCTAACTTTTTATTAATGTTACCATGGCCTTCTTTTGTCTATTTTACGATATATCGAACTTCAGGATAATGCTCTGAAGTTTTTTCAGCAGTATTTAGATGGAATATATCAACAGGTTAGAATTCGAAATGACTTCTCGCATTTAGCTCATTTAACGGCAGGTGTTCCACAGAGCTCTATTCTTGGTCCTCTCTTGTTTACTATTTATACCTCATGCATAGCTTCTTTGCGGATGATACTCAGATATATTACTCCTTTGATCCTAAAGATGTAGATTCGGTAATCTCTTTGATTAATGATGATTTAAATAGGCTTCTTCAAATTTCAAAAGAGCACTCCTTATTTTTAAATTCGACAAAATCGACGGTGGTGTTCTTCGGTTGTTCGAACAATGATTTAAGAGAATCAATACAAATTGTACTTGGCGGTGAAATGCTTCATTTTACGACTGAAACTAAAAGTCTTGGATTATATATCGATTCTCATTTGCGTTTTAAAACTCATGTATCGAAGTGTGCTCCACGATCCTATGCTGCCTTGAGAATGTTGTATCCCCACAGATCGTTTATTGATGAGAAGACGAGAGCTATGTTGTGTGATGCCCTGGTTTTATCACAGTTTAACTACTGTATACCAGTGATACTCATGTCTTGATGCGGCTACTAAACAGCGTATACAGAGGATTCAGAACTCATGTTTGCGTTTTGTCTTTGGTCTGCCAAGGTATAGCTATATATCTCACAAACTAGTAGAGGTTGGTTGGTTAAGTATGGAGAAACGTTTTAGGTTGGCAACCGCCACTTATTACCATAAAATTATTACTCTGCAGAAACCACCATACTTATATAACAGAATTAGATATCGCACCGATGTACACATCAATGTTCGGTATCGTCATTTTATTACAGTTCCGCGATATAGAACAATTTTGTTTAGACGCAGCTTTTCTTATAATATTGGTTACGTTTATAATGCAATACCCACGCATCTTAAAAAACTGTCGATTCCTTCATTTAAGGTACTTACTACTACATTTGAGGTACTTGTGCAGTTGTAGTGTTCTTTCTCTACTTTATTTGAATTTAATAAGATTTTATATTTGTAATTGTATCTATTTGCTGAATTGTTATTGTTACGGTCATGATTAACCACCATGTGTGTTTTCTTATTTTTGTATCAGCTGGCAATGGAAGATCAGATATTCTGAATTGCCTTTCTGAGTTTTCAATTTTCATTTTTTCTTTTTTTTTCTATTACTTGCCATATTGATGTAGTTAATTGCTTTTTTTGGAAGATTGAAATAAATATTATTATTATTATTAAGTTGAAGGGAAGTACTCGACCGTATTCGTATTATTATTAAATAATAAGGTATAAATATCGCTGACATTATCCAAATCAGTTCTAAAATTCATCGTATTATTAATTGTTTGTATGTAATACATTTCAAGAAACATACGTTTCCTGTAGTTGTTTTCAGTAGCAATTATAGAAGCGCTATCAAAGTCCATTGAGTGTCTATTGTGAAAACAGTGAGAAGAAAATCCGAGTTCTTAGAACACTCTCTGCTGTGTTGGTAGATGCGGATTTTCAGCCATTGACCCGTAGTACCTATTTACAGTAAAGGAAGAAAGTCATCATACAGGTAAAAAAATCGCTTGTTTTACAAATAAAAGATGAAAAACGATTTCTTTCGCCACAAATCTACCATTAACGACAAGAACAGCTTAAATGTGGAATATTTCTGTAATAAGTTAATTATGAACAAAGTTACAAGCATTGAAGTAGGCATGGAAAAATGTACCTCTCCTTTGTGGTGAAAGATGAATTAAATTTATATCACCAAAAGAAACAGTATGATTTGATCATCCAAAATCCAAAATTTCAATTAATTATCTGCAGTGGTTATGAATTTTTTACTCTACGCAATAGAGACGAAAATCGCGTGAACAAAAGGTTCGCATGCGATTTTCACCTCTATTTCGTAAAGTAAAAAATTCATAACTTTGAAACCATTGCAGATGATCAATTGAAATTTTGGATTTTGGATGATAAAATCATACTCTTTCTTTTGGTGATAATTTGGAAATTTAATTCAACTTTCACCGCAAAGGACAGGTGAATTTTTACATGCGTACTTCAATGGTTGTAACCTTGTTCATAATTAACTTAGAGAAATATTCCACATTTAAGCTGTTCTTGTCGTTAATGATCGATTTGTGGCGAAAGAAATCGCTTTTCGTCTTTTATTTGTAAAACAAGCGATTTTTTTACCTGTATGATAACTTTCTTCCTTCACTGTATACGGTATACAAGTTCACAGTTCCTGCAGGGGATGTGGTAGATAACATTGGAATGCAGCAATAACGGGGTAATGTCCTTTACTCTAGAAAAGACAGACTCTACGGTAGTAATATTGTAGAAAGCCAAATTAGTGGTGAGATATTGGAGAAGTAACTTCTTATTTGTTTCGGAACAATATGGTATGTAGGAGAATTTAATAAATTTAAATTGAATATTAAGAGAATTATTGATATTATATTGGTATATAAAAGCCACCATTGAAGGAGAAGATGCAGTTGGTCAGCAAAATCTTTATTAATTTGATGAAGTAATTGCAAGGAATATCTGTATTGCTAGAAGGCTTAAAGGTTAAGATAAATGAGTCTTATTTCCTTATAAAGGATTTTTCCATTGGCTGCTAACCCCACTAGTTTACGATCATCTTCCCCGTTACTTCCCCTCTAACTATAATAATAGTAATATATTTAGCATGTTTTTCGCTAAACTAAAAAATATATAAATCAAACATGATGACTCGTGTGAGTAGATATTCACAAATAGAAGGGAAAAAAGGTTGGTCTAATTTCTCACAAGATTCTATATTACAAATAATTTGCTACCGGATGATGGGAATTTCCCGAAACCGGTAACAAATTATTTGTAATATAGAATCTTGTGAGAAATTAGACCAACCTTTTTTTCCTTCTATTTGTAAAAAATATATTATATTATATATATTTCCTCTTCGTCTTTATTCCTCTTTACGGTTTACAACAGATAGTTTTTATATATCAATGGTAAATGATCCTAGTTCTGTCATCTATCAACCGACATCGCTGTCATAAAGTTCAATTTTTTGACAATATATTTTTTATTTATGTTGTTTACAGCGACAGTGACTTAAAAACTTCATCTCGGCAAAAAAATTGAATTAAATCGTGAACATTTCTGTACGATTTTTTTACAATTTTCAAAGTGGATTATGTTAGCAACAGTGCATTGATGAACTTAATTTGACGTTTAGCGATGAAGTAGTATCAACCAGCGTATATAGGTGGCATACCGAATTCAATCAAGGCCATCCTACGCTTACTGACGAATTCGTATACAGAATATTGTACCAAATCGGTTGTTATTCCAGAAAACATTGATGCTGTACATGAACTGATATTGTAATATCGTTATATGATTAATCGAAAAATTGACTTATTTTTGAGTATTAGTGGGACTAGCATATATTCAAAATTGCATGAACATTTGGCCGCAAAAAGAGGTTCGAGTTGAATCATACATAATTTGACAATCGTTCAAAATAAGGCTAATGAAGATTAACATACATCTTCATTAAGAATATTTTGAAAAACAATAAAGCCATATACAATGATTAATATTAGTTTCTGCTCTCTATTTCCGAAAGACATCTTTCATATTAGGTACTCTCAATCTGTTTCGAACAGACTATCGTATCGTCAATTTGGTTTAACCGAGACCAACCAAAACACACGCGCATCAACCCTACAGGATTGGAATCAATCTTCGTCTAGATCTTCGTTCATATGATACATCTTCCATAGAAAGTACATAAGTAAGAAATTACTTATATGAATCATACTAACACGGCGCACCTCTACATTCAATTGTCTTAAATGCTAATTAAATAATTAATTGTAGGTATATTATCTACAAATACAAATTAGACGGTATAGGTACTAGCAATAAATTTATTGAAATATTGAACGTTACCTATACATTTTATATTAATGTTACTTATTAATAAAATTCTTACTAATATGGCAATATCAGGAATAAAAAGATGTTATAATTAAAGTTAAAGAAATTGCTACGTCCCACGTTAATAATTTCAAACAAAACAAGTTACTTGTTGAATATTACTAGTTACATAATATTGGAAACGTATTTACAAAAGACGTAGAACATACATTGGAAATAAGAATAGAAGGTGAGGAATGATAAACCAGAATTCAATTTGTTTATTGGATGCCCTACAGTCGCAGCGTGAAATTGAGTTATGAGCAATTTCACAAATTAAGATGACTTCAGAATAAGAAAGCAGGTGCCCCCAGCTGCCTTTATCCCGAAAATACGTTTGAGAAACTGCAATTAATTCCTTTGCATGAAATTTATAATGAGCTGCATCGTTTATATTAATCAGAACGCTTTTACCGTTCGATTTACAAAGTCCCAACATCATAGTTTACACGACACAATAAACCCAGGATCATAAATCCTTTTTTTAATTATAAATTCGGTTATTTCGTGATATAATTTTAAAAGAAATAAAAACTATTTAATAACTGCGCAGTAAAAAAAGTTTTGTTCATTCTATTACAATTCTCAACGATCAGATACATTCATTCATAATTAATATTAACATTTATTTTTACTAATATCTACATATTTTCAAAGCGGGTGGATTGAGATCTATGAGATCATACATGTAAAATTAAATTAATACAAATATTATTATCTGTGATTATTTTAAATCAAAATCGAAAAGGAAAAATTTGTTCAAAATCAAGAACTTCACTAGTTAGTTGTCTAATATGCAATCTTCTTAATTTTCAGTCAAACTTACTGTAACTTATCGTAAGTATTACCTAACCATGACCTTTTATTAAATTATAAACAACTGCCTCTAACTTAATAAGTAATAAAGGAGTCTCCTGATTAGTACCAGTTTGTAGACAATACCTTTTCTTCAATTATAAAATAATTCATATTTAGTTGAAATTAAACCTGTGAAACAGTAGTAATCAATACGTGTCCATTTGACAAGTAAAATTGTTTTTATAATTTATTTGCAGCAAGTAATGACGGCAGATAATAAGTTATAGAGTTTACTGCATATTTGACAAAATCAACTAGTAAATTACGTATAGCTCTTAGTTCTGAACATCTTTTTCCGTTTCGATTTTGATCTAAAATAATCACGAGAGATAATATTTGTATTAATGTAATTTAACAGGTAAAATTCCTACTTGCACATCTCAATCAACACGCTATATACAGGGTGTTTCATACTTCAGGATGCGATAGCCTGTCCAAAAATTTGAAGAAAAGTTTCTATCAAGGGTGTTGAAATTTAATTTAAAAAAATCGTTTTTTGCAAATATCTCCGGAACAGTTTATCTTAAAGAAAACAAATAATAAATTAATAATAAATTAAGAAAATGTATGTTTGGTTCACCCTAGCGATAAGAAACACCCTGTATATATGAAATTAATTTTAAAATGTGTAGCTTAAGACTGTCTATGATTCTTGTACACAAAGTTTTTTGATATGTTCCATATTAAGGGGAGCTTTGACGCACTAATGCCTCACCCTGTATATACAGGTGTCTCAGCTTTTGCGTTACAGGCATTAGCTACTTTCCCTGTACAGTTATCAAAAAACTTTTCAAATAAAAGTTACTTGATATTATGATATCAAAAATGACAAACAAAGGATTTTATTTGCTGGTGACCTTGAACGAGATTTCAAAGTCAACTTTATTTTCTTAATGAATATATGTGTTTTTTAATGTTGCATCTTATTTATCGAAATTTAATAAATAACTTTTATTTGACACATTTTTTATTTTTCCTTGTCAGTTTTAATACAATTCAGATACTTGTCAAAAGCAATTTTTGTTAACTTAAAGAAATACGATAATTATAAGTAAGTAATTCAGTCCAAAATAAAGAAAAAAAAATAAAGAGTAAGTATCTCAATAATAAAAATCTCAAATTAGTGTATGTAGTTGGATAATAAAAACAAAACAAGAAGCATTAATTTAATAAATGTTCAAATTGGGCTCCATCAGCGTGGACACAAGCTTCCAAACGATGTCTTAATCCTCTGTTGCAAGATCATTCCCTGAGTTATAATCCGGCATCCCATGCGAATTCGATTTTTCAAATCATCAAGATCTGCCGACCAAACTTGATATACAAATTCCTTTAAATATCCCCACATGAAAAAACCAACATATGACAAATCCGGGGAACGAGCAGGCCAAGGGATAGAACCTCTATTTCCAATCCATCCATCGGGGTACAGCGCATTTAAATAATTCGTCACAATTTGCGCGTTATGGGACGGAGCACCATATTGTTACCAAATTATATCTCGTCCTTCATTAAGAGGAATATCTTCCATTAAATCTGGAAACACATTTTGTAAATAAATATAAATAACGTTGTCTTCGTAAAAGCGGGGTCCAATCAAATGCCCATTAAATATACCACACCATACATTGGTTCCCCACACTCTTTGAAAGCGTGCTTCCTCCATCCACCACGAATTTTGGTTGGACCAGTAGTGCTCATTATGTTTGTTCACAACATCATTATTGTGAAAGCGACTTTCGTCACTCCACAAAATACAATTAAGATGAAGATTGGATTTTCATCTTCTGAAACTTGCAATTATGCAATGAAATCCAGGGGTCTGTGTGAAATCGTTTAGTCTTAATTCTTGTGATAAATGAACTTTAAATGGATGGTATCGATGCCCTTTTCAAATTCTATGTACTGTAGCTTTACTAACCCCAATTTCTTCTGCTAAACGTCGAAGTAAAACATGGGGGTTTACAGTTACATATGCCAAAATGTTGATTACATTTTCTTCATTTCTGGCAGGAGCATTATGGTTAGCATGTTTTACGGTAGAGGGAAATGAACCAGTTCGTAACTTCACTTCTACTCTGTTAAATGTTGTATGTGATGGACGATGATGTTCCGGAATCCTTCTCGATACGAATTTGCAGCTTCTCGGGAATTTCTGCTGCATTCTCCGTAGACTATTAACATATCTACATATTCATTGGAGTTGTATGTAAGAGCCATATTAAAAAGCTGCGGATAATGCAAATCAGATCTTTGTGATTTAAGCAGGACTGACAGTTGTGAAAAATGTATCAAATAAACGTTATTTATTAGTTTTTGATAAATAAGATGCAACATTAAAAAACACATATATCTATTTAAAAATAAAACAAAGCTGACCTTGAAATCTCCTTCAAGGTCACAAGCAAATAAAATCCTCTGTTTGTCATTTTCGACATATCATAATATTTAGTAACTTTTATTTGAAAAGTTTTTTGATAACTACATATACAGGGAAAGTAGATAATGCCTATAACGCGAAAGCTGAGACACCTGTAATATGTATACTAGGCGTTCCACAAAAATTCCCAAAAAGCTATAACGTCTTTGATTGTTATCTGTTTTTAATGATGTATACATCTAATTAAACGAATTAAACGGTTTCGGGAAAACAACAAAGAAAGTCACAACTTATCAAATCAGGAGATCTCACGGACCAACTTGCTGAACATCAATATCCAATTCATCTTTTGGAGAACCTTTCGTTATAAAATTAGCAAACTTTAGCAGAGTGACCTAATGTATTCACATCCTACACAGAACGACTAGAGGTGCTTGGTCTAATAAACTATTCATTTCATAGAAATTTCAAGTAAATGAGTTCAGTTAGGTGCTGGTTAAGAAAAATGGTAATAAGTACTTAAAATACTTGCTCACGTAGTTAAGAGTCACATATTTTGCCCGCAAGTACCAGCAATTCTTGATAAAGTTGAAAGTAGTAAGACTGGAATTTATAGGTTTTTATAATTCTATGAATTAATATTCTACTGATTTTTATGGTTTCGCTTACTTGTCGCAACACTGGTTTGAGAATTTTCTTGAATACAGCCGAATACTAAGAATTAACTTTTTTCTATTATCACTATATTAGTACAGTTTGTTTTGCTAGTAGTAAATAGTAATTAAATACTGTAAGAATTTTCAAACTTTGCTTGTTGTTGATTTCATTTTTTTTTTTTCGTTCTTTTGTGTTCAGTCGCAAACAGTTACATACAATATTTACTATCTAACTGTTACTACAAACTTTCTGAAATCATGAAATATTTAGTAGCATGATAACATACATCATGTGACAAAAATATTTAAAAGATGGAATTAGTAATATTGTTCAGTGATAAATTCATAATGTGCATCCATAAATAACAAAAATTGACAATTAGTACGGAGAAAACAAAAATTTGTATCTCTGCATATACCTCTTACTATCTTGACAATTGAGAATTGACACTCAGGTACCTCCAATGTGTTATTTCCAATGGACAATCTCCGGGAGAGGTCTATTAAATTAACCTGCAGCTACTCATTTTTATTTACTGTGTACTATCACTAATAAATTTTATTAATGCGCTTTCAGATGTTATAGATCATATAGTGACGATCGTACAATTACTTTAATAAATCTTCTTATATGTCACTGATTTCACTGCTTTTCACGTCTATTCAATAATTACAGTAACATCAAGGTAATACATTATTTTTAATTAGTGTTACAATATCCAAATATGTATATACAATATTCAATCTCTATCATTAAAAGGAAGTTCTAGCAAAGCGACACTATACAGTTTGGTATCTCATTTCCAAAAAACTATCGTTTATTAAAAAATTACCCCAAAAGAGTTCTGATAAAATTAAATTATGTCGAAATAAATGGAGAAAATAGTAATTATCGAAGTATCGAATCTTAATATGTACTTATCGTTAGAACTCGTCAGGAGCTATCCAGAAGTACAACAAAAACATCAAAAATTTTAAAGAAATTGATGTATAAAACATGGCGAAATATTTATACAAGCGTTTGAAACTTAATAGTTACCGATAAAACACTTAAGATGCTGCCCAGAAGTTCAACTAAAGAATCCAATTTCCAAAATTCAGTTTTTTGTTAATTTTTCTCTTTTAAACGCAGATATCTTTCCACTTGTAGGTCACTAAATAAATTATAAATTAATGTTTTCGTAAAAAATTACTTAGTGAAAGAATTGGCATTTTATTTTATTTTGGATTAAATTTATTTTGAATTCATTCCTGTTTTATTAATGTACAAGTAGAAAGATATCTGGGTTTAAAAGATAAGTATTTAAAAATCACAATACTTATATACACACTTACTTTTTCTGAGCTATGAAAGGCTCAATAACTTTAAAAATATTGATCTAAACGTTTGGAAATATAAAGACAGTTCTATTTTTTTTTATTGTGCACACATGATGGGATTATCAGTATATATTTAAATCAAATGTATCCAAATTTACCTCAAATGAATAATAGTACATTCGTGCGAGTACAAACACTTTCATAAATCTTGGTACTAAAAGATATGCTCAGGCCGATGACTTCCAACGATGGTAATCAAATTAATATTACTTATGTGCATGTTTTATAGCACAATATACCCACAAAAGCAATGAAAATGAGCCTAGGTAGTTCAAAACTACCATACCATGTACTCAAGAGCTCGCAAAGTGAAGAAGATCTCGGGTGTGTATCATCAGGCAGTGATGTGCCAATTCAGAGAGCAAACAACCATTAATAGCCGATATCGTTGGATCTTCTGTACACCCTCACCTTTATCCAGAACCTTACTTCTACGTTTACATCCGCCAACACACAGCATCCCCAACTTTTACCAGACACCAGTAATAATTGGCCAATGTTTCTTGAAGGCGAAGAAAGAAGCAGTTGAGGTATAGATGACGGCGTAAATAGCGCAGCTAATACCGGAATCTGTGAGAATGGTATTAGCTTATCTACCAGTACGCAAATTAAATATCATAAGCAAAAATCTTGCCAAGGTTTAGAACAACAGGCGAAAAAACTTTTCCATCAGCTGCGATTGGCCAAACCGTTAAAATTAGAATTCCTGATGTAGACCGTTCTAAAAGAGATCCAAGAATGTTATTAGCTATTATTTTGGATATTCAAAACGAAGAATTTTATAATCTTAGTATAATAACAGGACGACTTGTGTAGTTGTTTACTAGATGTAAAAAAATCGGCAGATATACTAACCAAAGAAATTAGTTTCTACTAACAGGGATTGGGATATCCTATAATTTACCAATTTCGAATGATAAAACCCCGAAATAAAACACGATTCTCTAAAATGTCGGACTTTCACCGATTCAAATTGGTATATACCAACATTTACCGAACTGTTATCAAACGTTGTCAATTATGCATAGCGAACAATTGTGAACATTTCATTCGATTTTTGTTTAAATTCATGTCAGTTCATGATTAGAATATAAAATTGTTAATTAGGCCAGTATTTTGTCATTTAATTATAGGTTATGCTATATGGATGAAAAGAGAATAAAACATTTTATTCAGTAATATAAAAATCCAATATGGCGCCCATTTAACTTAAGAATGTTGCTATGGATATCTCGAAAGCCGCCATCTTGAATTTTTGTTTGACATGGATTTTAAATTTTCCGTATCAAACATATTACCTTTTATATGAAACTTTTTTTCGTAACTTTTATACTTATGGAGATATTTGACCCGGAAGAAAATGGCGATTTTTTTTTTACATTACTCCTGAATGGTTTGATATTTTGAATTTTTTAAAACAGATTTTAAATCAATACAGGAAGCTGTAAAACATTACCCATTTAAACAAATCTCTATCTTTAATAATAAGGAGAATGCTATTGTAATTGCACCCGATTTGTGACATTTGTATACATATTGTATCTAATTAAATTGATATTTTTCTGTGCAAATTCTCGTCTTAATAATTTCTCTACGCACTTTATTTAAAAGTTTATAGATAAGCCTACTAAACAGGAAACCGTACTATTCTTAGGTCATTTGTGTTAATATCGATTCACCTTCGATTCACCTTTACAAGTTTCCTAACCTGAACTATATTGCTTGTCAAGACTACACCTATTACGTTTGCTATATAAATTTGATGTGTGTAAGGTGTCTTGTGGTTTTGTTATTGCATTACCTTACCATAAGCAAAGCAGCACTGTTAATTGAATTGTAACAGTACCAATTCGAATTGCAATAAGACGATTACCATATGAAAGAGGTATGATGGATTCAGCGTTTATAGCCACTGAATGTGGTTTATTTTCAGCTTCGGGATTACTTTGGTGGATCTGATAGAAAATACATGCATCAAAATAATAATACTCGTAATTTTGAAAATTAAGTTAAAATACTTCATATCCTAGCTATTTAAAATAGTCAGTAAATCATACCTCATTAATGGCATGGAACTTTGTATTTTTCATAAATTATCAGATGTAATACGTCTACAAGCTATAGTGGTATTTTTTCATTTTTTATGACGTAATCTAGAATTCTATTTATACAGGGTCCGGCAACGAAGCGGGGACGGAAGATTACACGCTTATTTGAAAGTTTGTCAAATATTTAGTCATCGGATATTTTTCCGCACCATCAAGTGCACGTTTTAAAAATATTTTGTTTTATACAGGATGCCAGACTAAAGTTGCATTTTTTTAAAAGGAACCCTGTATATTAATAGAGAAAATGATCCGCGCTTGAAAGCTGGTTACAACGATATAATGTTGTATAGGTCTAAATAGTTTCTGTGTAAACAATGATTTTACTTGATAAATTGATACATTTCAGTAGGCTATTCTGCATAGGGAAAAATCAAAGATTCGAAACCAACAGAGTAGAATATTTTTTACTAGTATGGACTGTCGTTACTATGTGAAATAAATTCTGCAACTGCTCGCTTTATACAGGGTGTTCACAATTTTGCAAAATCGAAGAAATCTCGAAATTTTTAAATGGAACACCCTGTATATTTTTTTGCTTATTGGAAAGCCTTTTTACTACGCTTTCTATTGATACCTCATTTGATACATCTAGGATAGATCATTTTCTAATTATTTCTTTTTAAAGTTGAATTAATGAGAAATGCTTGTATTTTTAGAAGCTAATTTGCATTTCAAACCTACTGTAAGATCGGATATTCGACAAATAATCCATAAATGGTCTATAACAAGAAGAAACTCAATTTAGTATGAGAAACAATTGATTTTCACTCAGCGGTGAAAGGTAACATTAATTTAATATAAAGTAAAGGTGTCAGTTTTAAGCTTGTATACTAATAATCAAGTTGTACAAAACTTCGTTTTGTGTTATACAGTGTTTCGTTCAATCTTTAAAAGAAATTGTTATAATGACTAATTTTAGTAGATACTCAACAAACGCAAGCTCCTACCTTCAATAGCTGTTACCTTTGAAATACCATCTATACTTACATCTCTCCACATACAGAACATTTAGAGCGACTAAGGCCAGCTAGAAAAGAGATAGATCTAGAGTGGAGCATATACGGAATAGCACACTCGCCAATGCGTTAATTCCGTATATGTTTTACAACCGCCCCATTCTAGATCTATCTCTTTTCTAGCTGGCCTTACTCGCTCTAAATGTTCTGTATGTGGATTTTCCTGTATTGTTAATAATACGGCCAGTTCGCTTTGTTTATTGATTACCGGTTTATTTGTTTCTCCCTTCTTGTAGGTTACACCATCAGTTTCTATAAATTTCTCTAACAATCTTTCAAATGCTTCCGGTCTTCTTTCAAGGTTTGCAAATCTCTCTGCATATACTCTACTTGCTAGGAGACAATTTCTTGTACACTCCTCAAGAATAAATATCATATTTACCATTTCTTGAGTAGGTACCTACTAAAATTAGTCAATATAACAATTGCTTTTAAAGATTGAACGAAATACTGTATAACACAAAACGAAATTTTTTACAACTTGGTTATTAAGTATACAAGCTTAAAACACCAGATAACTTGATCAGCAGTGAATCTATTGAAAATGCTATATTACTTTATATTAATTTAATGTTTGCTTTCACAGCTGAATGAAAATCAATTGTTTCTGATACTAAGTGGAGTTTCTTTTTGTTATAGACCATTTATGGATTATTTGTTGAATATGCAATCTTACAGTAAGTTTGAAGTGCAAATTAACTACTAAAAATATAAGCATTTCTCATTAATTCAACTTTAAGAAGAAATAATTAGAAAATAATCCATCCTAGGTGCATCAAACGAGGTATCAATAGAAAGCGTAGTAAAAGGGCTTTCCAGTGAGCAAAAAATATACAGGGTGTTCCATTTAAAAATTTCGAGATTTCTTCGATTTTAAAAAATTGTGAACACCCTGTATAAAGGAGCAGCTGCAGAATTTATTTTACATAGTAACGACAGTCCATACTAGTAAAAAATATTCTACTCTGTTGGTTTCGAATCTTTTGTTTTTCCCTATGCAGAATAGCCTACTGAAATGTATCAATTTAGCAAGTAAAATCATTGTTTACACAGAAACTATCAACTTTAGACCTATACGACATATATCGTTGTAACCAGCTTTCAAGCGCGGATCATTTTCTCTATTAATATACAGGGTGTTCCATTTAAAAAAATGCAACTTTAGTCTGGCATTTCCATCTGGAACACCCTGTATAAAACAAAATATTTTTGAAACGTTCACTTGATGGTGCAGAAGAATATCTCATGACTAAATATTTGACAAACTTTCAAATAAGCGTGTAATCTTCCGTCCCCGCTTCGTTGCCGGACCCTGTATATATACACATCTGATAATATCAAAAGCTGTCGAACACCCTCCAAAAACAAGGCAAATAAATGTGTAGATACAATTAATCTTGTAGTTCACTCAATAATAGAATTGCATTCAGTTAAATTAACACTATGATTTTTTGTCATTTTCTAAAGATAAAAATTTTAATAAACTGCAAAGGAAACACAAAATTACATCGTATGTGTAAGATGCAGAAAATTATATCTTGAGAAACCACATAATTTTTATATTACCGCGTATTCTTTCGCTTTTCATTTAATTCCACATCCTATAGTCATCAGTGTCACAGTAAATAGGAAACATTCGTTTTAACAACGGAACTTGTATAATATGGTTTTTATACTGTGGTATTTCTCGACGTTTTCAAACGGAACCTATGATTCATGCCAATACAACTTACAAATATGCAAAGAAAAAGCTCTCAACTTATATGGATCGGATAAGAATTTCTAGAAACATTGGCGTAAATATTAATTTATATGTATTATCTAGGAATCTACAAAAAATATTTTATCATACCTGAGGATGCAGTCAAAGTAGCAAATTAAAATCAGAAAGAACTACAGCAGAAACACAAGCAACAATTAAATTAAAATAAAAATAGTAGCTCAAAAAATAATTGCCGAGGGTAAAATACTTCACCGTTGCTTTATGTAATCTAAATATCGTAACTTACGATCTTGTACATCATAAATTCGATTTTTCCATCCTATCAGATAAAGAGCGTTGGTACCAAGGAAGTTTTATGCTATGTAACCTGTCCGGATAGTACGGCAGTAGCTTACACTTCAAACGAACACAACGAGACAAAGCCAAGACTTCAAAACTAGAAGATATCAAAGAAAAGAAAAGGGCTTACGTCGCTACTAAGAGCTATAACCGTATTATGAATCGTAATAGCTTTAGATCGGAGACGCAGTGAAAGAGAAAGATGGACTGCCCACTTAGTAAATACATAAATCGATATTAAACGAAAATGGAAGATACTGTATGTAATTTATCTTTGTGGTGAATAAAAGTTTTATAACCTGCGAGATTGTTAGTATTATACCTACCTCTTTCCACTGCATCGTTTCGGTTGATATCTTAACACAATTAATAGATACAGCAAACAATAGATCACATTTTGATTAATAGCTTTGTGGAACACCCCAGTTGGCTTTTTAGATAAGAACAGACAAGACTTACGAGTATAAAATCTCAGCACCGATATAGTAATTTTACTGTTGTAAGAGAGACAACAATTGAAATAAAACGATACTAGTGTTGGTTATTGATGAATAGATACTACTACACATGTTGTACATTAAAACAGACTATATAACAAAGTACTAAAAAACTACACCAAAGTCACTCTGTGGGGTACTACTGGCTACTGATGTATATTATGTATGTATTTTTCTTATTATTTTGTCATTAGGTATAAGTATATGTAGTACATACTACGGGAATAGTTAAATAGGTTCACTATTCAGTATACCGTGACGCAGTTTCAATGTCGCATCCTTCATATCTCATATTGCATTAATTTACAGTATACTTAGAGTTTAAATAGAAACATGTTTCGGTTTGTTTCCAACGCGTAAGGATTTTCCACAATTTGGTAACAAAGTAATACCATGTACTACTAAAATTGGTTTCAGCCACAGTTTATAAACGTTGCGTTGTATGTCTGTATTCGTAATCATACTAATTATTTATTCAGCTGCTTTAGACAACAGAATCAAAAAATGTAGTGCAGAAAAGTTTAGTAAGCCAAGATAACATACTGTTACGTCTATTACACATAAAGTCAAGCGTAATTAAGATATTTGTAAAAGCAATTAATAAGGATGAAAACTGCTTTAATTACCTTTGTAGTAAATTTTCCGGTTTGTCTGACACAAAACTTAAAGAGGGTATCTCCATATTAGAAAATTAATTTTGGTCACTGACTAAAACTACTACGACTGCCATTGAAAAGGAAGCTCGGATTGCTTCCCAAAATGTAATAGAAAACTTTCTAGAAACTATAAATCACAAAGTTATTATATAGATCAGACAAAAGTTATTCAAAACATGCTGCAAAAACTTTGACCTTTAGGTTCACTTTTTGCATGTCCGTCATATTATTTTTTCCAAAAATTTTGGACAGATGACCGAAAATAGCAGAAAAGCGGGAAAACACATACAATGTTCGACCACTTTTGGTGTTTAAAAAGAGACATGGCTGAGTATGTGCATAAAAAGCAAAAAGGCTAAGTGGTTTTCTCAAACAAAGAGACAACGGTCTTTTTTTAATGTGTGGTGGGTGCTTAGTTGCAGTGACTCCGTAAGCTGTATTACTTGTCTGGCTACCACTGCAACTCTTGCGGTGTAGTTTAGTGTGTGTAAGTTGTGTTTAAATGGCTTTGTAACAGCATCATATCGCCTTTTTATGATGCCGCGCTGTTAATCACTTTGCTCCCAACAGCGAATGGCAAGTCGATCCGGGATTAAACTCTCTGAAAAAATGTCACCGTCCCTCCAGAGAATTGAACCCCGGCACCTATCGTCCGCTGACAACAATAGTTAGCCGCTTAACCACTGCGGCCATCGACCCGCTATTAATGAAGGTTTCAGAAATTGGAGTAATAATATTTAGTATGTGTTTATGTATTTTTTATATATTAAAATATAGAAATGTCAGGTTGTCATTATTAAATACAATATAATTATACAGAGTTATTCACGGAACTGGTTTGTTAGAATTTTTCGATGTTGAAATCCTACAATTCTGAAAACTTCTACTTACGGGTAGTGTCATCTGGTCTCATTAGAGAAATTATTTACGCTTTTGTATCACTTTCGGTTTACCGGAAGTTTACATCAACTTTTTTAATTTAAATATCATAGTACCTTTTCATGCGTTTTTTAGTTCGCTCATGCAATTCTGCGTCAAAACTTATTAAGGTACCTTATACCCAAAGTCAACTGTTTTTGATTTATTCAATTTTTTTCAAAAAAATTGGGCCAACTGCAATGTTATGTTAAAAGTTCTCTATTTCTGGAAATATTGCAGATGAATTCTTGATATTTGACATGTTACTAGCTGAAATATAGCACATCAAATCTACGCCTTCAAAATTGTGTCTATGCATACAAGGCCGTGCAAAATTAACGTTCACTTTAACTAGCAAGGAAACACAGGGAAGTGTCCCTCACCGATTTAAATGAAACTTGATGGGTTTGTAAGCTATTGCAGTGTAAGAACAACGTTAACTTTCATAGATGCTAAATCGCCCGTGTTCGAGGGTGAGGCGCCCTCAAGCCAACGCTACCTTTCGCTATTTGCTCTAATATCTCCAAAACTATAAGACATATCAAAAAAAGTTAAGACAGATATATAACCGTTTTATGAGTACTAAGAGATAGCGACAATAGTTTGTCTGTTATTGTTCTTATTTTCCAGAAACAACCCTCACCCCCCGTATTTTTTTCAATTTTAAAATGTTTGCTTGCTGGAAAAATACACAAAATTATGCAGAATTAACCAATTTATATTAAACATGCTATAAAATAACTCAATCTATAAAAAAAACAACAATGACATAAGAATTAGTATGTACTTACCTCTGTAGGTATACATATACGTAGTACGTGGAAGTCCAATATCTTGGTTGATAAGAGAGATAATTGAAACTTTTTCATTTCACGTGTTTAGATCTACAAACCTAAAATAATGCCGGTTATACAGAGTGTTCCATTTCCCCTGCACAGACAGCAACTTTGTTTTTTAAAATACAAACCTATATTTTTTATAATTTATTTTGAATCTACAAGAAAAATAAAAGCTACTTTATACATGGTAGTCGTATGAAAAAACTGACGGTCTTTGAGAGATTTGGCTTACTATGTTTTTCTAGTCAATTTTTGTCAATTACAATATCGCAAATTTTGCGGTTACGCTAATTAACAGAACAGCTATTTTCAGATCAAATCTTAGGCAATAATGGTTCTTCAAAACACCATGTCAGAAACTGACCTACAGTATAAAGGGTGCCCAGAAAATGTTAAAGTAAAATATGAAAAATCTCCGTTAATTCAACACCCTGTATATTATTGATCAGTAAAACGAAGAATTAAATATTCTACAACTTTGCTATAGCATTCCCTATACCTAAGTTCAACATTTTAGATAAAAAACGCAGTATTATAGTAAAAAGTGAGTAAATTTATGCATTATACTTCAAATTTACTCCATTTAAAAGGAACAAAAAACTTCAAAAATTAAAAATACAATGAAAAAAGTGTTCAAAGTGTTCACTGTGGAAAAAATAACAAGTTTATAATAAGTTTTATTATCATTAGGTTCTTATGTATAATATTTTTATCCATTTTGCAGTCGTTCTTTTAAAGTAAAAAAAAAGTGATCCATCTCCTACAAGATTTTTAACGGGTCGATGGCCGCAGTGGTTAGGCGGCTGACTATTATCAGAGGACGATAGGCGCCGGGGTTCAATTCTCTGGAGGGACGGTGACATTTTTTCAGAGAGTTTAATCCCGGATCGACTTGCCATTCGCTGTTGGGAGCAAAGTGATTAACAGCGCGGCATCATAAAAGGCGATATGATGCTCACAAAGCCAATTGAATACAACATACACACACAAAAAACTACACCGCGAGAGTTGCAGTGATAGCCAGACAAGCGATACAGTTTACGAAGTCACTGCAACTAAGCACCCACCACATTAAAAAAAAAAATTGATGTAAGCTTGTTTCTACAAAAACTGAAACATCTTTGCATTACTATTTGTAGTGAGATTGCATCGAACGCGAATATTTCTATAGACCATTCAGGTAATTATTATAAACTTAATAAAAACCCAAACAAATTAAACAGATTGTTTGAAATATCCAGCGACGTTTTCTCAGCGTAACATAATCCTAATTTGGAATTTTCTTGTCACATTTCTTCAAATTTGCTATGTTGCCATAATCATCTATTACTTGTATATCTGGCATTTTAATGTTGCCTAACCTGAAATAAAAATTATTATAAAGAGTAAATATCAAATTCATGAACAAGATTGCTAATAATGTGAAATGCAACGGAGCATTATCATGCTGAAACCAGTGTCGATTATTAATATCTGGGGATTGTTTAGTAGCACAATATTTATGTAATTAATTTTCAAAAAATTCAAATTGTTTAGTTAAATTGCGTTTGTTGAGAAAAGGACGATGTCCAACATTCGTTTATTCAAACAATGTCTTAATTTTTTTTGATTTTTATTAAGTTTATAATAATTCGCTGACTAGTCTACAAAAATATTCGCGTTCAATACGATTTCACAACAAATACTAATGCAAATATGTTTCAGTACTTGTAGAAACAAGCCTACATCAATAAAAGAACTACTGCAAAATGGATAAAAATATTATATGTAAGAACCTCATGATAATAAAACTCGTTAGATTATTTTTTGCACAGTGAACTCTTTGGACAAGTTTTTTAATTGTATTTTTAATTTTTGAAGTTTTTGTTTTTTTTTAATGGAGTAAATTTGAAGTATAATGCACAAATTTACTCACTTTTTACTATAATACTGCGTTTTTTACCTAAAATGTTGAACTTAGGTATAGGGAATGCTATAGCAAAGTTATAGAATATTTAATTCTGCGTTTTACTGATTAATAATATGGTGTTCCATTTGACTTAACCCCCTTATAATGTAGATCAGTTTCTGACATGGTGTTTTGAAGAACTATTATTGCCTAACATTTGGTCTGAAAATAGCTGTTCTGTTAATTAGCGCAACTACAAAATTTGCGATATTGTAATTGACAAAAATTCATTAGAAAAACATAGTAAGCCAAATATCTCAAAGACCGTCAGTTTTTTCATATGAATACCATACATAAAGTCGCTTTTATTTTTCTTGTAGATTCAAAATAAATTATAAAAAATATAGGTTTGTATTTAAACAAACAAAGTTGAAATACATCTAGAGAAACCTAAACACGTGAAATAAAAAACCAACCAAGATATTGGACTTCCGCACTACGTGGACAGCCTGTATACGTAAATAATACTGATGTTGTTTTTTGACCGTTTTTAGTTAAACAATAAAATTTGTGCGGATTTTTCGGTCCTTTTATAATAAAAATCTTATTTTCAATATTTCGTCACAATTCTGTGTGTTCTTCAGAAAATTATATAATTATATGTAATTCTAAAAGTATAAACAATATATAAATTATATATATTGCATATATAATCATAAAATTGACGTATTTAAATTTCTTTATCGCCCTCTAGCGGTGATGGACGAGATAAAATTCAGCTTCAATCACTAACCATAGCACAATGAAAATCCTTTCTAATAAGACCAAATTTACTAAATTCCTTTAACAAGAAGCAGAATAATTTAAATTTATAGAAGAAATATTTACCATCCACACGTTTCTGAAGATATCTTCGGATTGGTAAAAGATAGCGATACCCGGTTTCGCTGATTTGTTGGTAATATAGCCTACTTTTTTAATTTATTGTGAAAAATGTGTTTCCATTTGATATTATCGAGAAAAAACAAAATTCGCGAAGAAATTTAAACAGCGCCGTCACTTATTAGATTGGTTCCAGTTTGTAAGCATTAGATTGGAGGAGTAATGCTGTTTTCAACGAGACAAAAGTTTGCAAAATTCGGTTCAACAGAACCGCAGTTTTAAGCGTTCCTTCAATACAAAGTTTCCCCTCCTCCCTTCCGCTTATTTGACAAAACACAAAAAAGTTGACCTATGTAAAATATGCAAAATTTTCAGTAGATTCCGATTTTCATATCTATGATAGACCTTAAGTAGGTAAACTTCCCATAAAATAAGAATTAAAATTGTAGATGACCAGTTACGCCCTCTAGCGGTCGTCCTACGATTTTGTAAATAATTTCCAGATGTTTCTCGGGATCACTTTAGTCAATAATATTTTTTTCCCAAAGCTGTACTGCAAACCGTTCCTGAGATATGGCCGAGCAACATTCTTAGTTGGCCACCCGGTACATAAAGATATCTTGTACAGTTTTATACATCAATACTAATAATAGCATTTGTATCTTTGGCGTCCATTTGCTCCAGGTAAAATCAACTAGGCAACTTCAGAGATAGGGAGCAAGTGTTGACCGGGATGGGCGCTACAGACAAAAGATGAAATACAGTATGATTCATTTAAAGGTAGTCATTAGTGACCACCGAAGTTTGAGAATCCTGTACGATTTTGCTTCCCGAAGGATTGCTCCTCGGATAATTGAAAAGAACTTAATCTACCTATTAGTAAGAAACTCAACCGTCACACATCATTTGCGAATTACTGACTGCTAAGTAAAAATAAAATAAAACAATAATTATAAAAGAACTGTAATTCAGATATTATCTAAGTAGTCTAGAACGGCAAAAATATAATACGATCTAGTCCTAATCGTATAGAAACATTTACTAAATCCAGTATTCAAAGATATGTATAGGCTATCTCTTAAAAGCTTATCATTTCAATCTTAAACTTGTAGGCAGCAAGAGTACATAATTTAAGAACAGCATCACGTATCGCACACACAAGAACCACATAAACTTAAAAGAAGTCGAAAGACACAATAAAGCCAGTTTTATTGTTACATTGGATGTTGTAAATACTATGGTACTCCACAATTTATATAATCGTTTTATTGTACTAAATAACGTTTTTATACACTTCATAAGCTTAGGTTTTTCTGTCGAGCTATATAATTACATACACGCAACGATCTTGTCGTGATCAAAGGAAAGTTAATTATCAAGGGAGTAACGTCGTTAAGTACAATAAACATAGTTTAATAAACAATAGACAACAAGTTTTATTTGGGCGTCTAGAAAATTAAATAATTATGGGGAATTGCTGCCCATAAAGCTCAATATGAGCACTTTTATTACTTAAAGTACGTAATATGTTTAATATCTGGGTGCAGTACTGAATCAAATGCCTTTACGTTCTTACGCCTTCCATTTACCTTCATATAAAGTACTTCCGCATATATACTTCTATACAGGGCGAATCAGAACTTGAATTGTTTATTTTCTCAGTTTGTTTGAATGGAACATCATGTAATCAACTCTTCTATTACGAACTTTATTATTTCTTAAGCATTTCACATATGTTGTAATCACGAAAGATGATCCCTGCGTCACTTACATATAACTCAATCAACGACATTCAAAGAATAATTTTCATATCCGAATATGTATTTGTATGACAAGGACAGCCTGGATGACAGTTTGTATTTCGAAACTTTACCTAGCACAGACGTACGGCTCGTGCAATTCACTTGAATAAGACAAAGACGAGTTCGTTGTCTGCACTTAAGCTATATATTTCCGCTTCTTGACTTAAAAATGATCATCATGATGTCATTGATTTCGTCCTTACAAATATGTATTTGTTTAACAATTTTTTGAAGTAATTTTTTTAAAACTATAATGGCAATACATAGTAGAACATTACGGTAGGTACAATTGCAACAACTTATTTTAAATATTTACGGCCTGTCAATAAATCCCCACGCACTTAACCCAAAAATGAAAAATGTCATAGCTGCCATATTCATTTTGATATTTACAGTATTTAACATGACGCAGAAGTACTGATTTGATTCATACAAATGTAATTGATGACGCAGGGATCATCTTTCGTGATTACAACTGTACCTAAATTTGCGATTGTAGGAATCAAAGGTCTGTTTGCACACGAGCTTGATTTTGTTGTTAATCGTGGAAATGTAAACCGGAAATTGATGCTTAGTTATGCAATACAAAATACTGTAAACTCTGTTTCATTTTATTTACAATATAGTTGCACTAACCGGTTAAAGAATTATCTGTCAAAATTGAGTGGAAACGTACAATATCCGAAGATGAAAGTGAAACTAATGATCATAATTATTATGATTGCAAACGATCTTCCAAATAACGTCATGGCATTCTTCTTTTATGTCTACTTCTACTGTAGAATCGTATATTAGAGAATTAATTGTATACGACGACATTTTGTTGCAAACGACAATTTTACAGCTCTAAACAATACACTGCAACATGAGAGTAAACGCAAATTATACACCACAATAAATTTGTTATATATAACTCGCCATTTCCGATACCTCGCTTGTGAGATTTCTAAAAACGGACCGATAATATCATATATAAATTAGTTCCCCATCATGGAACCCTTATACTACAGATATTACCTGCCCCAAACTCATTTAATTAGAAAAGATGACATTGCAAAATTTGATATTGAGAATCGCCATGCAAACACAAGGTTACTGTTATACTGCATCTGGCTACTAATCCTAATTATTTAGTTACTAAGTTCGTTGAACAGCAGTAAATTATAGCCAACAAAAATTAAAGGAATTGAAACAACTCATGTTATTTATTAAAAAATATGAGTACTATCCGATTTACATGACATTACTCAAAGTTACATCAAATCTTACAAACCCAAGAAATACATATAACTAATGCATACATAATTGATTGTACAACCAAAAGCAAAATTTATGATATCTATATGAAGCAATCTTCAAGCCAATATATCTAAAAAAATATCTGATTTCTGGAATCTGAATAAAGAAAGTAAAAACTAAACTAAAATACAGAACCAATCCAAAACCCAAACTACGTTGAATTTCGACTTATTTGTATTAGTTTTATTATCGCCTTGATAATGACAGCATTGCTGTTGAAACGCGTCGGTGTTTTAGTTAAAACCTGTTTGGTGTTCAGTGGGTTAAAGTGTTTAGTGTTTTATTTGTATTAACTTAGTTCAATCATAAACAGATGCTTTAGTGTTACACTTAACAAAGTTATTGAGAAAGGTTTTCTTCTGTTCGTTTTCTGAAGAAAATCAAATTTGTTGGCGATAAGGCTGTAACGACAATAGCAGCACCGCATCTAAGATATGCGTACTATACTGATTCTCTTAATAGTGGCTAAGTGCAGAATTTTTATTATGAATAATTATGTCTGCTATAAAAAATAATTTAACGCCACTACGCCACTGTCTTCGCACCTCTTAGGTGTATTGTGCGCGTAGAAGAAGAGGCGATCTTTATCCAACTCGGCGAACACAATGGAGCGAGGAAAGATATCCCATACACAGTTGTATTCAACTAGCGACAATGGGCCGTGATCGTGCACTATCTTTGTTGAAAAACAGAAGATATCTATTGTCCGTCTAAATAAATATTGCCGGAGTTCTCAGCGCCTTCGCTACCAACCGTCATTATTTCATCCTTTTGTCCTTCTTTATTCGTCGACAGCGTCTAAAAGATCTTCGTTTTTCCACTTGTCTTTCTCTTTTTTCACTTTTATTTTTCTTCATTTTCAAACTTAAACACATGGTAGGTACATTACAAAACTAACGCAGCCCTCTGTTTCTTACAAAATTAAATGTAATCCATATAATATATGTATGTATAACTAGATACATTGGCTCAGTAATTTTTATTAGTAGTAAATCATCAAAAATCAAAAAACCTTTTTATTCAGAGTAAATTAATCGTGCTTTTTACCGTAGTGACAGCTACTGTGCTAACAGCACTGTAAAAGGTACTTCAGAGATAAGTGCGGTGTTTTCGTTCATGTGAATGTGAACACTATACACTCCAAGCATTAAACAGGCCGAGTACATACATATGTATATGATGACGTGCTTTTCTCATAGATAGCGTGATAAATAAAAAGTTAAGATTTCTTTCTAAAAAGAATAGGCTTAATTTTCCGAATTTTTGAGAAGTTTCCATATCATGCGATACATACAATTGTATTCAGAAAAAAAACCTCTCTTAAAAGGGCCCCAAAAATCGTATAGTTCAAATGAAAAATTTTGAGATGAGGTTAGATTACTAATAATATGCACTCGTGAAATTTGTGTTATTAAATGTTAGTTTTACAAAAAAAAAATTACGAAATTTTTACAAACTACATCGGATTTTTTCAAATTAGGCAATATAAGTAATATCGTTGATATTCCTGACAGGTTAATTTTCCAAACATTGACGAAGTTTCCATATTATGTGATACATAATTGTATTCAGAGAAAATCCCGTCTTAAAAGAGTCACAAAAATTGCACGGTTTCAATTTAAAATTTTGAAGTTAGGTAAGATTACTAAAAATTCGCACACAAGTGCTAATAATAGTTATTTATGATATAAGTGTTAAAAGTCCGATTTTATTTTGTGAGATGGGAAGATTACGAAACAAGCGTAGCGAGTTGAGTAACCCTTCGAACGAAATAAAATCACTATTTTTTATACAACTGTTTATATTTAATTAAATGATTTAAGACTTCTACAAAATCTTGTTGACATCAGTCAATTATTAATATGTCATGAGTCAAAAATATCAGTCACGGTAACGCAGTGATGTTTGAGAATTAGAAACATGAAAAACATTTTGTTGACGTTTTTTACAAGCGTTTGTATTCTTACTAAAATAATAAAACTGGATCTTGGTGAGATTGATTGAAACTATGCCCAATGAATCACAATTTCAAATAATAAAGTACCTGTCATTAGTGTTAAAAAATAATTCACTAGTGTAAAAAATATTTTTAACGCACTATGTTATAAAACTAAATTTTTAATCCGATTAGCATACATTAATACTGTCACTTTTAGTGACAGTTGTATAAAAGAGGATTTAGATTACAATTTGAATTACTTCAAACCGCATCTCAATATCTTAAGTAACAAAAAAGTTACAGCAAATAAAACAAATTAGGAGGTTTCAGTTTTTCTTAATGTTAAACAAATGAAGTAAGACAAGTAAAATTTGAAAATGGATTCTGTTGTGCATGCATGTATACTATTTTATGTAGGTGTAGGAGGGTTGGCTTAATCACTGCAGTAAAACTTTACTAAACACTTTCTTTATTAAGGTTCTAACTTAACTTGATTTCTTACATTACCTTTTTTACATGGTATTTAATACATAAGTATATTGCCCCCTGTGTTTTTACTTATCAACTAACACAATACATAGGCGTAACACTTCCCTTCCTTGTATGAAATTCTTATAACTAAAGGTCTAATCTATTAGGTGCTTTTCTAATCCTGTTGGATCTACGCAAAGGGTTTTCAGGAATGGTATTATGTTTCGGTTGAGAAACACTTTGAGGTGAATTCTTATCTGCTTCAGTATGTACCTCTTTCGGTAGTGATATTTTATCATCCTTGTCTTCCGTGATGCTGTGATCCTTGTGCAATGGTATCTGAATTTGGGGTGTATGTTCGCCAATCTTCCGTATTTGTTCTCTGTGTCTTCTCCATGTTCTGCCGTCATCTAATTCGACTGTATAGTTTAGTTTTCCTAACACTTCTTTAATTCTTCCAAATTGCCATTTCTCCTCTTGACTGTAGTCTCTCGCAACAACTCTCTCTCCGTGCGAAAATTTTGTAACCGTGTTTTCACAACTTGTTCTTCTATAAAGGGCTTTATTAAATGTAGTCTAGATTTAATAACTCTGTTAAACATCAACCATGATGGACTTAACCCGGTATTGATTTGGAGTTTTTCTGTATTGCAACAAAAATTGTGCGAGTCCTATATTAATATCATCGCATTTAATTGCTCGAATTGCTTGCTTGAAGGTTTGAACATATCGTTCTGCTAATCCGTTAGTTGCTGGGTGATAGGGCCCACTTAATTTGTGTATTATACCGTTTTGATTCAAAAAATTCTTGAATTCTGTTGAAGTGAATTGTGTTCCGTTATCACTGACTAATACTGACGGTATCCCAAATGTACTAAAAATTTTCCTGCATATTGCTATAGTTGCTTGAGTAGTGATACTTTTTAAAGGGTGTATTTCCGGCCATCTACTGAACGCGTCTACTAAAATGAAAAAATAATGTCCCATAAAAGGCCCCGCAAAATCAACGTGCACTCGTTCGAATACCGCTTTTGCTTCTTCCCATAGATGCACTACTTCTTTGTTAGGGTTGTTTCTGATTTTATTGCAATTATAGCAATTTGTCGCCATTTTCTCGATGTCCTCTGTAATTCCCGGCCACCAGCAGTAACTTCTTGCTAAAAGTTTCATCTTTTGCATTCCAAAATGAGCACTGTGTAGTTCGTTTAATACTGCTTGTTGTAATTTATGTGGTATAACCACTCTGTATCCTCTAATAATCGCATTGTTTTGTAATGTAAATTCTTCTTGTCGTATGCCAAATCTATCACTCGGTTTAACTGGCATTCCCTGACGTAATCCGATTAATAGGGGCTGTAAGGTGATGTCTTCATCTGTTTCTTTTACCAAATCCTGAAATCTAACCGGTAGTGTTTCGATTTGGTGTATTTCAAAACAATCTGGTTCATCATATGTTTGTTCTACTTTTGAGTCACTGGGTAATCTGGAAATTGCATCAGCGTTCCCGTGCATCTTCGTGTTCCTGTACATAATTTCAAAATCAAATCCTTGCAAGAATAGCGCATAGTGTTGCATGCGACTCGCTGAGAAAATTGGTAGTCCTTTTCTCGGAGAAAAGATATGCACTAACGGTAAGTGGTCCGTTAGTAGCCTGAATTTCCTTCCGTAAGCTTCTTTGTCGATTTGTGCATAGTTCGTTTGTGTATCATTCAAAGTTTTCGAAGCAAATTGTATTGGGCGTTCTGTGCCATCTGAATAAATATGGGAAAGTACTGCTCCTACCGCATACGGGCTCGCATCAGTTGCTAACAACAGTGGTAGTTGCGGGTCATAGTGTGCTAGAATTGTAGGTGATTGTATCTGTTTTTTTATTTGTTCAAAGGCTTCATCGCACTTCTTTGTCCACACGAAAGGTATTCGATCTTTTAGAAGGTTATTTAATGGTAATAACGTTTGACTCAAATTTTTAAAAAGTCTACCGTAGTAATTTACCGATCCTACAAATGCTTTAACTTCTGTTTTGTTTATTGGTATCGGTACTTTTTGAATGGCTTCAATCTTTTCCTTTGACTTATGGATTCCAGATTTATCGATTCTGTATCCGCAGTATTGTATTTCAGTTTTCATGAATTGACATTTTTGTAAATTCACCTTAATGTTGTGTTCTGACAATTTATGTAACACTGATCTCGAGATGGGTTTTATCATCCGGAGCTGTCACTTTAATATCGTCTAAAAAGATGGATATTCCAGGGATATCTTGTAGTATGTTCTCTATTTCACGTTGCCAGATCGCTGGAGCACTCGCGACTCCGTACATTAACCGTGAACATTGATATAAGCCTCGATGCGTGCTTAATGTCAGAAATTTCCTGTCGCATTCTCTAACTTCCATTTGCAGGTACGCTTGCGATAAGTCTATTACTGAGAATTTAGTTCCTCCTGCCATAGCCGCAAATAAGTCATCGATTGTAGGTAAGGGATGTTCGTCTATTATGAGGTTTGGGTTTAGTGTGATTTTAAAATCGCCACATAAGCGTATGCGTCCATTTGCTTTCACAACCGGTACTACAGGTGTAGCCCAATCTGACGTATGAACCTTTGTAAGAACCCCTTTCTTAACCAATGACTCTATTTCTGCTTCTATTTTAGGCTTCAGTGCAAACGGTACTGGCCTATGTTTAATAAATGTAGGTTTAGCATTATTTCTTACGTCCAATTTAGCTTGAATCGCCTTAATTTTACCGACTGTTTCTTCAAATATATTTGGTATTGACTGTAATAATTTATGTAACTGTACTTCCATATTTTCTGTGTCGATTTTGCTAATATCTTGAAAGTTTATGTTTAGTGGGCGTATCCATTCCCTTCCCATTAAGGATTGTCTTTCACTCTGTACTATGTACAGTTTTAATGTTAAGTTTAAGTCATTCAATTCTACTTCGACGTTAATATAACCAAAAACGTGCAACTCGCTATTACAGTAAGAACGTAGTTGTATGTTCGTGGGTTGTATAGGGATATTTGGAAATAAGGTGTCGTGCAAATGTTGGGGTAATATGGATACCGCGGCACCTGTATCGATTTCAAACCTAAGTACTACACCACTAACTTTAATATCTAATGAAAATTTTTCCCTTAATGATTTACTATTCTTATTTTCAATATACAGTACTTATTTGTTCTATAGTATTTACTTTTTCCTCAACTGAATTAGTATTATTGGATTTCAAACATACTTTATTTAAATGACCTTTCTTTCGACAATATGTGCAATACAAATTTTTTTCCGTACAATTATTTGCTAGATGTTTATTAGAGCCACATCGAAAACATTTTCTTTTAGTATTCACAGTATCGGTGCCGGTACGAGAATTTGTATTTTTATTCATGTTTGAATTCTTACTTTTAATTACATTGCTGCCACAGCTACTAGTGAGGTTTTGTCTCCGTTTATTTGAATGTGTATGTATTGTATGTATATTTTCTTTTTTATCTCAGCTGTACTTTTTGCAGACATTTCCATACTAGTAGCTGTAGCTAATGCTTTCTCTAAAGTTAATTTTTTGCTTTCTAATAATCTACCTTGAATGTTGTTCGATCTTAGTCCAAATACAAATTGGTTTCGCAATGCAGTTTCGAGGTATTGTCCGAATTTGCAATGGATAGCCAGTTTGCGCAGAGCCGATATGAAATCGTTCACCGTCTCGCCTTCTCCTTGCTTCCTCATGTGAAATTTAAAGTTTTCGGCGATTTCGAGCGTTTCTGGGTCGTAGTGTTGATTCAACAACGTTACTAATTCTTCGTAGCTGTGTTCCGACGGTTTCTTCGGAGCTCTCTTATCGCAAATAATATCGTAAGCTTCAGGTCCCATATAGTGCAATAAATATGCTTTTTTTACCGATGTTTGTACATTAAATACCGTGTAAGCACTTTCCAACCTTTCTTTCTATCGAGAATAGTGCCGTTGTAGATGTAGTCGCCATGTTTTTTTGTTTTTGTACTGTATTGTAGTTTGTACGGACGAATCTAGGTTATGGTTAGAACGAAACCCCCGTGTTTTCTTCGTATCCTCGTCGCCACTGTTGTGCATGCATGTATACTGTTTTATGTAGGTGTAGGAGGGTTGACTTAATCACTGCAGTAAAACTGTACTAAACACTTTCTTTATTACGTTCTAACTTAGCTTGATTTCGTACATTACCTTTTTTACATGGTATTTAATACATATATTGCCCCCTGTGTTTTTACTTATCAACTAACACAATACATAGGCGTAACAGATTCTTACTGAGCTTCGAATACAAAAGTTACCCATGTTTTCCCTACGAAATGTAGGCACCCTGTATACAAAAGCAAATGGATTTGATCATATGAAACAATCACTTTGACTTGTCATGGGTTGGCAATAAAAAGCTCCCAAGACTACTAAAAACTCGAATGTATTTACTTCCGTGAACTATCCATACTGAATTTGCACGTATATTAGTGTCAAAACCATAAAGTCAACATCTGTCAACGCACTATTTGTGTGTATTGTACTATTGTAATGTCTTGTGGTTTCCTATTTTCTTAGTTTTGTAGTATAGTTTCTAGTTTTGTTGACACTTTTTTATCTCCGGTGTATTCACTACCTTTTACGATACAACAAAATACGTTTATTGTAATGGCGTACTTATGCTATGGAACATTAAAAGGGGATGGATCATGGAATTAATCAATTGGAATCGTGTTTTCAGCAATTTGTAATAGAATATGCAACCTATTTATTATGGTTTATAGCAAAAAATACGCTACAATTACTATATTTCTGAAAAACATTCATTTGTACACTTCTCCAACTTAAAACTAAGCTTACTTTATTGACATTTGCCACAAGTGAAATGTAAGTAGAAAACCTAACCACCAAAATAAATAAACATGTTCGCTAATTACCCAGCGTCGCTATATTAAAATCAGTGTGACTAACTCAGGACACTTCAAAACAATCAATAAGTATGATAAAATCTGAATCCTTATCAATAATACTTTCAAATAACACATAACCACAATTTTTTATCTTTATTTTATCTTTAATTCATCTTTCAACATAGTCAGGACTAAATGGCATAACGTTTCTTATCGATGTTCGATTTGATAATGTATAACCAGAATACTTGCTCCAAGAGGAGACAAATGCTTCTTGCTTTAGTAAAGTGAACGGCAGATTACATAGAATTCAAGAAACACCTATATCAAATCACCTTCGCATTCTAAATCCGGCATACTCGCTATTATGTGTACCTAACTGCGACATTTTCTAAGTATGTGTATACTGATAACCACTCACAACAACCAGTGGAATAATACTGAGCAAGCGTGCTTTGATACGGACGCTCAAGTTTCTGTGCCACGCAGTACGCCCCTTCACATTGTTCTCCGCATTGCACTGAAACTTGCCCTTCTTTGCCGAGTTTACACATTACTTAAATAAACGCAATACGTTAAAAAATGAAGCTACCATAATAATTTAGCAGAATGAACGAACGCTTTTACCTCATCGTTTGTAATTCCGAAAAGTAGACAAATTTTATTTAAAAGAAGTGTCAACCATAATTTAAAATTTATTCGCTTAATTTTCTACTCAAAGTAAAATTTTAACATATGCCTAGTTAACGTAGTTATGGCTACAAAGTCATAAATTACCAACAGTTCTAGTATTCTATATCTCTGCTATTTCTTCTCTAATTTCACAAGTATAGTTATGATACATTATTTCTTTTTTAAGATGATCTGCCTAATAGATGGTTTATGAATTAATCTTTTATCTCAATCTAACGCTAAGCAAAAACTTTTCCGTTCACTGTATACATACTTCTGGCGTATGTAGTTACAAACAAGAGTGTCTTGCATAATGCTGCTTCGTGAAGAACGACAAAGATGTACACACTCTAGGCTCGGAGAAAAAGTAAGACAAAGAACTTTATAGACGCCGCACGTACGTCTCCTTTGATGGGTGTAGATTTAACAGTGTTCGATTCCGAGAATGTTTTCCAGTATTGCCGCGATCGCTTAATTAAGTCGCATTGTGCGAGCTTTTAGATTTTCAGTACCGGCAATTAAGTGTTAATAAAGAGATGCTTTTACAGTTCACGAAACACCCACAGATCAACGCTCTGAGCATTCGAATACAACTTATTGCTATATAACGCTTGTTTCGAAAATAAAATTTCCATACCTTATTTTTCTTAAATTTCGAACAGCATGACTAATTAAAATATAATACAAGTGAATATGCTTGCTCTTCAGCGATCGCCTGCATCTCTCTTACGGTTACAATATCACAATTACAGTATCCACTTAATTATTGACTGGTATCCGTATTTATGGGGCGCATTTTCTAGCTCTATACAGTTTGTTAATATTAAAGATATATAGTTTATCAGTTACTTAGAAATCTGCAATAAACTTAATATTTTCACATTTGGCATATATTGATGACTTTTTAAGAAATTAAGAAGAAAGACTATTGAAAATTATATACAGGGTGTCTCTAAAAGGTGCGGAAAAAACGCTACCACACATTTCTGAGAGCAAAATATGGCGATCTAACCCAACTTACCTCAGTCCAAAAGTGGATGCTTTCGGAGATACAGAGTGTCAAAAATTCAATTTGGTTTTAGTTTTTTATAAATAATTTCTGTAATAATTGGTATATTGTCACAATATTTGGGTAAGGGAGGTTTCGTGTGGTAAAAAATTTAAATCTGCTCTCATTTTCATTGCAAAATGTAGAGGGCGCCAGCTACGGCATATTGTATCCATTTAAAACGTAATAACTTTTTTGAGACACATTGTATTAACCGTAATAACTGTAATAAAACTGTATTAACTGTAATAAAACTTCTTATTCTCCAATGTTTTTTACCTAGAAAAGGTATACCTGGTAGGAGTTGATTGGAGCAGCCGTTTATAGTAATCTGGATATGCACAACAGTCAACAAGAGAGTTATGAACAAAAACAGTTAATTAAATGCTTTCAATAAATGTTCAAAATGGCCTCCATTTTCGTGTGTACAAAGATTAATACGTCGTAAAAAATTGAACTGAACTCTCTGGAGCATTTCCTCATCATTTCTCAAAGTGTCAATTCCAGTTTGAATACGTCCCCTTAATTCATCTTCAGTAACTACTGGTCTAGAATATACAAGGGTTTTGAAAGCTCCCCATAAGAAATAATTCATCGGCGTCATGTCAGGGCATCGAGCTGGCCAATTTGCGGGGACATCGTGTGCATTCAAATAATTACGTACGTTTAACGTAAAATGCGGAGGAGCACCGTCATGCATAAACCACATTCCTCTTCTATGTTCCAACGGCAGAGGATCTAATAAGTCTGATAAATCGTTTTGAAGAAGTTCCAAATAATTTTCGCCATTTAGCCGAGGTGGTAAAGTAACAGGACCAATTATGAATGTGTCTATAATTCCTGCCCACACATTAATCTTAAACTGCTGATAATGGGTTACTCTAGTTGCATGAGGGTTCTCTTCAGCATAGACATGTTCATTGTGCAAATTAGTAATGCCACTCCTCGTGAAACTGTAAATCTGTGAATAAAATTTTGCGTGTAAAGTGCCTATCATAATTTCTGTGTTCTTGAATAAACCGGCAGAAACGTAAGCGTGCTTCAAAATCATGGGGTAACAGATCATGTACCCGTTGAACATGAAACGAGTGCAGAAATTGTTCTCTAGTCACTATTAACAGTATTTTTGCTTACACCTACCTCTAAGCCCAGTCGTCTACTGCTGAGTTTAGGATTTTCCTCAATTCGATCTAAAATATCTTCCTCAACTTCCGCAGTCCTTACCGTACGTACACGACCATAATTAATAGAAACAGGCGCAAACCTACCCGTTTCACGAAGACGTCTTTCAACTGCCGCAGAGGTTTTATGGTTTGTGTGGCGATTCGGAAATCTTTCGCTGTATACTCGACAAGATTGTAAACTATTTCCTTGGCAATATCCATAAACCAATAACATGTCGGTCATTTCTTCAATAACAATAACATGTACAAAAACATCAACCACGAAACACCAATTTCGATAAAAATGTATGCTTTTTTTGGCTTCGATTTAACGTCAATTTTTAGTGACAGTTATTTTATTGAAACGTCTTCTCTTCAAATTGTGTTCAGTTGAAGCCACATACGGGATGAATTTTTTATATCCAGATTACTCGTAAACGGCTGCTCCAATCAACTCCTACCAGGTATACCTTTTCTAGGTAAAAAACATTTGAGAATAAGAATATTTATTTAAAAGTTAAATACAGTGTGTCTCAAAAAAGTTATTACGTTTTAAATGGATACAATTTGCCGCAGGTGGCGCCCTCTACATTTTGCATTGAAAATGAGAGCAGATTTAAATGTTTTACCCCACGAAACCCCCTCTACACAAATGGATGGGTGAAAAAATCATTGCAACTGAAAGAAGCTATGATGTTTTCCGATCAAGCGACATTTTGTACTAAGTTGATAGTTTCGTCGCAACATGTTAAATACTGGAACAATATTAATCCGTATTTTCAAATTTTAATTTTGAAATTTTTTAAATAATAAATGGCAATATTTTCAAAAAGTTAATGTCTGGTGTGCTATGTCATGGGAAGAAATAATAGGATCTTACTTTTTTTATGGCAACATGAATCAGCATACCTATCTCCATTTGTTAGAAAATTTTGTTAGCGACAGTATGGACACCTTTAGTTAGCTTATCGCGGTACAATGTAGGTACTTTCAACAACATGGCTGCCGGGCTCACATGTCTCGTGCTGTAGTACATTGGTTAAATAATACATTTGGAGATAGATGGATTGGGAGAAATCGACCAATTAGATGGCCTCCAAGGAGCCCAGATCTCACAATTGCAGATGTTTATCTCTGAGGACGTTTGAAGCAGACAGTTTATAGTCAGCCGTTACCCAATGATAGAGATCCTTTAAAAGATCGCATACAACAAGCTTAATTTGTGAAATAAGAAAAAGTTTTGTTGAATTTCAAGCAAGAATTGAACTGTGTGCGGAAAAGGAAGGAGGTTTAACTTTAATTCTTTGATCTCTGTTCAAATTACATTATTATTTAGTTTTAATGAAAGCAAATACTGTAATGTCATGTTTTTTTCTGCTAAAAGTTGAATAAAATCTCAAGTATAGTCTTGTTATCTGTTCCAAAACTTGAAACAAATCTACATAAATTAATGTCTTCAGTAGGTTTTCTACGATATAACGCTTTATGCGGTCATTAATCGTTTTTGCCAAAAGAAGTGAAGTACCTTCTACATACAATCTCTGATCGAATGATAACATTTTAAAACATGTACCTGATAAATACCTAATTTGACAGGTCATATAACTAGAGAAGATAACTAGATAAGTTGCATTGTCGCATAAATTTCCTTTTTTTATCGTTTCTGCCGAAAGTATTGAAGTTAATAAAGATAACTCACTTGAATTCGTTGTTTTAAAACAAGTACATTTTTTTATAAAGAATACATTTTTTCGAAAAAGTTAAAAATAACAAAGTTTGTCCTCTTGTCAACCTAATCCGTGGACATACTGTCTGTATGAAAACATGAAATTCCAGACAACTAGTATAGCAGTTTTGGCAAAATATTTAATATTGTGAACGGATATTTTACTGTCACCTGTAGCTTTAAGTTTATGTATCAGTGTCATACGTGCGTAACTCTAATCGGCATATTTTTAAATGTCAATGAAACATTAATAAATGTCAAATGTCAATAAAACTCTATACGAAACGCATATTTACAGTAACCAATTATTTGTGTGTGGAATTCAATGTGCCCGATTGTACATGTTCCCAAGCTTTCATCATTTACTGAATTTGCGGATTCGGGACCTTCACTTGTAAGATTAATTTCCTTTTTTGATGTAAAATGCTTTTTAAAGTTAATTAATTGCTTAATTGCTTTATTTCTTCTGAATCTATGTGGTAAGAGTCTCTGAACAATGTAGTAGAAATTGAAATTATTGACCATTCGATATGTTTAAATTTATGTTTACAGATTACCGTCAAATAAAGATATTTCTCATTGAACACCCGGCAAGTTTTTTAAACAATCTTGTTACCTTTCCCATAAATATAAAATAAATTTAAAATATCCATGTTCGAATAATTTTCATTTTTCAATTTGATGGACATAAAGAAATCAGACTTGAAACGTTATGGTTAATTACTAATAAGAACGTTTGTTGTCATTTTCATGGTTTGCTACTAAGACAATGTTATAATTTTCTACAAACTCTATCAAAAACCTTAGTACCTTAAAAATTATTGCAGATAGGTATATGGAATGCTAATACAGTTTGACACAGAATTTAATTCTACTTTGAAATATTAAAAACAATGGGTCATTGTATTTGATAAAAACGAATTTTACTGGTCTGAAGTTGTACTAGAAGACAATTAAATTTTGAATACCCTGCATATAACACACTAATTCTAAGAACTGTAGCAGAAACGTCAAGATTTTTTCTTTCTCTAAGCTCAATTTCAGAATTTTCGCTCCAAGAACGGCAACGCTATATCGGGTGTCCGTAAATGTTTGAAGCTGACAGCTACTGTCAAATTTTGGTTACGTTTGTCACACTACATCTGATTTCGATCGCAAGAATTAACATTAACGTCCCACGCGGTAGTTACTTTCAGCATAATTATTAAAATTGTTTCTTAAAATCAAACATAATATGCTTCCTTTTGGAAACGCTTATTGCTAATTAAAATTAATAATTATAAAAAATTACAACTATAAAACCATTGCAATGACAAAAAAAAACAAACCCAACGAAATTACAGACGTGCGACTATGGCCATAGAGGAATAAACCAACTGAAGTTCTCAAGGTGGTAAACTTTAAGCACAGATATTGCATACATTTTGATAGACGTCACCTTCAAACATTTACGGACACGGTGTATGATGTAAAATAATAAATTGTCGAAAAATCTCAAAAACGACTACGAGGAATACTAGTAAAAATCCCTCTAAAATAACGCTTACATTTCGAAAATGCAAAAGAAAACTATATAGTTCCATTTGAAATAAGAAAGTTGATGTCAATTTCCAGTACTTCCAAAAGTGTCGCCATCTTGAAAATATGTTTAGTGGATAAATTTAATTACCCTATATGCATATGCAACTTTGTATAAATTTACTATCTTTATTATTAGGAGGCCCAAACTTTCTAATGGCCGGTCCTAATTAATCACACTATTATTTGAGTAGTAGTATTTGACCAAATAAAACGCATAAACAAAAACTACAAATTTTTATTACAAACATGTACATACGTTTAAATTCTTTTATCGAATGCTGCTCTCATTTTATTTCTAATAAGATAAACGATTTTCGTATTTTTTCAAAAAAACCATAATAGGGTGTCCAATTTTCAATGACTTATTCTTCTGTTATTATATCAAAAAGCGCGCTCTATCGGCATCACTAAGAAATAGACATATCACAGGTAAGATAGATTTGATGGAACAATAAATGCTTTTTCCAGTAAGACCAAGTTTGTTACAATCCGTTCAGTCGTTTAGGAGTTACAGCTGTTTATTTAAAAAATCATTCAATTTCCCCCCACCACTTTATTTTAATAGATGCGTCAAAAAGTGTTAAACAACAATTACTCGAGTAAAGCTCAGCTTTAAAAAGCATAAGTATTGTATATTATATAGGATTAAGTGATAGCGCATGCCTATTATCTGGCAAACCGCACACAGTCTGTCAAAATACGTGATCAGGTCTCGTCACCTTTGGTGGTGGAAAGTGGAGTGCCACAGGGTTCTATACTTGGGCCGCTTTTGTTTTCCATATACATATCACGTTTCTGTTCGTTCGTAAAAAACTGCTGTCTTCATTTTTATGCCGATGATGCGCAAATTTATCTTTCCGGTTATCCTTCTGATATTAATAATATATGTATGTATGCAGATGAACCGTGACTTGAGCTCTCTTTCACAGCAAGCGGAGCAACATTCACTTTTTCTTAACCCTAGCAAATCAGCACTTATAGTATTTGGCAGGAAAAATGATCGTAGTAGAGTATTAGATAATTTAAATATTTATATTAATAACCATAGACTGTTACCAGTCGATTCAATAAAAAATTTAGGTATCACTATAGATTGGTCACTAAAATTTAAAAATCATGTTTCAAATTTATTACAACAGTGTTACCTTAATCTAAGAATAATTTATTCCAATAGACACCTATTTGACACAAATTTAAAGATTATGCTATGCAATACCTTAATATTAAGTAAATTTAATTATTGTTGCTCGATATACCGTCCTTTCCTAGATTATATTGACAAGAGAAGGATACAAAAAGTTCAAAATTCCTGTTTAAGACTTATTTTTGGTATTAGAAAATATTGTCGCATATCTTTCAAGTTGGAGCAGATCCGGTGGTTGGATATGGAGAACAGAAGACGGCTTCACTCTTATTCTTTATTCTATAAAGTCCTAACATACAGAACTCCGAACTCCTCCACTTCATAACACTCAATTCTTTAAGAAATGCTTTAGTTACGTAATTTCTGCAGCTTTCAATTCTTACTATGATGTGTACCAATCTTCGAGATTAACCGCATTTAAACGCATTTTATTTGAAAAATTATTCAGGCATCAGTGTTCGCGCATTTGATCTATTCCCATATTTCTTATTGCTTGTTGCTGTTGTTGTTGCCGAAAGATTATTATTAATAGTTGTGTAAGGAAAAGGATTTTTTTTTACTTTGCTATAAGTTTTGTATTTCGTTTTTTTCTCGTGTCTCTCCCTCTTTATGGTTGGTTGGAAGAGCAGTTACGCTGCGCACTCTGCACGTCGTAACTGAAACCCGCCCTTTTACCTTATATGTTCTTTTAGAATTATAAGTTTATTGTTTGTAGTTACGTATACAGGTAAATAAAGTCATCATCATTATTATTATTATTATTATTAGTATTATTATTATATATTTTTTGGTAACATTTACTGGGTGGATTTCAATGAAAAATCACTTTAAAAGTTTAAGATGCCGGTTACGCCCCCTGGCGACCATCTTGGAAATGTAAAAATATTTTCCACGGTCTTCTTTTGACCAGTTTAGTATTAGACATTTTTACCGCAAGTCTCTACGACGAATAGTTTCAGAGATACAGCACTTTGCATTCTTATCTGACCACCCTGTACACATTTTGAGATATCCTCTGGACGCTTAACTAACAAATAAACAAAAAAGGCACATTTTCTATAAAATTCTCTGTCACTATCCCAACCGTTTCCTTTTGTCCTTTTCTTTAAAAAAGTCTCTTTCTATGCGCAAATTGCGTAGAGGTGCTGTAATAAACCTAAAAAATATCGCTGCCAGCAAAACTCTGGTAATTAAGATACAAAGCTCATAAACTTTAATTAAAACATTGTACTAATTTATACTCCCTGTTTATATCCCTACCATTTTACTTTTTCTCCGAATTTGGATAATTTAATGCAACACTAAAACGGCAAACATTTCGACAGCGAACCCGCATATAATTAAGCTACCTGTTATATGAGAGAAACCCTGACTTCACTAACATCTTAATTATATATAACCGAAACCAGCATGTAGCATATTAGGAACACGGATAAATTTACACTGTAGATGTTGTACTGATTAAAATTTTCACATCTACGATGGTCAGGTAAAAGTACTTCCGTTTGAATCTATATTGCCAATCAATTAAAAAGCGACAAAGAACGCAACTAAGGAAACCGTGAACAAATGAACATTACACCGCCCAGTACCAAATCGCCGACGATTACGAAGCTTGTTCTGGTCAACGGCAGTCAGAGATTCAGATACTCATCGATGAAGACGTCTTCCTTTTCTATGGCACTTCAAGGTCGACTACTCGTAGCTCCTCCTTCGCAGCGGAAGGGCTAAAATAATGGGTTTTGGCATGGCTACAATCTATTATTCAGTTTTATTTACTATATGAATAATTTAGTATGTAGTTTGTAAATAAGATACATAAAAAGTTTACTATTCGATACTTTTAGTCAATTTTATAAGTCAGAATACCGTAGTTGAAATCGTGTAGGTGCACATATACATGCACAAACCATTGACAATAAAATAATTCCCAATTTTAAATATATGCATTAAAACGATATAATAATGTAGGTACTCCAAAATCAACATTTTTTTAAGAAACAACCAGTTCTACATTTGCCAAATTCAAAAATATTATTAGGTACCGTGATCGCATCTAAACCCCCTTTCTAAAATTCTATCGGGCATTTTTGTTGTACGTAATTTTAAGCTGCCTACATTCTGATGTTACCACACCTGTTTGCCGGTTTTCAGGAGGCTATCCTGTTTCGTTTTAATACATCTTCGGTTAGTTATTCTGTCACCTTTTCCATTATTGCATTTTCTTCTTATATGAAAGTATTTTCATATTAGTTTTTAAATTTCGTGAAGGTATAGTTTTGACGACAGTTCTAGTGATTATTAAGGTTTAGTTAACTTAATTTGTATTAAATAGTTTTTAATATTGCTTCATTTTGTTTTATAAATAATAGGAGTATGTAATAATGTGACATCCTATTCAAAATGATGACATAAGACGAACGGTATACATGTAAATGATTAACTTGTGCGTGTTAGTATTTCTAGGTAACGATTAACCTTCTCATATTCTATTAAATCCCTTATTAGTATACTTTGCTTAGTAATTATCTTGCTTACTAAATCTAGTAATATGTTTAATATCTCCTAGATACATAGATGGCCAACTATTTCCTTAAGAACCATGGATTACATCAATTTCTTCTCGTATTTTTTTCTTTTTATTTGCATCTAATAGTAGAAAAGTCGCAAACATTTTACAGGGGACAACCGATTTTAAATTTTTCTGCAGAAATCCATAAATTGTCAACTAGTTTGTCTTAAAAACCATAACTAACCAAAACTTAAAGAGGCTGAAAAATGTGTACCTACTCAGATAAATTGACTTATTTGCAGGTATTTCTTCCTAGAGTAAAAGTGCTAACTTGACAATGTTTGTACTACCTGGAAATGCCAACACCATTGCAAATCCATAAATCTTCGAAGATAAAATTATTTTTTTACTTTTCATTATATAACTAAGGAATAATCAAATACGACTTACTTGATTGAATATCTCTCATTTCGCACTAGTTACTATCAGCACCAAACGATATTTTGTCCTAATATATTTTTTCTAAATGATTCGATATTTGTGGATTCTGATCAAATTGTGGGTGATGTGCGGTGGAAGGCGAAAAAAAAGTGTATTATACGAAAATTTGAAAGTGACAAGGATTCAGATTTTCTCATAGTACGACAAATTTGTGAAAGGTGGATCGAAAGTCTCCATTAACCCATTAACGCCGAGAAAAAATTTTTTTTGAATTTAATTTTTTTTTTTTAACTTTGATAAAGGAAGCTGTAAAATGAACTTATGTATGTGAAAAAATAAATTTTTATTTTAAAATATACAAAAAACAGGCTGTCACCATATGAGCCCCGTAGGCATTTCAGGGTGTAGAAAAATATTACATAAATTAATTATTTGTGTGAAATGGCATAAAACATTCCACACATAAACCGACATTACACTTGATACACATTGTACGTCCTTTACTTGTACAGTTCAACTCTGCACATCTTCTCCTTTTTCCTTCTGGTACCACTACTACAAAATGATTTAGTCCATCAAATCTAACGTCGTCTCCAACACGGCTATTACTTCCAGCAGCTTTAGATGCTCGACCTGGACCTTTAGCTGTGGTTTTATAATTTGTTAAATATGTCTAAAAATTATAGCAAAGTGTATAACTAAGTAAAGATGAACTGAATTATAAAATTACCTGAGCAATACTCCTTCTAAACTCCAACTGACTAATATTTCGACCACTTTTGCGGTAAAGAATCCAAGCATTTTGTATAGATACATCAATAAGATATGTAAATATCGACCAGTACCACTTTTTGGATCTTACACCAATACGATAACTAAAATAGTAATATTGTAATTATTTATTGTAATCAATAAACTTTACCATACCAAGATACATTTGCATCCATTAGATCGGTGCCTCCCATGTTTTTATTATATTTAGAAATTACATCTGGACGTGGTATAGGTACATTTCTTTTATCTTTCCTTGAAAATCTCTCCACAGATTTCACTGGAGCAACCCCAAAACACGTGCTGGCCATCGTAACAACATTATTGTCCATCCATCGCACGTAAAGAATACCATCATTCTTCTCGAGAGTAGAAGCGTAGGTACCTCGAGCTTCTTTGGCCATAATCTTTTTTGATGGTATAGGAACATCTTTTTGAATTCTGTCGTCTCTTATTGTTCCTGTTGCTCCATATCCATTTGCTTTCAAGGTGCAAAGAAGATTAGCACCTGTAAATAGGTTATCTATAAAGAAATTATAGCGAAGATCTTTTTTGTCTCCTAAATCTTCAATCATGTGTATAAGTGGAGCAGCAGGTTTTCCAAATATTGCGTCATAACCTTGTCGTTTTTGAATACTTTTTCCTTGATAAATTTCGAAATTTATCAAGTATCCACTATTGGTATTAAGACACCAAACTTTATACCCGAACCTGATAGGTTTACCGCGAATGAATTGTTTGCATCCATGCCTCCCATAGTATTTTATCATACTCTCGTCATATGAAAGGTTTTGCTCGGGTACAAAATGTTCTAAAAACTTATGTTTCAAATGACTGACTATGGGGCGTAATTTATACATTTTGTCACTGTAGTCAATGTTTTCGTTGCTCGCAAAATGCAAACATCGGCAAATTTGTAAAAATCGGTCGCGTCTCATAGATTCTGAAACTAAAACGTTTTTCATGTCTTTCGAGTTTTCCCAATAGCTTCGTTTTGTTGGCAATACATTGTAACCACTTACAATAAGTATGCCGATGAATACTTTCATCTCTTCTACAGTTAGCTTTACATCCGGTAAATTCTTTAAAAGTGAATAACTTCTTGTCTCTTTTATTATATTTTCAGTCAGTTCTTCGGTAAAAAATAACTCAAATAATTTAACTGGGCTCAAATTTTCATATTGTGAGTAATTCGGTGTTTGAAACTTATAATCAGGATAAACGAGGTCACCCTCAAGGAATTCACTTTTCTCTGATTTTGTGACTACATTCAATCGTGATTCTATTTTTGCATCATTTTGTACCACTGTAGGTAACTGCACATTTTCTAAATCCGCGTTTGTAACCTCCGAGGTGTCCCCTATTCTCCTACCATTTGAAAATACAACTTCAGCTGGAGCTAATAATTGACGGCCATTCAAATTTTCAGCCGTTCCACCCCCATCTTCATCTGCTGAATCCTCATCGGTGAGATCTTGACAATCCGGTGGCTGTATGTATATGTCAACCACTTCGTTATCTGATTCGTAAGCGATATCCAGTGCTTCCTGAAGAGTTATTCCTCTAAAACTAATATCCTCGTATAAAAATGTAGACTAATACAAATTGTCTGTAGCACGCCTACCGGTCCCATATGGGGACGGTGACGTTTACGACAAAATTGTGAAAAACTCAAATTATATATTAAGAGAAGCAACACACAATATAGCAAATATAAGTTCATTATATGGAATTCATTGACTAGAATTACAATAAAATTAATCATATTGATATAAATTCACTTACCGCAACGGGATGTCCATATTTTCTATGCGTAAAAAAATATGTCTAGTAAACTACAGCACAATCTCCCACTCGCGACCATAAAAAGCAACTGATCTCTGTCATGCGCATCCGACAGGCATTTAGAATAATTGTTTCTTGACCAGTGTCGTTACAATTGCATTTATCGGTTAAGACAGGCACATAAACAGAGGTTGGTTTTGTGTCCCCATATGGGACCCGTAGGCGTTAATGGGTTAAGTTGGCACAAGGATTACTTTGAATTTTCAAATATAATAGCACTCAATGTGGAACGATCGTTTGTATCACTAGAAAATATATTTGCTTCACACGCCGTACTCATTTGACTGAAGCAAATGTGGAAACATATTTAATAATTCAAACATTTTAATAGATGCCAACCAGTTTGTGATTTCATGGAAGTTTCTTAAAACAGTAAATTTTTCAGCACATTATATAAGTAGTAAATTTTTTATCATTATTTTATGTGCAAACATTCATATGTCCGCATCGCCTCTGCTTACTCATGAAAGTAACGAGTATAAATGACGCGCGTGCGTAAACGTTACTGAACATTCGCCTTGATACGGTCACTCGGCCCCTCAACGTCGTTCTCCGCATTGCACTGAAACTTGCCCCTCTTTGCCGACTCTACACATAACTATTATGCACTAGTTTGGCACTTATTAACTTTTACAGGGTGTCTCTACAACGTCTTTATAAAATTGCATGACAAATTCCTCAGTCCAACTTATCGTAGTCAAAAATTTAATAACATCCAAGTATGTATATATAAAATTACAATTTTGGACAGTTTTTATAATTGTAATACGTGCACAACATTTGATATTGAAGAATATTTTGAGATGAAATTGAATTTTCCTTTAAACCAAGACAAACTAAATTTTCGCTAACCACTATACAATGATTGTACTGGACAATAATTTCTTACGTAATTTTCCTTGATGAGAGAAAAATGCTTTCCGTTGAGAAAAAGTAGTTACGGCGACTGGCTCTCACGGAAATAACCACCGTAGAAAATCTTCTGTGCTTGCTACTGCCCTATCGAAAAGTTCGAAAGATATCTAGAGCGCTGTTAGTACTTACACGGCAAGAAGAAAACTCACAGATACGGGTCTGAAAGGGTGCAAAGCTAGAAATAAACCGTGGTTTTCAGAAAATAACAAAACAGTCATTTGAAATGAGCTCGTCGATGACAACATTTCACGGAAGAGGATTGATCAAATGTTCAATAGTTCCATGAATCCAACTTCGCAGGAAACAGAAGTTTACCTTGTTTAAATAAGAACAACCATCTTATATTGTCCGAATCCGCTTTCGGAAAATTGATTGAAAATTTTTTTAAATCCCGTTTTCCTTTTCTTACATCTATTCTTTTGTGAGGCGATGAATATCTGGCAATATTTTATTAATTTCAGTTGGAAATATGCCTATGTTACTCTCTATCTCTAATACTAACAAATGTTTCAATTAATGGTATATGTTGTCAAATCATGGTTCCTCAGAAGGTTAAAGAAACTGTTTACTGAGCAAATAATAGGATACACAATATGTAACCTTTTTGTATACAGGGTTAATGGTAAGTATGGAGACTGCGGTTTAGTGTGATTAGAAAGGTGATACGTTGTTATGAGGGCTTCCGGGTTTTGACCGCGTCATAGTAAAGTACATATATACAATACAAATAAAATAAAAACAAAAATGAAAATGAAAAAATACAAAAAAATATATACAACTTACTCAAACTTGACGTTTCGCCACTAATGTAAGTGGCTTCTTCAGGAGCAAAACTAGGTGAGGGGCGCCAGAAGGTCACGGTAACTCGACGTGTCAACCACGCTAGAGGCGAAAACCTTCTGACCCGTAAAACCCAAACCTTTTCTAAGCTACGCCTCAAACTATCTACCCTTCTGTGCACCCTTACCTTCTTGTCTCGCTGTCGCGACCATCATGTTGTCCCAAAATTTCTCAAACTTTCTCACCACATCAGCACTTCAGTTATCTCAAACTGTCTTAAGACGAGCCAACTTAGCACTCATCCGCGAACGTATCAAATATTGCCGTCGCGAATTAGATCTTGTATCCAGGAAACTTCTTTCCCTTCATTTAGAACTCTCCAACACTTTGTCTGAAGATGATTGGTCCCTATTAGATCGCATTTCTTCTATCCAAGCTCAAAGATCCTCAGAACGCATAAGGGAAAATCATATTCGAAAATTTCAATTGCTTGCTCCAAATAATAAGCAAACCGTAACCCATTCATCATCAAAAACGGTTAAAAATCTATCATCACACCCTCTGTCGGAAGCTGAAACTCTAGTATTATCCAAAGGTTTAAATTTCTCTGTGACTCCCAAAAGCATTCCAAAAGAGGACATTATACCCTTGGTAGAATCATCCATTCGCACACTTCCTAAAGTAAATGCCGATATTATTCGTTTCGAAACAGCCAAACGTCTCTCTTCTGCTAAACCTCCTCAGCCAAACTTATCCAAAGTAGAACGTTCAGCCCTAGGTTCTCTCCGCGCCAACAAAGATAGAGTCATTCTTCCTGCTGACAAAGGAAACACAACCGTCATTCTAGACAAGTCTCAGTACGTGGCCAAAATATCAGATCTCTTACAAGATGGTAACTACACCCCGTTGTTGCGTGATCCCACTTCGAAATTTGAACGGCAAATCTCTTCATTAATTAAATCCTCTGACATTCCTCCTGACATACAGAAACGGATACTGCCCAAGGAATCCAAACCACTTAGGTTGTACGGTCTTGCAAAAATCCATAAGCAGAACCTACCCTTTCGACCCATAGTTAACACTATAGATTCGCCCACTTATAGCTTGGCCAAATACCTCGCTCATACTATTAAGAAATACACAGGCAATGCTCCTTCTCACATTCTAAATTCATCGACTTTGTTAAACTCATTTCTGAAATCTCTATCGAACCCGAAGATCTTCTTGTCAGTTTTGATGTTACCTCACTCTTCACAAAAGTGCCTGTCGCCGATTCCGTCGCTATAATCCACCAATTATTGATCCACGACAACCAATCCCCAGACTTAGCCAAGTTAGTCGAGAAATGCCTTACTTCAACGTACTTTACCTTCCAGGGAAAATACTATCATCAAACCTCCGGCGCCGCTATGGGCTCTCCACTTTCTCCGGTTGTAGCTAATATCTTCATGGAGGCATTTGAGACCACTGCTTTGGAACATGCGAATTTAAAACCCAAAACTTGGTTAAGATACGTGGATGACACCTTCATTATCTGGCAACATGGTAAAAACACTCTGCTCACTTTCTTGGATTTCCTCAATAGCCAACACCCCGACATCAAGTTCACCATGGAGATTGAGAATAACGGTTCTTTACCTTTCCTTGATGTGTTAGTTACTCGTCTACCAAATGGTCGTTTAGGTCACTCCGTGTACGGGAAACCCACACATACCGACCGATATCTTTATGCCAGCTCACATCATCACCCAGCACACAAGCAATCGGTAATCAGCTTTCTAGTACATCGCGCGATCTCAATTTCCCAACCCGACAACATCGACAAAGAATTGAAACATGTGAAAACTGCTCTTCTACAGAATGGCTATACCTCCGGCAACATACAAAGGGTCATAAATAGGTACATTCATCCACGATCTCCTAAGCTAGCACCAGAATCTACCAGAATCTAGTAATCAGCTAAGTACCATCGTTCTCCCCTACATCCATGGCGTTACAGATCACATCGGTAGAATTCTTCGTAAGCAAAATATCCAACCCATCTTTAAACCTTTGAACAAGATCTCCCAAATTCTTCCTTCGCCCAAGGACACTCGACCTGCTCTCTCCCATAAAGGCATTTACAAAATTCCCTGTGACTGTGGCTCGGTGTACATTGGTGAAACTGGACGTTCTATTCAAACTAGAATTAAAGAACACCAACGGTACGTTAAGTCACGTTCCTCAACACACTCAGCGTTAGCCGAACACTTTATTGATAAAATTTGTTTTGATCAGGTATCTGTTGTAAGCAAGTCTCATCGCTATTTTCCACGAAAGTTAAGGGAAGCTATCGAGATCCAGAGACATCCCCAAAATCTCAATCGTGGATGCTCCCTCCAATCCATGTCAACACCGTTAGCGGCAATAAACTTCTTTTACTATCAAGTACGGAATAAGCTTTCATTTCAAATGATATTGTTGCGCTTTCCTCCTTAACTTTTGAACGATAAAAACATTACAAAGTATATTTACAAAATATATTTCCTTAAAGTCAATATTTAAAAAACAAAATCACAACTAAATATGTGTAAATGAATCCTCGAAATGTCCACCTATGACTTGCAGGTAGAACATTATGTTACAAAACTGCTCTCTCACCTGTTGAAGTATTTTTACGGAAATTAAAGAATATTCTTAGTACTTTTATTCTTTAACACCTTAAGCAAACAAATTACAGACGTCGAAATAAAAAGTGCAGTGGAATAGCAATTTGAAAGAGCCTTCAAATGAGATATCACGCGCGTTGACAAGAAGCTGTACCAATTTAGTTTTGCATGCTTCCTTGGCAATGTAAAATCCAAAATAATTAGCAATGAAATCATAGCTGTGAAATACATCGAAACTAGTTGTGTAATTCTATTTACTTATTATTTAATGGTGATATTAAACAATCCTAGTTTCACCCAAGAATTTTAAAAAGTCTGTATTGTCTGTAATTGTTAGTTTTGATAAAAGGTTTGTATATTGAAGTACTATACAAATAATAATTCATAATTGCAAATTATGCATTTCCAAAATTGAAACAACACGCATTAGTAAAAATTCGGGATAGACATTCCGCCGTTTGAATAATTTTTCTTGGTTCTATTGTATACTTTGAAAAACGATTCTGTCCTATATTTTATGTCTTTTCACCTCAAGAACTAATATTTAATAAACAGTTAGGTTATTAATAATGGCAAAGGAAGAAAGAAAAAAAAATTAATTTTATTGTAATTTAGTATTAATGCTACTAATTTGAAAATGCCTTTTATAAAGTTGAATCTAATGGCCTATTCAACACAACATGAATAACGTCTCTATAATGCTTGACGTTGGAAACGCATGTTGAATGTTCAACAGAGGATGAAATTGTTAATTTATATTATATAAAGGAAACTGAGTACCCACACTCGAATAGAAAAATAATATTTTATTTTGACGTAGAGTAATGTGTAGTTTTGAATGCTCTTATGAAGACCGATATTTGCTTATCTTTGAAGAATATTTAATTTTCATGGACCATCAGTGTCAGTAATTCATTTAAATGAAGACATTAACTTCAATTGTAATTAAAACATTGTTTGTTCAGCCATTTTTTTTAATCTTTATTTTATTATGGTAGTTGGGACTTATAGGATGAATAAAAAGAACGAAACAATGATCCTGAAAGCGTAATTTACCAGTTTGAGTAAGTTGTATATATTCTTGTATTTTAATTTTCACTTTCGTGTTATTTTGTATTGTATATATGTATGTACATATTGTAATATGATATAAAAGTCCTTCGTTAACCATAAAATTTTTTATCTCAGGGTCGTTAATGAGTTCGATTATTGAGATGATGGTAAGTTTGCCTTTATGAAGTACCGAATGGTTTATTTTTTAAAGGAAAATCACCAATGTTTTTTTATATACATATTTTTAACACTCAAAAATAATTTATATTAATGTTTGACAGAAATAAAAAAAAAATGGTAACACTTGAACAGGATTAACACTGAATTTTTACCGTATGTGAAGAATATCTTTATCTACCGGATCTTTAACGTATGATACCTCTTTCTTCTCTCGAATCAAAGAAAACGATGAAATGGATAGGAAACGCTGCTTCGCAAATTCCTGGATCTTGGTTTCTTTTCTTCCTTTGGATCTTTAACGTATGATCCCTCCTTCTCCTCTCGAATCAAGAAAAGAAACGAACAGATGAGTAAACAACGTTGCTCCGCAAATTTCTGAATCTTGGTGTCTTTTCTTCCCTCTCGGTCGTACAACAATTGAGAAACTTAAGTCCTTTTCTTATTAACGTCTATTCTATTTATCTTTTATTTAAAAAAACTGGAAAATTACTCTTTTGCACTGATTTCTTTCTTCAGTCACGGTCAGTTTTTTATATCTTTTTTCATGTTTTCACATCTGTTTTTTTAAATAATTTTTCCGTAACTAGATTTCCTAATCTACTTCTAAAATCCTAATCTCTAATGACATGACGTACTGTGAAGAATTAACTGTCCTGTTCTTAACTCAATATGACATTAGTCTGTCCGATTATTTTATTTTTGAAATCTTAACTTAAATAACAATATAAACTCGTTTGAAGTATGTGATATATATCACAATATGTACTTTACTATGACACGGTCAAAACCCGGAAGCCCTCATAACAGAGACTCGGACCGTGGAAGCCTTCGATATCATATTAGGACAATCTTCATTTCTTCATACTATGCCATATATTTTTAGTTGTGACGTCATCGATTTTTTTAATAGCAACCTATATTGTTTGCATCAACATTAGATAGCTTTGTATATTCCCTTTAGGGTCATATAAGAATATCACAACACATTTAGAAAATTCTAGGAAAATTGTTAATAACACTGTTGTCACTATTTTTTTTGCTATTGTTACCGCCACCTTAATATTATTATTTAACTATAATCTAATAATCAACCAAAATAATAAAGTAAAAGATTTTCAAATTGCCTACCATTAAGTATTCGCAATGACTAAGTCTATGATAAAAGCTTTGCACTACATTATTTATATGATGATCATTTGCGATGCCGTGTATTTAATCTCGTATCGTATAGTGCATTTAAATTTTCGAATTTATTTCTCAATACAGCACTTTCAAAATGTCGATACAAAAAAGTCAAATGGGTTTAAAACAAGGAAGCGATACGACGATTCAGTGCTTACTCTTCTGCTGATTTGCCGGGTTTTTAATATTCTAAGGTATTGCCTAACCTGGATGCCGTAGTGAAGTGGAGCACCATCATGCTGAAACCATTTGGTAAATTGGCATTATGCGTTCTAGGAAACATTCTTGCTAACGTAGCAACAATATCTCTTAATAAGTCCAAAGCCTGTTTTACATTATCATATCTTGTTTGACAACTTTGCTGTAGTTGAATATATTCTTGCAACCAATGATTGCACAATAGGCTGAATTCTCTTTCGATCTCATCCAATCATCATACAATATAGATTGCTACTAAAAAATTGATCGCGTCACAACTAACCAATATGAGATCGTATGAAGAAATAAAGATTGTCTTAATATGCCGATAATATTTTATTATATATGTATATATAGGTATATATATAATAAATATATAAAACTAAAACGTGATCAGTTCTGACACTGACAGTTGTATAATTTAAAACGTGAAATTACTGCAACTAATGTAGAATATGGATTTCTTCTTTTAATTTAAATGAAAAACAGTAGTTTCCTACTATAATAGGGAGAGTTGAACACCTTGGCTTATTTTAAGCCGACTCCAACGTCTCAATTCCAGCTGTCGAAGAAGATCTAGGAATCAGTAGGTCTTCAATGCATAGAATTTTGAAGAAGCATCACTTTCGCTAGGGGAGACCGGGGATGGTTTGGACACTTTTTGGTTTTTATTTTTTATTTTTGCTTCCACATATTTTACATTTTTTGTTTCTAGGCGAATATTTAGAACGAGCCTTCACGTTTATTTACTTAAAATATAAACACTCCAAGATTTGTATTTTTCAAAAGAACGTTGAAAATTTGAAGTACTACATCTGTCCATACTATCCCCGTGCTTGGGGATAATGTGGACGGTATTCGAAGATGGTTTGGGCGTGTAGTTGGAAGTACAAAAACAGCCACTACATATCAAAAATCTTTATATTTGGCATATTTTCTAGATATAAAAAAGTATAAAAGATATCAAAATTTGTTACTGCAGGCAGAATCCTAATAGGTCGATGTTAAAATACTGCACACCTTTGAACCTGGGACGCTGATCTTCTATCGCTTTTGGCAGGATCGAAATTACTTGGGAAAAAGTAACGAATGAACTTCCTTCATCTGTAGGCTGAAAACGATTGGATGGATCCAACCGCTTAAAAAACATAACTTCAAACCCATCTTGCATCCTACGTACAATGGATAGTGTCCATTGTATCCCCGGCTAGCATAATCGTATCTTTCATGCTATAAAACGTAAACTAAACATTTCACCCTTGACAAACAGAGATAAACATTTCCAAATTAGTCCTCGTTACATGCTAGAGAAATGTCAAACTCAAAACATTAAACAATGTTACAGAAAAGCCTTACGTTCTTACCTTAAAAATTTAGATAAGAAGAAATTATACCAAAGCCTTTGACACTATTTCTCACGATCTTTTAATAGCTAAGCTGCATTTTGTTGGGTTTGGGGAGGGTGCTATTCAAATGATGCGTAGTTATCTGGGTGGACGTATGCAGAGTGTCAAATTACCTACTGGGATTTCCGATGCACGTTGCATCAGACAAGGTGTACCACAAGGATCCATTTTGGGACCTCTTCTATTTTCTATATATACGTGTGATTTCTGGAAGACATTGAATCACTGTTCTATGCACATGTATGCGGATGACACACAAATATATAATTCTTTTTATAGTCCGTATAGCGAAGACGCTATTCATAAAATTAATTGCGATCTCAATAATTTACATAAGATGTCGAATAATCACTCCTTAAATATTAACCCCTCTAAATCGGCTGTTATGTTGTTCGACAATAAAAATGCGACGAGGGAGCTCGCTGGGGGATTAAATGTAATGTGAGGGGTGTTGAAATTGTCCATTGTATCCCCGTGTCCATATTATCCCCGGTCTCCCCTACTATAAGTTCTCGTTAGTACAGTGCGTAATAAGTTATAATGTTCACTTATTTTAAGCTCTCCTTGCATATTTAACAAAACAAACTAGTGAGTTATACCTACGAGTATGTGGGTTTTAATTCTTAACAACTTTTTCCTTTTTGATTTTATCTAAAATAATCATAAGAGATAAAGCTTGTATTAATGTAAACTTACCTACATGTAAAAATTTCCATGTCACGTACCTCAATCAATATGCTATACAGGGTCATTCACGGAACTGGTTCGTTAGAACATTTCGATGTTCATGAAATTCAACATTTCTGACAACTTGTAATTATAACTGATATCATCTGAACTCATCAGCAAAATTATTTACGCCATCGTACCACTTCCAGTGTACCGGAAGTTGACGTCAACTTTCTTAATTTAAATAGCATGGTACATTTTTTATGAGTTTTTTATGTCGGGCATACAATTTTGCATCAAAACTTACTAAGACACTCTCTGTCAAAAATCAGCCGTTTTTGAGTTATTCAATTTTTTCAGTTATAGGGCTAATTGCAACCTTATGTTCAAAATTCTATATTTCTGAAGGCATTGCAGCTAAAGATCTCATATTTGGCATGTTATTAGCCAAAATAGCATACATTAAATTTACGTCCTAAAATTTATCATAATTTATACAGGGTCGTCCAAAATTAACGTTCATTTCAACCAAGGTCACATCGATGAAAGTCCCTTTTTTAAATGGAACATCCTATATTTTATTGCATTTTTGAATACACTTAATAATTCTCTATTTTTTTCTTATTAAACATATTAGCTTGTATTTTTTACGATTTCCGAGTTATAAGTACTTTTCGGGTGAAAGTCCGAAATATATGCTTTTTAATACGTTTAAAATCTTAGTAATCCTTGAATGTTAAAATAATTGATATTGCATTTGTACTATAAATAGTACAGATTATATCTGTCAAGCAAAATAGCAAATGAAATATTTTACAGAAAAGAAACGACATTTTAGATTTATTTTCCATTCATGGAGAATGTAATAGAATTACGAATAGTACATGTACAGTATTTGACGACAGATATCCAAATTTTTGCAAAGTGATCTAAAACAATATCATTACAAAAACTCAAACAAGAAAATTAAACAAAATAGCGTTGCAAAAGACAAAATTCAATATGATCAGATCACGATGACATATAAAACACACTTAACTTACTCCTTTTCCAAGCTTTTTTGTTTAAGAATCTTTTTTGGCTTCTTGTATTGATATTTTTTAGGTCATTTTGCATAAATGTGGATATCTGTCGTCATATACTCGACATGTGGTACTCACAATTCTATTACAGTCTTCATGAATGGAAAATAAGTCTAAAATATCGTTTCTTTTCCGCAATGTATTTCATTTGATATTTTGCTTGATATATATCAACTAAGTGTATTTATAGTACAAATACAATATCAATTATTTTGACATTCAAGGATTACTGAGATTTTAAATGCATTAAAAAGGCGTATTTTTCGGACTTTCATCAGGAAATCTCTAATAACTCGAAAACTGTAAAAGATCGAAGCCAATATGTCTAATAATCAATGATAAAGAATTATTAAGTCTATTCAAAAATGCAATAATATATAGGTGTTCCATTAAAAAAGTGACTTCTATCGACGTAAAGTTGGTTGAAATTAACGTTAATTTTGGACGACTCTGTATAAATTATGATAAATTTTAGGACGTAAATTTGATGTATGATATTTCGGCTAATAACATGCCAAATATGACATCTTTAGCTGCAATGCCTCCAGAAACACAGAATTTTGAACATAAGGTTGCAATTAGCCCTATAACTGAAAAAAATTGAATAACTCAAAAACGGCTGATTTTTGACAGAGGGTGTCTTAGTAAATTTTGATGCAAAATTGTATGCCCGACATAAAAAACTCATAAAAAATATATCATGCTATTTAAAGAAAGTTGACGTCAACTTCCGGTAAACCGGAAGTGATACGATGGCGTAAATAATTTTGCTGATTAGTCCAGATGATATCAGTTATAACTACAAGTTTTCAGAAATGTTGAATTTCAAGAACATCAAAAAGTTCTAACGAACCAGTTCCGTGAATGACCCTGTATATATGGTGTGAGTCATAAATTTAACAAAACTGTATGGCACACGTTGTATATATGACGAAATTAATCTCTATTTTATGATAACTCGTGTAAATATGTATTAGGCAGTAATGAAGAATTTAGAATAAACATGTCCTTTTCTTCACTTCTAACATAATTTTTTGTAAAAACATTCTTATTTTTCAAACAATTCATGTTTAGGGTTTAAATAAAGAATTCTGCATCTTTTACACCTACTGACTAATGAACATAAACCATAGATATGAATGAAGTATGTTCTACATTACTTGTCAGTTCCACGAACACATCGCGAACTTACCATTTATAGTCAATCTACGGCGAGTAAAATCAAACCATAAAGTCGTATTATCCCAGTCAAGCAACTTGTATGTAAGGTTATACCTGTTCAAAAGACTGTTATTAACCATCTTTTTGAGGTTTATTAGATATTTCTGTGGTCTAACGTGTGTGAATTTTGATTAAGCAATCAAAAAAAGTACGAATACTTGTAACATTAATCTCATCTCAAACGCCTATCGGATGTGGTTATAATATGATAGTATAAATAGCGCTAGATGGTTGGATACTTATGTATGTAATTAAGCAATTATAGGTCCTATACCAGGAAACATGTGTTGTATTTCTTGAAATTTTCTTTTGGTGCACGTGTATGTATATGTACAAATATATGTATATATAAGAAAAAAAGTCAATAATTATGTATGGTACACGATTTGGCATTCCATTGTAACTTTAATTTCTTCAGGCTATTAAAATTTGTTTTAGTTAGTGAAGATATCATCTGTCAAATTTATTGCGAATAATTAGTTTATGTCCATTAACACTCCTTTTTTCTATTAAATATGTGTCAATTATGATTCATAATGATGTTTTTTTATTTATTAGAAAAGATTAATCTTCTCCTCGCCATACTTTTTATTTAATATTTAAACTTGCTTACTAATCTTATATACACTGTAGATTAAATCCAAAATAATTGTGTAATAATAACATTAACAAGGATAATTCTGCTTGTTTGTAATAGCGGCTGTACTTAAAACTTGCGGCAACTTTCTTTTTGATTGTAAAAGATGGTAAATAATTACTAACACAAATGTATTACATACGCAACGTAAATTATTTACATTTTAAAGGTAATGTCATTATTATTTTTCTCGCATCTTTAGTGCAATACACTCAACTAAAAGCTGCTTTCGATTTGCTACAATTCTCACCTCACTTCAATTTTTTCACTAAGCATCGTTTTATTTGCAAGTGAGTAAGTGATTTGTTTTGCTGAAGTGAGAATCATGTGAGAATGAAGTGAGAAATGAGGTAAGGAAATGTGAGAATTGTGGCAAAGCAGCTAGTTTCTATTATTCAACAGAATTGCATAGATATTAGAATTGCATAGATATTAGAATTGCAGCAGTATTTGCCGAACAATGTGTCACGACAGATTCAAAGTGGTCGTGATAGCAAAGCAAAGAATAGTGAACACGCCACCCCCGAGATATGCTACCGTTAAACCTGTGCAGATCTTTACAAAATGCTGTATTTTGTACATCTCTTCAAGTGTTATACTCAGAGAAGGTTGATTTTATGTACAATATCACACAGAATAAAGTATACCGAAATTAAATGATCCAGTTTAGTTGTCATTGATAATTTAAATGTTACTTTTATGTCAAAGTCACAATAGTCGAGTAATTAGTGCTGTGCAGAACAAATATATAAGCAAATAATTCAATAGCCATACCCTTTAGTGAAATGTAAAAAGCGTCTACTACTAGCAATGTCAGCCTAAGTCATATGGAATAGGGCGAAATGGTGGACCCAGTTTGCAATTTGTAACTACTCGCTTCGAGTAACGTTTCAACAAACATCTGCCAACAAGGCGC